>CM031237.1:269494831-270020863 GCA_018340775.1 Taxus wallichiana var. yunnanensis
TCAGTTACATGCTGGGCTTAGGGTTTAGAGAGGTTTAGGGTTTTAGGTTTAGTGTTTAGGGTTTAGATTTTATGGTTTAGAATTCGAGGTTTAGGGTTTATGATTTAGTTTTTGCCAGTTTAGGTTTTAGGGTTCGGGGGTTTAAGGATCTTTAGGATTTAATATTTAGTCCTTAAGGTTTAGGGTTTGCTGGGTTCTAGGGATCTTTGCTAGCTCAGGTTTATGGTTTAGGGGTTATGGTACATGGTTTAAGGTTTGACATTTCAGGTTTTGAGGTTCTGAGTTACGGGTTTAAGGTTTAGGGGGTTATAGAATCGGGAGGGCTCTAGATTTAGGGTTTAGGGCTCGAGGTTTAAGGTATAGGGTTTAGGGTTCAAGGTTTAAGGTTTAGGATTTATGGTTTAGGTGGATTAGGATTTTAGGGTTCATGGTTCATCGTTTATGTCTTAAGCTTGAGGTCGTGAAAGATTCTTTTGGTTTAAGGTTTGGGGGTTAGATCTCGGGGATCCGGATTTAGTATTTAGGCTTTAGGGCTTAGGAGCTCGGGGTTAGGGTCTAGGGTCGGAGGGTTTAGGGTTATGGAATTTAGGGTTATGGGTTTAGAGTATAGGTTTTAGGGTTTAGTATTTAGTGTTTGGGTTTAGGATTTATTATTTTGGTTTTAGTGTTTAGGGTTAAGGTCTCATGGTCAGGTTAAGGGCTTAGGTCGCATGTGAGTTCAACTTTCATCCAATTTGTAGGGTAGAACATTCAAAGAGAGTCATAAAATTTGAGTTTTTTCATCTCGTTGATATTGTTAAGGAGGGAAATGTCATATTCTTAGATTGTGCAATCCCTTTCAAAGACCCCTGAGTGAGTCACTCAATCCTTGGATGCATATGGAGACACTTTATTTACTTGGCTTCCATTTATAATGATAAAGATATTTAAAAATTAAGTGTTGTGACCACTAAATCTATATGAATTTCAAGTTGCTTCGAAATCACATGACACCTTTCACTAGGATTGATAGCCCCACTACCTATCTTTTTTAGTGGATTTTGAAAACATCCATGGGTTTTATCATATAAGGATTTATCGATGAATGGAAGGTCACTAAGTGATGAGGCCCGGAGTAACTCCCATTTAGAACTAAGCAAGAAAGATTTACTAGGTGATTGATGACCCCTTAGTGTTCTTTATCCATTCCTATTTCTATGCTTATTTTGAACACTTTAGGAAGTCTTTGCATCAAATTCTACTATCCATTCCCGGTAGAAAATTTTAACTTTATCTTTCTCCGAAGGAGAGGATACTAAATGGAATTCAATTACATCCTACTCTGCATTGATATATTCTCTCTATGTTTTTTTGTTTCCTTTAAGATTAATTTCTTTTATTGTGATGGTTAGGTTTTTCCGAACTTCGATGGGTCATCCTGGAAACTTGCGTAATACCATACATGGAAATATGAGAAATCTGAAATTTGTTTGAGAGTTTGAATAAATTTACATTGAAGAGCACGTATATGTGGGGAGAAACAGTTTGGAAGAGATGTGTAATATATACATAACAAAGCTGACGATAGATGTCATATCCATTTAGTTCTTGTCCCACCTCTCATAAACAGAGGTAATTTATAAGCGAGACTCAATGATGGTTACAAAGGCACGAGACTAGAAAATATCGATGAAATATGGTTTGGGGTTTAGGGTTTAGGGCTCATGGTTCGAGGTTTAAGGTTTAGGGTTCGAGGGCTTAGGGTTATGGTTTAAGATTTATGTTTTAGGTTTAGGGTTTAGGGTTTAGTGTTTATGGTTAGGGTTCTGGATCAAGGTTAAGGATTTAGGGTTTAGGGTTTAGGGTTTAGAGTTTTAGGTTAAGGATTTAGTGTTTAGGATAAGGGTTTATGGTTTACGGTTCAGGTTTTAGGGTTTATGGTTCAGGGTTTAGGGTTTAGGATTTAATGTTTAGGGATTAAGGTTTAGGGTTTATGGTTTAGGGATCGGGGTTTAGGGTTTAGGGTTTAGGTTTTAGGGCTTAGGGCTTAGGGTATATGGTCTAGGGTTTAGGGAGTTTAGATTTTAGGGGCTCGGGGATAAGAGGCATAGAGTTCAAGGATTAGGGTTTATGGTTTGGGATTCATTGTTTAAGGTTTAGGGTTTATGGGTTAGGGTTTAGGGTTTAGGATTTAGTTTTTACGGTTCGAGGGTTTAGGGTTTAGCATTTAGGGCTCATGGTTCATGATTTAGGGTGTAGACACCAAATTTGTGTCTTACGACCCCTTGCGACCACGCATCTCATCTCATGATATAACCTCATTACCTAAACTTTACACAATTATTTATTAATTACCTTGTAATTGATAAATCCACATCACCTTACCCGCCACCTCACTTTGCCACCTCATCATGACCTAGCCTAACCCTAAACTAACCTAATTAAGACACTCGTGACTTGGTCAGACTCACATCCATAACTAATGCCTCCTTACTCGCACCAAGCTGACCTTCTAGCCACTTGACCAAGCCGCATGGTTGATCTCTCGGGAGAAAACGAGGAAGGCGGGGTATTTTACTAAAAATAGCCTACTTTTTCCTTACCGATGCCGGTTCTACTCGACCGCCGTCGGTTACGTAACCGCCATCGGTTCCCTGTAAATGGGCTTCCCAAACCAAAACAACGGATCGGAATTTCATTTTGGGAGATCAGTCGAAGGATTTTTGAATCAAAGGAGAGTCAGCGATTAGCGAGAGTCGAACTTCACTTGACCAAGCAGAGACGAGTGAAGAAACCAGAAGAGTTGGCAGCCAAGGAGATCAACTGGCATCTTCGTCAAAAACCAGTAAGTTACATCTTGCATGTCCTCCATTATAACATTTCTTATGCTTTTGGAATTACAGTCCTCCCAAATCCGTTTGAATCCATTATCAATGTACCATTGCCTCTAACTGTCATTCTTTTGTTTCTAACCATCCCATTTCCCAAAAACTATCCAAAAATCAGCCATTACAAACTCCACAACCAGCCGAGAAGATCCTAGAACCCACCGTTATCGGTTACGTGTAGAATGCCATCGGTTATAGGTAGCTTAGGCATCGGTTCCTTTGATCGAAAACCGGGAAAAAGCTGATTTCTTTCCCTACCCCGGTTGAATGCCAAGCAATTTAATTGATATTTACGAGTCTTTTGTGTTAATTCATGTTATGCTTGGGAACTGACCACCTTGAAAGGAAGTTTCATATTTCACAGGCCCCAGTGCAGTTCCCTCATTTATTATCTAATCAAAATCTTGTGGTCTTGTGTTCTTATTTGCAGGTAGTCCTTCCGAGACAAAAGGAGTTCTTCGCACTCGATCTTGATCTTTCTCTGTACTGCGCGCACATCATCTCGACATTCTCTGGGTATTCCTCAACTAACCCTAACCTTATACATTTCTATAAGGAACGAAGCATTTCCGAGTGAAACATTTTGTACACTAGAGTGGGACCCATTTTGGGTTTCTTTCTCTTGCTTATTTTTCATTTTAGGAAGCATATTTCTTTATTCTTCATTTTTGTTATATATATTCGAGTAAAGAATTTGTCTTGCTTTCTGGTTTCGCATTAGTGAAAGTCATCTCTCTTGCTTCATCGAATATAATTTTAGATTTGGATATAAAACACGTGCATTGCATTCTGCTTGTTGTTCTCGATTCTAGTGAACATAGATTAAGTAGAGTGCGTAACGTGGGGTGATATCAGCGGTATTGACAGGAAATTAACCTTAGTTTCACACTGTTTTACATGAATCACTTCACAATTAACACAACAGCTCAAACATCCCCCTTTTCATGCGGTATTCCTCCGCCCGATTGAGGTAACCTTATAAGCCAAAACAAACTTGACATTTCCCTAGGTCTTGTTGTTTAGGATTCGACATCATCTTACGTCTAAAGGCATAAGCCTCACGATAACTAAAATTAACCCTAGGGTTAATCTCTAGATTTGCGTGTGCCTCTTGCTTGTTTTCAAATCCTCGTTTTCTCTGTCATACTTTGTCTTCTGTGATCAATAAGTGGCTAAACATACTCAAGCGTTACTAAAATCAAATCAGCAGCCTTTTATATCTTCTTATCCTAGACTTTTGACACCGCCATCGGTTAAGGGACCGACGTCGTTTGATGCGTGACCGACACGGTTACTAAACCGATATCGATTCTTGTCTTCATCGACCCATCGCCGACAAACCAGCACTTGCCAAATTCACCATTCGAGAGGTTGTTTTTGTTCTTGATAGATTGAAACTTTCTGGGTGTTCTAGTCCATGGTTTGTCATCACTGAAGCAAAAGCTTCGCCGCCATGGTTTCACATGCTGCTTTCTGTGTCTTTGCTGAATCACCCCCCTTCACATTCTATGAGGGAACCCTACGAGACACCGGTGAGATCCCCAAATTCTGTAGGAGACAAGGACTTTGCCAAATTTCTCGGATGCTAATCCGGTATTTGTCTGATACTATTTGTCTCATACCCACGATACACGTCGCTGATGGTCGGCTCCTTATGGGCATGCCTATTAGTATAGCTGCTCATTTAGCTCCTACTCCTCCCGATAACAATACCTTACTTCCTGCATCACTAGCCCCGTCTCCCAATCAAGCGACCCGGAGGTTCATACGACCCCGATTAGCTTTCCTTTGGTTAACCTTGGACCCCACGTATCGCTACCACCAACTGCCCCTATCTCATCTCTCTTTCAGACCACTCCATTCATGACTTACTCTCTGCCACCTATTCAAACGAGCTTTCCTTCTCAAGCTCCGCCTACCTTTTCATTCCCATACACGTATCCAGTAACCTCAACACCTTATATGGGACATCCCTATTCTGTGGCACCATCATCTCATCCAACCACAGATTTCATCAAGCAAATGATGGACAAAATGCAAAACCTGGAGGCTTCCGTTTCAGGAAGTCGTAGCGCCTTGACATACGAGCAAGTTTGTGGAGCCCATTCACCCTTCTCGTCCCCTTCATTCATATCCTCCTCAATGGGAGTTGCCAAAGTTTACTCGTTTTAACAGTAAAGAGGATCCTCAACAACACTTGCGATCATTTAGACATGCTTGTTATTTGATTGCCCATGATGATGCCTTGTTACTCCGCACCTTTCCCATGTCCTTATCGGGGCACCCGCTTGAGTGGTAGTGCAGTGCTTTAACCCAAAGACTCAATCTTCTCTTTTAACCAACTAGCCCAATCTTTCTTGGATCATTTCTCCATTAACATTGCTAAGAAAGTATCTATCACCCGACCTTATGCCATCCGACAATTCGAAGACGAATCTATCATGATTTCGTTGGACGATGGCGGGGCCTTATCAACCAACTTACGTATGCCTTGCCTCAAACCGAACTTATCGAAGCTGTTTTACGCGGGCTGCGCTAAGCTGCCACTCTCCCTACCCTCCAAATTCAAACTTTCCGTACATTCGACGAGGCCTTTACTATGGCTCGAAAATTAGAAATTCGAGCCTTAGAGGAAGAGAAAGCTGCGGTTGCATGCAACAAGAACTCCACTTTCGAACTCCCGATTCTACCAATAAACCAAATACCACCACTCCTCACGCGTCCACCTCTTCTAAATCAAAAGGAGCTGTCCACGCGGGATGGTCAAATCCCAACCACCATCAATACTCCACCAAAAACCACCTATAAATACAAAGCCGAACCCATCACTTACTCCCTTGGGAGAAACCTATGGTGTGGTATTGGAGAAATTGCTCAAAGTGGGGCTATCACCTTGCCCCTGTTAAACCTCACTCGGGTTTGACTCCACCCGCCAATACCTTCTCGAGTACAAAGAAAATGACTTTTGTAACTTTCACCGCGTAAAAGGACATAGTCATGAAAGCTGCAAGATGTTGAAAAACATAGTGCGGGAAATGGTTGATGCGTGGGGATATAACACTTTCGATAATCCTAACGCCCTGCTAACTTGAAATCTGAAAATTTTCAACAAGCCATTCCCGAATCACTCGTCCAAGTGAGAACGTGAACAAGATATCTTAGCCGAGGAGAGTGTTCATGAGATCCATGCGATCTTCGATTCTCGGCCAAAAGCCTCTATCGAGAAAATTTTGAATCAAGCCTCTTCACTAACTGGGAGCCAGAACCTCCTTTACCACCATCAAGCCAAAGCGAAATCGTTCCTTTACCCATAGAAGAGTTAAGCGCCTGGGCTTCTCTTCCCATCAATGAGTCTTCTTACACCACATCCCTACAAGATTGTGAGGCGGATGCTATCTAATTTGTCTATTTCCCAAACGTCCTTCTACGCCACTTGCTACACAAGAGGAAGGCTCACCACTCCTTTTGACATCCTTAGACGAGAAATCTCTTACACTAACATCACCACATTCTTTTAACATGACAGATCTCCTCGAACACGCCCTCCTACCTATTAGTCCCTCATCGCCTAAATCTTTTCAACGGCCGGTTGACCTCCTAACCTCTATTGATACAATGCCTCATCGCCTCCCCTGTGTCACACCCACATGATAATTCGGAATTACAACTCACTTTTCTTCCGTACCAAAATTACAAATCACACTGAGGACTTTGTCATTCCACGAGGAAGATAGACGAGGCCCTATGGAGCGTTTGAGTACTCCTTTTTCTACTCAAATGCAAATGACTGATCCGGATGTCTCCACCATATACCCGAAGTGCTACGAGAAGCTTAAAATGCCCCTGTTCTCACCTTCACGCCCCCTCACCTCTACCAAGTGCCCCGTCCACTTCTATCAACTTAACCAGATCTTCCCCTACGCTTGGGACCTCACCAATGCCCGGTCCTAACACACCCGCTAAGCGACTTGATCTATCAAAAATAAATCCGTTCCGCCACCTAGGAGACAAACTCAATCCATGCCCCTATCACAATCAAAACCATCATCGTCATACCTACCTTCCATATGGGACCCCATCCCTCTACCTTACACCAATATATCATACCTCCTGCGTTTTCTTTAGAACAACCTCGCTATACGCACCTATACGAAATTCCGAGGGTATAGCAACACCGTCACTCCGCGTATCCTGTCCATCTATCAACCTAAACAAATACCATCATCAAAAGATTTGTTTTCGATTACTCCTATTTCCCCGTGGTTGTTTTTTACGATACCACGTCATCTGCGGCCTCATCATCAACATAACCTGCGCCCGAAGAAATCACGTTTAGTAAAAACCATGTATCAACACCCCTCGGCTAAAGCTGCCACCCATCACGAACTAACCACGCCCAAACATTACCAAAACCCACAATCGATACCCTCATCCTCTTCCGATTTTGACCCACTCAAAGGATCTTATGCCAAAATCCTTGCTATGTTGGTGGAGAATGCGACCATTTCCCTACCCCCACTTAGACCTTATGACCCGTCTAAGCCCGACCTATGGATTACGATGAGTCTAAGATCTGCGCTATCACCGCACACGGGACATGATGTGGAGGGATGCAAAGCTCTAAAAACCCTCCTTCAGTCGATCACCTCTCCGAGGATAGGCAGTTAAGAAAGACAACTTACGAGAAGGGAGAGACCTCTAGCGTCAATTCCCTCTACTATACCATCTGTCCCCGCCTCACCAAGATCGATCATTATTACAACCCCACCTCTTAAAGACCATGAATTATCCAACCATCTTCTTCATCTCGGGTCTAGAGATTAATATGATTAGTGTCATTGCTAGGACGAGGAAAAACAATGGGAAAGCGAAAGAAAACACACCTGCGGCATCTCTTTCTCCTTCAACCATCCCAATTACACCACCACCTAAAGTGGTTATTCGCGGACCCGCCTATCCCGTCTCTAATGGAGTTGCCCACCGAACCATGATCAAACAGCTTCATCAATCGCCAGTAAAAAATGACACTATATGATCTCATTGGACTTGAATCTCATCGACAAGCTCGTTGAGATCCTTCAAGGGATAGAGGTTTTACCCAACGAAACCCTGCCCGTTGCCTCCATTCTAACACCTAATCACGTTGCCTCTCTCACCAAACAATCCATCTCCCCCACCACTTCTGTCTCAAAACAACAAGCCGCTGCGGTTAGTTTCTCGGAAGATGAAATTATCGACTTTGGTGCAAAAGACCACGACCACCTGCCCTTTTCATTTCCGCTTACGTCCGAGACATTCGAAAGGAGTCGTCGGGTTATGATTGATGGGGCGCTAGCCTAAACATCATCTCTTCAAAAGCCTTCAACAAATGAACATCCCTTCTAGTTGCATGTGTACACGGACCCCATCATGTTGCGATCATTCAATGACGCTATTACTTCTACCTTAGGCACCGTGATCCTCAACATTCGCGTAGGCCCATGTACTTTGCCGAACTCTTCTATGTCCTTGAAGGAGAGTTCCGATATAATATATTGCTTGGGTCGTCCTTGGATTCGAGCCATGGGATGCGTTCCCTCAACATTACATCGATGCATAAAATTTGAGTACGAGGGGAAGTCCTACACTTGTAAAGCTGATCCTCCCCTTCAAAACTTGCAATATGTTATACCGCCCAAACGATGTGCTTATATCAATTAAGACACCCATACATTCAACCCAACCATCCTCTTCAAATGTACCTCAACCATCCACCTCAAGCGCACCTACGCCTTCAATCGATGAAACCACCTGTCGCACAAACCACTTCTCTTCCGCAGCCTAACATCCCAACCTCCGACCCCTTAGTAGATGTTTTTCATCGCCTCACGCTCGGGGAGTACCACCTATATAACGTTAGTTCTTTCCCTACCCGCGGGAATACGGACAATTACATCGCGCATCCCACCTACGACCGTCGCGTGGGAGGTAATCTCTTACGGACCACCCCATTGCCGCACTAACCTAACGTATGGGGTGTTGACACATCCTCCATTACCCCTGAACCTCCTCTTGGTGTGGTTCCTTTCAATCCGATTTTCAATAGCTTGACAAATCGTCGTTTATCCCTCACCTTTTTGACTCATTGTGCGTGGAAGGCTTTAGTTTTGGCCTTTACGAACAAGGCCGACATACACTCATTCCCGTGACCACACGCAAACATAATGATCGCAGTGGTCTCGGTTTTTCCGAAACACCTACACAAGAGACACCTCCTGTCAGCTGTATCTTGGAAGAGGAAGGCGTTGCCCCTACCGAAACATCATCACCTACTTTTCCATCATCACCCACAGAATCGATGGACCCTGAATCTATCCCTCCTAACTTTTTTTTTTCATAAATGCTATCTTCATAGGTCCTCTCACTTATCAACGCGATAATGAGGACCCATCTTCTCTTCCCCTTCTGTATCCAGACATGATCGAAGAGGATTCACCTTTGATTAATGTTGTTGAATGCCAGGATGACGACTCCATACTCACTTACCTGGGCGCGGATGATTCTTATATTCAACGCGCCCTACCATCTGAAACCCAAACTATGCTGAATGAATCTACTATAGAAATCAACATCCACACGGAGGAAGATCCTCACATAGTGAAGATTGGACAATCCCTTAACACATCAGAACAAGCCGCCTTTACTACCTTTTCGTGCTCGCATGACAAGCGTTCGCATGGTCTTACTGACATGCCAGGAATTGATCCTACCATTGCCGTCCATAACATCACCCTAAACCCCGATTCCAAACCAGTCAAACAGAAATTGAGAAAAATGCATCCACGCATTGCTCTCTTGGTCAAAGAGGAACTCCAACGACTCCTTTCTGTTTCCTTCATTCTGCCTATTGACTATCCTCAATGGATTTCTAACATCGTACCTGTCACGAAAGCGACGGGGGGACTTCGGATATGCGCGGATTTTACGGGATCTTAACCTCGCTTGCCCTAAGGATGACTTCCCCCTCCAAGTATTGATCAACTTGTTGATCTCATCTGCTGGTCATGAAATTCTTTCTCTCATGGATGGCTTTTAGGATACTGACCAAATTTTGGTTGCCTAAATCAACACAAGATTGCCTTCATAACTCCTTGGGAACCTTTTGTTATCGTGTCATTGCCATTTGGCATTAAGAATCTTTAGTCTTACTATCGGCTGGCTATGACCTACATTTTCATGACATTATGCACACTATCCTTGAAGACTATATCGACGATCTTCTTGGCAAGTCTAAACATCGTAGTGAACATCTCAATGTTTTAACCATTATTTTTGATGCTTTGTTACAATATTCATCTCCGCCTTCAACCGAAGAAATATGTTTTTGGTGTTCTTTGGAAAACTTCTTGGCTTTATCGTCTCTTTGCGTGGCATTGAGGTCGATCCATCGAAAGTCAAAGCTATCCTAGAAATGCCCCACCTAAAATCTCAAACAATTGTGTAGTTTACAAGGTAAGCTCCAATCTATCCGACGTTTCATCTCCCAACTCTCGGATCGGTGTCAACCTTTCCACCAGCTCCTTAAAAGGATATTGCATTCCAATGGAGCGAAGAATGTCACCAAGCCTTGAAGCTCTCAAATCTTATCTCTACTGACCACCCGTGCTTATCCACCCCAAGACAACCGCCCTTTCTACCTTTACCTTTCCGCCACCGACCATTTGTAGGAGCCATGCTTGCACATCGTGACTCGAGAATCACAGAACAAGCCGTTTATTATATAAGTCGTACTTTGGTGGACTATGAGACTAGGTACACACATGTAGAAAAATTGTGCCTTGCCCTATCATTCGTTGCCACCAAACTCCGACACTACCTTCTAAATCACAAGACTTTCGTCATCACCAATACGGACCCCATCCATTACATGTACGCCAAACCTCATCTAAACCAACACATTGCTAGATGACTCATGCTTCTCGCCGACCTCGACCTTGAGTTTATCCACCAGAAATCAATCAAAGGACAAACCATCGCAGACCAACTTGCGGACGCTCCTGTCACCAGGGAACAATTTACCAATTTCACATTTCCGACCGAACTCATCGTTACTCTTTCCCTCACGGAGGAGTCGTACCCAATGACCCTCTTCTTGATGGATCTAAATGCTGGCCGGCGGAGGAGCCGGCGTTGTTCTCATTCCTCTCAACGCTGAACCTATGCCTCTTTCATTCCGACTTGATTTCCCTTGCACTAATAATACAATGGAATACGAGGCCCTTGTTCTGGGTCTCCAAGTTGCGTTACACTTAGGTATCAAATCTATCAACATTTTTGGCGACTCTCAATTGGTAGTCAATCAAGTTATGGGCGTCTACCAATGCAAAAACGAGGAACTTCAAAAATACAAACACTACGTGGATTCACTTCTAGCTTTATTTACCCACTATTCTATACAAACCATTCCCCGCTCCACTAACAAATTTGCGGATACTATGGCTTGCTTAGCCTCGCAAATTCCTGCCGCGCCAACTGACTCTGAATTATTCGTCGTGGTCCAACAACTTTTTGCCCCATCCTATTCAACCCCGGTAGTTTGTATGATAAATACTGTGTCCACTAATTCACAGGATACCTGGTACCACCAATTCCATGACTACCTTACAATCTCTGTCCTCCCACCTGACCTTACTAGTAACGGAAAACGTGCTTTTCTTAAAAGTGTTTCGCGTTATGTTGTCATGGGGGGACTCCTCTATAAACGTGGCTTTGATGGTATCCTCCTTCGCTGTCTAACTGGCGTGGAGGCCACTCATACCATTCAACAGGTCCATGACGGTATTTGTGGTGGACATTTTAGCGGCCTTGCCGTGGCCAAACGAATCCTTCGCCTTGGTTATTATTGGCCTACTCTCAATAACGACTGCTACGAATATGTTAAGCGTTGTGTTATGTGTCAGCAACATGCCAACCTTCAACATACTCCTAGCCACCCGCTCCAGATCGCTCGAGATCTTTGGCCTTTCTCACAATGGGGTTTAGACCTTATTGGTGAGATTCACCCAACCTCTTCACAACGTCACCGTTGGATACTCACAGCGACCGAATATTACACAAAATGGGTGGAGGCTATTCCACTCATTTCAATCAAAAAAGAAAAAAATTGTCGAAGTTCATTAACCACCACATTATACATCATTTTGGTGTTCCTCACGCCCGATAACAGATAATGGAAAATCTTTCAAAACAAGTTGTTGCGAGACCTTTGTGACAACTTTGGTATCAAACTTAGTTTCTCATCACCTTACTATCCACAAGCCAATGGGCAAGCCGGAGTCTTCTAATAAAACACTAACCAAAATCCTCATGAAAGTTGTCAATGAATCTGGAAGAAATTGGCACGATCACATTCCCTTTGCCCTTTGGGCTTATCGTACTAGCATTCGTACTTCTACTAATGCCACACCTTTTTCTTTGGTATACGGCACCGAGGCTGTTTTGCCTCTCGAAATACAAATACCCTCCCTTAGAATATCTCTTCAGGATATTCTCACCAACGATGATTTCCGCCAAGAGCGGTTAGCCCAATTGGAGCTTCTTGACGAACGCCGTCTTACAGCTCTTGATCACCTTCAAATCTATCAAAAACGCATTAAACGTGCTTATGATAAGCGACTTCATGAGCGTACCTTTAAGATTGGTGATCTTGTTCTCAAAGAGAATCAACATGTAACCAAACTAGAAAAGAGCAAACGTGGAAAATTTGCTCCCAATTGGATCGGGCCTTATATAATCACTCATACCTATGGATCTGGTACTTATCGTTTAGCTTCGCTCAATGGTAAACCTGAGCCTGAACCCCTTAATGCCTTGCATCTTCGACCATTCTACTGTTGAAATTAGTATTATATCACTTCTTATCTACCTGTCGCTCGTCCCTTGAGCTCACTTACCACTACATACACCCTGTTTCCTACACTTCATAATAACAATCAGGCTCACATAGTTTGATCCTCACCTCCCCTTGATGATGTCTTCCCCTTTTTAGTCTAGTCCATGACTTCAAAGTATTAAAATAAGCCGTATTCTTCTGGGATTTTCTTGAGTCAAACTTCCTACTAACTAGATGCTTCACGCCAAATGAACATCTAGTCATTTAAATTAAATATAGACTGCTCCCTCGAAGGACAGCTATATGCCGAATTATTGCCGCTATTATATATGATCGCCCCAGAAGGACAGCTATGCATTACAATTATATCTGCTACTATAAATAGACTGCTCCCTCGAAGGACAGCTATACACAGTCAGCCTTTATCAGAAGCTTCTCGCATTGATCAGCTTCGTGAAGACCTCAAGAATAAAACAATCAATATCCCTGGTAGACTTCCCGCATCGATCAGTCTATATTCAATAAAATAAAAGCCTCATTCAGAAGAACTTTTGAGTCATGGACTTGTCTATTTAGGGTAGGTTCTCTTTCATCAGAATAATCACCTTGTAACAATCTCTCAGAGCCCCCGCCTATATCAACCACCTCACCTCACCATTTGTCAAAGCAACAAACCTCAAGGGACGTGGCGTATATCCGATATGTTGTGATTATACAACTCTTTTCACCTATCGACTTCTTGCCTATGCAAGGTACCTAGGGATTCAAGCTCATCCTATGTTAATCTGTGGTTTGTTTGGCTCTTCTCAACTACGGGACACCCTTTCCTCTTTGCCTCGCATCTAGGATTGTGTGTTGATCTTAATCAGGACATGGTTCCCTTTTCTTTGGGTAAGCTAACTTTCGCTTTACCTATACCTACATCAACATCGCCCATACCTTACCAACACCAACAACATTACCCTACCAACATCAAATTTTTACCAAACGACAAATTGCCTAAACCGTACCAAATTGCCTAAATTCACCCCTCCCTGATCCTAAGGGAGAACTACATCGGTTTGAGGCCCCTCCTTGCTTTGTGCAATGGGCTATGTAGGCAGCACTTCGGAGACATGGGGTCTCCCAAGGTTAGCTCGACCATCCCCTACCATAACCTATCTTGTGTGGTGAATATAAATATTTTTGTGTATTTTTATTTTAATCACATTTCTCTTTATCCTTTTTCGAAACACCGAAAATCAAAACACCGACAATCTTATTATTATCATAACTCAAATCAACATACATATTCAGTTTTATTTAGATGTTAAACAAATACATCTTCTCTATCATCGACACGCAGGTCGGCATCCTTATTTATTCTTATACCTCGCTAACATATACTCAGACCATCACAACTCATCCCGAACTAGGTGATGATCGTGATCGTCGACCCCTCTCGCCGGGCCTCTCTGTCCTCAAAGGTACCGCGGCTATTGGTACCGCCCACTGATCTGCCAATCTCTCCTGTAACATATGAATACGCCCTCTCGCATGGAGAACTCCAGCCTCTAGTCTCGCCGCCCGTGACTCCGCAACCACTAACAATCCTCTTGTCTCATTCACCTGCGTTTGGAGCTGCTGAACCAAACGCTGCAGACGATCCCTCTCTGCTGTAATCACCGCTGTGTCAGGGCGCTCACGTACACCTCGCAGTTCTGCTACCCACCATAATCTATAGGCCTCTGTCATTCCTGCATCCATTACCCTGCGATCGGCTGCTATCTCCTCAGGCCCTTCTGGAGGTGTTGGCCGGGGTGGTGAGAATGTTGCCTCAAGCATCGATCCTCATATATGGTCTATAAGATGTGGTATGTCCTGCACAAATCAAATTGTCGCGCACGCGATCTATAGGAATCCTCTCATATTCACCTGGCCTGTGCCCCGCGATCCACCTCAATCGCTCTACACCTCTCAACTCCTCAGCTATGTTCTCGGTTACCATATAGTTCCCGTAGGGCCTCCAACAGATATCCGCAACCGTCAACCTCTCCCATACCTGCCTGTAATACTCAATGTCACCCGGCACGGCCTGAGCTCTTGCCTCTTGTTCTGTCTGGACCCATCGTCGGAATCCCAACCTCTGTACTCCGGTCTCTCCTGCCTGGATGGATCGGCCTATTGGTCGCACACAAACAATGTGCTCATAGGCCCAACAGTGTAATAAGTATGAACTATCCAGGTGTCGATCGTGATTTCGCCTACAAGCCCATAAACCCTCTGTATAGCTCCGCTTCAAATACGCAGTGCCCATGCAAAAGTCACGTTCCTTTCTATCATCTCCCAAATAACACACATCAATGCCTTTGGAAATCTTCCTTCCGCCGCCTTGGTAACGCATAATACCCTCTGCTTATCATTAATATCACTGCTAACCTTGTCTCCTCGTGGTGTCGCATACATTACACCATATGTAAATGACAAACTCATGTTGTGTTAAGTCTCGTGCATATGGACCAAACACTTCGTTATCGCTGCCGCCGCGCTAGGTAGTGCTCGATAAACTGGTTCTCTGTAATAGGAGTCTCAAAATCAAACACATCTTCCAAAGTTCTTTGTCATTTCACTGTTGGCAGATAGAAGGTATTTGTCTCGGATTCCATCTCTCAATCGCGCTGTAACATACCATGGTTACGTGCGATTCGTGAATAATAACGGATTCCACTTAACCCCAAACGATTTATCAATGTCCATTCCGCTGGTGTTACATCCGCTCGGATTCGCGACAACAGCGCTGGCACACTATCATTCATCCTCAACCCTGTCTCTGCCTGCATACACCAAAACAACAAACAACCATTCAATCCATTAGGGTCTTTTTCAAACATTCTGGAAATTTCTCCAGTAACCGGTACCGGTTATACGTAACCGATATCGGTTGAATAACCGATACCGGTTCTCCCTAACCGCTACCGGTCACTGTCAATTTTATACACCTTCCCTAAAAACAACCACCTACGACAATAATTTGCTCGTTTATTCGTTTTTATACATATAAACATACCTGGAACCCCTGATTGCCTACCCTGTAACACTTAGCTCACCTGCAACCCTTGTTATCATGTTTTCTTTCTCATATCTACCCACCTACTCTCCCCCATCTTACTCACGAAACATGCAGTAATCAAATCACAAACAAAACAATACCTCTTGAGTTGCAGACTTTGAGGTGGCCCTTGTCTTCCTCCCCTGTCCTTGCCTCGCTGGATGCTTCTCCTCATTCTCGCCATGATCACCACCTTTTTTAACTTTGTCTTTCGCCTTCTAAATCTCGGATCACATTCACTTTCCTTGTCTCTTTCCTTCTTCTCACCCAAATCTCTCTCATGCAAATACCTATCACGGGTCAAAAGCGTCGCGTTCGCGTATTTAACCTCTTGCATGGCTCTAAAATTAAAACTTAAGTTGCCACCCTAGCTTTTCTATTTTTAGAAAAGCTCATACCTAAATAACCGGTATCGGTCATGTAACCGATATCGGTCATATAACTACCGACATCGGTTACCAAACCGATACCGGTTACATACCGCCCTTTTTTTGAAACAGGGGTTCTTTTCTTCATTTCTCATCTAAATTTTTGTCGCGTCGCCTCTTTTACCGCATAAACAACACAATTTACCACATTTTGTTCATCCACCACACATAGCATTACAATTTCATCAACATCATTTATTTTATAAATACACAAACCATCAACTACAGATACCAAAAAACTATCAATCTATACATCATTTGGATCCAACTCATCAGTTACATATATCACACTGTCACAAAACCACCAATTTATCACATAACCTGACATTCATATATACGCACAAACAAACAAAAACATCAGCATCATCTATCTATCAACATGTCAATTAAACTCATCACACATTCTATATATTACCAGCCATTAACCACATATTTCAACACATTTTAAACACAGCATGTGGATCAAAACATCGTCTATATATATATATACCAGTTCTCAAAAATACAATGTGCCCTACATCGTGGCCTCTGTGATCTCATAATATACCAAAGCCGGCACGCAGGCCGCAATACCTACCAAAAATCTCGACTCGGCTCGCAGGCCGGTCTCTCATATCAAAAATATACTCGGCTCGCAGGCCGGTATCAAATATACAACCCGTACTCGGCTCGCAGGCCGGTATATAATAAATAAATGAATCAAAACAATGAATAAGTGTAGGCACGCAGGCCTCTATCAATACAACCGGTTCGCAGACCGGTGCCCATGTCCCTATACAAAACCATGTCGGGGATCTATCAGCTCTCCCCACCGCCCTCGGCACCTCTCCCCGCTGGTCCCTGTGGTGCCTCTCGCCTCCTGCCTGCATCACGGACACGCCAGCTGTAGCTGCCCCTCCCTGAGATCTCTGGCTGTGCGAGGTCTCCGCCCTATGCGCTGCATACGCCTGATACTCGACTCCGCTACTATCAAGAATATCCTGATAATAACGGGCCTCTGCTCTAACCTCCATATAACGATCTCGCGCCACTGAAGGAGCTGGGGCTGGTCCCCTGGCACCTAACACCAATATCCCCCGAGCTCGCACTGCACTGTGGTGTTGTGGTGTTGGTGGAGGTGCTGCCGTGCTGTACTCGCACTGCGGGCCGTGGTGGTATCTGGGCCGTGGCCGTATTTGCCGCCGTACGGCTTTGCTCGTACTGTACTCGCACTCGTGGCCGTGCCGCTGTGGTGGTGCGCCGTGCTCGCATTTCCGAGCTGGGCTCGCTAGCTGCCCGTAGACTCCCTATTCGTGCTCGCGCAAAGCAGTTTCCAATCGTCCCTCGTAATAGCTGCTTTCGCCCGAGCTGATCTCTCTGCAAGTAACTGCAGCCTAAGTCAGGCCGCAGCAGTGTATTATCTCGCCGCTCTCTCGCCCATCCACTGGACTCTGTATGCCGCGTGCACCCGGCATCATCCACACCCTCACTGTTGGTCTCTCCGCTACCCGGCCTGGATCCCAAGGCGTGGAAAGGCTTGGCAAGTGGGGCCTCTACATCATCCTCCTGCATCGAGGGAAGGGAGGTGGCTCGCCCTGTCGCAGCCCCATCTCGCTCGTGTACCCTCTCTAAGGGTATCTGCTCAGCATTACTCTCCGGCCACGCCCTGCTATCCGGAATGTATCTTTGGATCGGGCGCACTGCACGTGGCTCCTCTGCCAGGCTGGTGACCTCTGTAGGGTCTCCATATAATGTCTACTGCTGTAAGGCCCTCTAACATATGTCTATAGTAGGCCACATCTCGACCTGCAACAACTGCTCGTGGCTGGCCCACGACCCCCAACCACCTCTGAAATCCATATCGGTACACGACCTGTGGCCCTGGCTGCTGGGGTAGCCCTACCGGCCTGATGCATACGATGTGCTCGTATGCCCAACAGTGCAACAAAAATGTAGAACAAATACCAAATCGCCTCCTCCGGCGATAGCCCCATAACTCCCTGTATAATTGCACCAGATACACTGGTGCCCATGCGAAACAGGTGTGCTCCTCCACCATCTCCAGTAGCACCCCCATCAATGCCGTGGAAGCGGCCTCCTCTCGAATCCGGGAGGGCGAAGTAGTGTGATCCTATCATCATCAACACGGCAAGCCGTGTCTCATGTCTGTGTGCGCGGTACATGTCACCATATCCAATGCTCGCGCTATGATATGTCAGAAGCGCGGCTGCATCCCCAAAAACCTGCAGTATGCTATCCATGGCAGTCTCTGAATCTACCTGGAAAACGGCCTCTCCCTCGATCGGTAGCCGCAGGATGCGATACACATCCTCTAATGTGACCGTCATCTCCCCGGTCGGCAGATGGAACACATTGGCCGCCGGATCCCATCTCTCGATGAGGGCGACCATCAGGCTGTGATCTCTGTCTATCGCTCTGTACCTCTGGACCCCGCCAAGTCCCACCTCGCGCATGATGGCCCAATGCGCCGCAGATATGTGTGGCCTCATCCGACTCAATAGTGGAGGCATCCTATCACGCATCGTCAACTGCTGACGTGCCTGCAAAACCAACCCACATTCTTAGACCCACTCTTTATTATAACACCTACTTTACCATCTAAACCCCCTTTTGTAACACCCAAAATCTAAACCCACACCTCACCTTTCTCCACCCCAAACTCTAAACCCAATCCCATCCCAACCCACCTTCACACCTAGACCCTAAACCCTAAACCCTACACAACTAACTCAACCCACCCCAACCAACTCAACCCAACCCATTCAACCACCCAACCCACAAAAACCTAGACCCTAAACCCTAAACCCTACACAACTAACTCAACCCACCCCAACCAACTCAACCCAACCCATTCAACCACCCAACCCACAAAAACCTAGCCCTAAACCCCAACCCACACCCTAAACCAACTCAACCCAACCCATTCAACCACCCAACCCACAAAAACCTAGACCCTAAACCCTAAACCCTACACAACTAACTCCACCCACCCCAACCAACTCAACCCAACCCATTCAACCACCCAACCCACAAAAACCTAGACCCTAAACCCTAAACCCTACACAACTAACTCCACCCACCCCAACCAACTCAACCCAACCCATTCAACCACCCAACCCACAAAACCTAGCCCCTAAACCCCAACCCACACCCTAAACCAACCCAACCCAACCCACCCACTCAACCACCCAACTCAACCCAACCCATTCAACCACCCAACCCACAAAAACCTCGCCCCTAAACCCCCAACCTACACCCTAAACCAACCCAATCCAACCCACACCCTAAACCAAACCAACCCAACCCAACCCACCCACTCAACCACCCAACCCACAACAATCCCCCACGACCGATACCGGCCGATGCGAGACCGACACCGGTTTCGCTCAAACACAACCTTACCGTTTTTTTCGACCGATGCCGGTCGCCTATTGACCGACATCGGTCACTGTCTCCTGCCCGAGCCGAACCCCCGCGCGGCCCCCAAAAACCATTTTTCACCTATTTTTACCCATCTACCCACCCAAACACCCCCAAATTTTACACACCTAGCCGCCTTAGCCTATCTAACCTATCTACCCTCTCCCTTTCTCGAATTACCTCCATTTACCCATTATTTCCTACAAAATACCAATTCCTACCCAAATCCCAAAAACAACATAACTCAACCAAATCACCAAATTAAAGAGTTTAGAACCTACCGGTACGACGACACGTCGTCGTGGTGGGATGGGTGGTGGTGGTCCAGCTGGTCCAGCTCCTCCAGCTCCTCCTGCCTGTGCCATGGCTCCAATCCTGATCTGCTGGGTCCCCGGCCAATCACCTGCCGCCTCCTCAACTATTCGGGCCCACTATCAACTCTCTCCGCCAATCAAATAGCTCCACCTCACTCAATACCCCTCCAAATCAACTCTCCACGTCAGACAAGTCAATTTTGGATTACAAATAACAAAAGTGACAATGACAGGCCGTATGTTTCTTTTTATAGGTTTTTCGACCTAAACCGATGTCGGTTTCCTTTTTGCCCTAGGAAACCGGTATCGGTCCCTTAACCGATATCGGTCATGATGAATCGACGTCGGTTTGATACCCAACTTTCACCCCATTCTTTGCCGTTCCTTACTCCTTGCCTCTTTTTCACCAATATCGCCTCTGTCCACCTTTGCTGCACAACATTTGTTCCCTGGTCCGGCCCAACCCAAGGCCTCGCCCTACCAATTGGCCCGACCCAAGGCCTCAACCTACCTATTTGGCCCGACCCAAGGCCTCGCCCCACTTATTTGGCCCGACCCAAGGCCTCAACCTACCTATTTGGCCCGACCCAAGGCCTCAACCTACCTATTTGGCCCGACCCAAGGCCTCAACCTACCTATTTGGCCCGACCTAAGGCCTCGCCCTACCAATTGGCCCGACCCAAGGCCTCAACCTACCTATTTGGCCCGACCCAAGGCCTCGCCCCACTTATTTGGCCCGACCCAAGGCCTCAACCTACCTATTTGGCCCGACCCAAGGCCTCAACCTACCTATTTGGCCCGACCCAAGGCCTCGCCCTACCTATTTGGCCCGACCCAAGGCCTCGCCCTACCAATTGGCCCGACCCAAGGCCTCAACCCACTTATTTGGCCCGACCCAAGGCCTCGCCCTATCAATTTGGCCCGACCCAAGGCCTCACTCTACCGTTATGGTCTGACCCATGGCCACCACCCAACAACTTGGCCCGACCCAAGGCCGCATCACTTCCATACCATACCCACAATCAATGTTTTATTTTATCCATCCATCATGTACCTTGTGTTCAATCGAGCTCACCTGTTCATGTTTTAGCATGATTAGGGTCCTTGACTTGATCTCACAACCGGCCTTTGCCTGACTAGACCGTGACGTTTATCTCAACCAAACCAACCACTTGGTACTGCCGAACATACCTAAACGTTCTTGTACCTCACCTGTTATATACCCTGGAGCTACTTCCTCTGCCTTGGATACCAGGATTATATCACCCTTGTTTGGATAAACTATCGACCTTTGCCTACACATTGCTGGTTTGCTTGTCAAATCATGTACCCTCGTCGTACTATTGCATTTCAACATGCGTCTGCTTCCTTGGACCTACCCCATCATCTTACCATCCCTCTACCCCATTTACCCTTTATCAACCCTATCCCTGATTTCCCGTTCACTCAATCTGTGATAGATTTGAGGGGGATTACCTATACCCTTAACAGGAGTAACCACTTCATATTATTGTCCGTGCAGCTTTACAAAACAAGCTACACGACAATAAGGGGCTAATGTAGACACCAAATTTGTGTCTTACGACCCCTTGTGACCCGCATCTCATCTCGCAATCTAACCTCATTACCTAAACTTTACACAATTATTTATTAATTACCTTGTAATTGATAAATCCACATCACCTTACCCGCCACCTCACTTTGCCACCTCATCATGACCTAGCCCTAACCCTAAACTAACCTAATTAAGACCTGTGACTTGGTCTAGACTCACATCCATAACTAATGCCTCCTTACTCGCACCCAAAGCCGACCTTCTAGCCACTTGACCAAGCCCGCAACTGATCTCTCGGGAGAAAAACAGGGAAGGCGGGCTATTTTACTAAAAATAGCCTACTTTTTCCTTACCGATGCCGGTTCCTACTCGACCGCCGTCGGTTACGTAACCGCCATCGGTTCCCTGTAAATGGGCTTCCCAAACCAAAACAACGGATCGGAATTTCATTTTGGGGATCAGTCGAAGGATTTTTGAATCAAAGGAGAGTCCAAAGCGATTAGCAGAGTCCAGAACTTCACTTGACCAAGCAGAGACGAGTGAAGAAACCAGAAGAGTTGGCAGCCAAGGAGATCAACTGGCATCTTCGTCAAAAACCAGTAAGTTACATCTTGCATGTCCTCCATTATAACATTTCTTATGCTTTTGGAATTACAGTCCTCCCAAATCCGTTTCTGGATCCATTATCCAATGTACCATTTCCTCTAGCTGTCATTCTTTTGTTTCTAACCATCCCATTTCCCAAAAACTATCCAAAATCAGCCATTACAAACTCCACAACCAGCCCAGAGAAGACCCTAGAACCCACCGGTATCGGTTAGCGAAGAATCGCCATCGGTTATAGGTAACCGGCATCGGTTCCTTTGATCAAAAACCAGGAAAAACAGCCTTTCCCCTACCCAGTTCAGCCAAGCAATTTAATTGATATTTTACAGTCTTTTGTGTTAATTCATGTTAGCAGGGAAACTGACCACCTTCGAAAGGAAGTTTCATATTTCCTGGGCCCAAGGCAGTTTCCTCATTTATTGTCTAATCAAAATCTTGTGGTCTTGTGTTCTTATTTCGCAGTAGTCCTTCCAAGACAAAAAGGAGTTCTTCGCGATCACCTGATCTTTCTCTACTAGACGCGCACATCATCTCGACATTCTACAGTATTCCTCCTAACCCTAACCTTATCTATTTCTATAAGGAACGAAGCATTTCCGAGTGAAACATAGGGCTTATGGCTTAGGGTTTAGGGCTTAAGGCTCGTGGTTTAGGGATCACTTGTAAGGGTTGAGTGTTTAAGGTTTACGGTTTAGGGTTTAGGTTTTAGGGTTTAGGTATCATGGTTAAAGGTTTAGGGTTTAGGGTTTAGGGCTCAAGGTTTACGGTTCTTGTTTAGGTTTATGGCCTATGGTTTAGGGTTTGGATTGTAGAAGTTAAATGCTAAAATATTTAGGCTTAATGCTTGAAATCCTGAAAAATTACCTATGTATCGACAGATTACACTTTAAAAACTCTCCTAAACCATGACTCATGGAGTTGTGAGACTAATTCCATAAGGTGTAGCGTGACCCTAATCTATTATATTTACATAAATAAATTTAAAGTATGAGTTAAACATTTATTTATGTGAATAAAAGCATGTCGAAAGCATACATAATGTTTATACTACATGTAACGCGTATGCGTTATGTAACGCGACGTGTTTTGTGTTTTCTTTTCCCAAGCCATGTCTCAAGGCTTGGGATTTGGTTTGGATCCCCAGTCCTGAGGCATGGACCTGCACAAACACAACAAACAACCTATTTTTATAAGAAAATGTAAAAATGCCACTTCCTCTATGATAAATCAAAATAAAAGAATTGATCCATTTTTTAAAAAATTATACCACGATGTAGAGCAGAGTCTCTTATTTCTAAAAATATAATTTTTCAAATTTTATGACTAATATAAGGTTTCCATATTATTTATTTTCTATCTATGCCTTTTTATAGCTATTTTTTGAAGTGTAAATGTCTATCTTTCATGGTGTATCTTTATTTTGATTGATCGAATTTTTTTAAAAATATACTAGCCCAAACTAGGCATAATTCTATACATATTCAAAAAAAATCTAATTTTTGATATTTTTTGAGGTAGTTAGGGTGGGGCACGGTTGGAGCTCCGTTATTTTTCAAAACATAAAATTTTTGTACTAGAAAAATCATAAATAAAAAATATTCGCTAAAAAAATCTTTAAAAAATGGAGCCCAAACTAGATGCTCCTATCTATCTTTCTACCAAAGGGTTTTCAAAAATACTAAATGGTGCTAAAAAAATGGTGGGGGGCACGAAAGTCACTCTATTATGTTTTTTAACAAAAACAAGAGCATCTGTTGGTATTTTAGTTGTTTGACCCACTTAAACTTATTTGTTTTCAATAAAATTTAGTATCTTAGAAACTAGACTCAAAATGTTACGATTCATATTTCTACAACATCTTCCAATTTTGAGTGTAACTATTTCGAAAAACTCGTACAAGTTGAAGTTTTTTTCCAGAAAAATGCGTCCACTTAAGACCCCCTTTTGGCCCCCAACTTGGTGCACTCACCCCACACATTCATACATATTGAAAAGTAGAAACTCTATTCCTTAAAAGACATTTACACTATTCCTTAAGATACCATATGCACCTATGTTTTTACTACCTCAACTCCTCGAAAGCAATCTAATTACTCTTCCACCACTACTCAATCTTGATTCATCTCGCCCCCCATGGTAAACACAAAATGTGACTATCATCAATGCATTGGGAATTCCACCTATTGTTGTTTCAAAATCAGGCATCTAATTCATTATCTTATTGACAATAATTCACTTGAGCTCCCTGAGCCATCTTATTTTAAATCGGTCAACGATAACAAAATACTCAAAATCTTTAATGACCCTTTTCCTAAGCATGACACATAAGCTCCTAATTCTTCTACTAATCATACATATCTAGATGTTCCCCCTCCTTCATTAAGGCCCTTGAATTTCATGTCACTTGCGACACATCACCACCAACCATTACAATTTACGGTCATGATTATCATGCTAAATTCCAAATTCATTACACATGAACGCTTCTATTGGTTCATATACTATCGATAACAACATGATCTATCTAGGGGCTCCTATTAGTGTATGACGTATTACACTTCTTATGTTTATCAAATGTTCAATATCTCCTATCACCTATCTAGTTCCTAATTCTTTTGGCTACATTAAGCTTCCCATTATAGTTGGGCCTATTACCATGCTTGTGTCATTCACTGTAGAATCTTCAATCGAAAGTTGTGACATGCTCTTAGGTCTTCCTTGGCTCCGGGTCACGCAAGCTAAATTAACTTCATGCATCACTTATGTCTCAAATTCATTCACAATAAATAAGTTATCACTATTAATGGCATTCCACCAAGCAAACCATTACATAAACCTAGTTTTGATGATATACTCCCATTAGCTATAAAATATAATCCTCCAGGGCCTCTCAAATATAAGGAACATTCAACACCTAGTTCTCCTATTCGTACACATTCTAATTCACGACATTTTTGTCCTCATAGGTCCACTAGTCCATCTTGTTAGCATAAGTCCCCTACTCAGGCAATCCTTTCACATAAGTTTTCACCACCTCCTTCACCACATAGGTCTCCTTCATATGTACATCATTACTCTCCTACTCCACTGATCTTAGAGCATTGTCACATGCCTTTATCTCCTTAGACATTGGGGAAGGGTCCTTGTCATTCAATATCATTGGATAACTTTCTAACCTTCTCACACTTAGGGACAACATGATTTCTTCCCCCATCCAATCATTACCAATTCTTTCTAGTCTCTACGCATACATATTATGCTACAATATTCTTTACATCTAGTCTCTCTTACGCAGATTGATACACAACTTATATCATCATTATCCCGTGACGCACTTTTCGAGTTCCACGGTTCATACTCAACTTTTGAGGCTCTAAATCTGAAATGAACCTCACCACATTCACTCTTCATGCTCTACACTTCATGTTCTATCTATCTAATGCACATTTTCAAACCATTTCCTGATGACACACTCTTATTCTATGGTTCATTCTTGATTGTTTATGGATCTTTTATAGATGAACCTCATCTCATATACATCCATTGGGGCATGCTACACCTATCATCTTCAAATTCTACATACCACACATTCACACTTATACACAATATTTGCATATCTTGGTTGCATTTGTACTCCCACTAGATTATTTTATTTACATGTTATTCTTTGTTTTCCATGATAGATGATTCTTAGTACATCATCATCTTTCTATATATACACATGCACGTTCTCTTACTATTTTGAGGTGAATGTAAAAATTTTACAGGTTTGTACATGCTGTAATGATGTTTGGCATTATACATTTTTCCAGTCCCATTGAGGCTCCTGGGGCATCTACTTTTACTACTACCACATTCTACACACTTCAGGCTCTATTGCTACATTATTCACTATTTCTTATTACAAGTTACTCTACTTTTTGTTGATTTATACAGGCCTTGACATACTATTTATCTTTCTAACATGTTAATGGGTGCTTCATGTGTAGCATTTTCCTTGCAGTAGGCTATATGCCACCATGGTTGTATGTTACATATTTCCTACCATTGTTTTCTATTATGCGTTATTTCTTGCGGGCTATGCCCTTTATCTTGAATGTTCATTGTATGCTTTTGGTTGTTTATGCTATGATTTTATTTTGACATTGTGAGAAATGTCCTATGTTTAAAACCCGCTTTTCGTGTTCTATCATGTATGCACACTTTCTTCTTACATTATTTTTCTAGGACATTTTTGATAATTTTTCTAATAACACTAGTATCTAGCCACTTTGTTTGCATGTGCCTTGGTTTCTATCATGCACATACCCTACACCATGTAGGCATCAGGTTTACATCAACATTAGGTCCTCTCTTTTCGACCACACACTCCTAAAAATTCACATGCACTCCAAACAAGGGGGCATAAATCAAATCACCCCATTTAGCAGTTCAAAGCTACAACACATCACATTACAACAAAAATCCAGTATAGGTTATAGTTACACCATTGGATCGGGATGATACTTGGGTTAGAATCATAGCACGCATACACCGAAGCACCTAGATTTAAACAACGATTGCATGGGCGCATGTGTCCTCCCCTAGGTGCTAATGTCCTGAGGGCACATACCATTAGCTTATTAGATCAACACAGTTCACATAATCGTTCAGATTTGTTCTACAATTTTACACACATTCCTCCGATTCTGTTACAACTTGCACGTAATCTCCTACAATCCCTTAATTCAATCGGAACATTAAGACATTCGAACTAATTCGGGACAATAAAAAATTAGGGATGTACCATCTACAAAGTGGTGGTTATCGGGAATAATCATGGATGGAAAGTAATAATGAACCTCTCTATCAACACTTTTTCTTTGGCTTGAGATCCCTTAAAAAAATTCACTTAGCATGAGATCGCCCAAAAAACTCACACTTGGCATGAGATCACCTAAAAAAACATGCGATTGGCATGAGATCACCAAAAAAACTCACACTTGGCATGAGATCACCAAAAATAATCGCCATTGGCATGAGATCACCCAAAAAACTCACACTTGGCATGAGGTCACAAAAAAAAACTCACTCTTCACAATATTTTAGGATTAATTTTCTATCCTTTACACTCTTCACAATCAGGTGCACACTTTCCCATTTACATACTTTTATATACTTATGTAAATTTTTCATATACATAACTTTGACAACTCTTTTGCTCTTCTTTTGTAGGTCTTTCCTTAATACACAACAAGAAGCATCCTACAACAAGCATAACAATAGATACAACCAACTCATATTCTTCACCCCTATGGTCACTTTCTCTTCCTAGTCTCCACACATCATTTTGCATCATTCCATACTTCACTTGTCCACTTAGCACATATTTTTTTACCGCATTACCTATAGGATCATAAGGTACACATCGCTTATGTACTTTATGTTATCAAGTATTCACTCAACAACATAAATTTTGGGAAAGTGTAGATACAAAATCACACACTTGGGTACATATTTAGGTCCTAAACATGTACTAGATTCATATGATTCTCAAGTGAGTGAAAACTACTATTTGACAACTACCTTTGGGATCCTTTCTTTGTTTCTTGTTTTTTATTTGGTCTTACATACCCTACAACCTAGTTGAAAATTTACCACTTTATCTTCTATTGTTTCATGCATCAACGCCTAACTGGGAAAGTCGTGCCCTTGTCCCCTCTAGGTGCTCCTGACCCTTTTTCACCTTACTCACTCCTTTTGGGTATCTTTTATCTTTTGGGCATATTTTTCACTTATCGGTCAGCCTTCCAGTTATCAATTGTGAAATTCATACAAGGGAATCATATAAATACATAGTTTTGTGTTTAAAATTAAGGACCAAGCACTAAACATTACTATCATCACCTAATTTTACATCCAAAAGGAACATAAATCACTCTAAAGCTTCCATCTAGCATCCATTCAAAGGAAAAGGGATGCATCAACATTGCATACACAATATAGGAAGGGGAAGTTCATTCTATTCCATCCACACATTCTACTACATTACCATATTTATCGACAACTGATATCAAATGCAACTTACACAAGGGCATCATAGGGAGTAATTTCTACAAACACTCACTAGAAATACATGGAGTCTCGAGATGTAGTGCAATGCTCAATCGTAAGTTCACTCTTAGGATGACCGTCAGGGTCAGTCTAACTCCCCGTATTGTATCTTTCATTTTAAGTTTGATGCGGTTTGTGGGCTTCAGACAGTGAAATTATATTTTGTAACTTTACAGGTACCTTTGCAATAAAGGAGTGACTATCAAGTGACCAAAAAGAAGAAAAATGAGGATCTTGCAATATAGTAAAACCAGATTCTGATCATTTACGTAGTCACAATCTCCGAGAAGCATTCTTCAAAGCACCCAAGCTCCCTGTCTTGCCGAGGGTACCGTATTTGGCCTCATTCCTACCCTCAAGAATTTATTGTGAGTAGTAATGACACTCTGCCTAGCCTATTTAACACTTTTCCTAGTTCGGAGAAGTCCCAGATCATGAGGAAATCAGCTAAGTCCTCTCTCCTTCTTATTTTCTTAGGATTTCACATATTAAATCTTAGTTCTATTGTGTCATTTATATATTTTTAGTATTTATACATATTTGTGTTCAATAGTGACTCTAGAATATTTAGATTTAATTAAAATTAAATTAAATATGGAACAAACAACCTAGAGTTATTAGAGTTTGCTAGCAACAATTTGTTTTGGAAAAGAGGATATCGATATAATTGCAAGTTAATATTATAATTCTAACAATTGGTATCATGAATTTTTTGTATATAATTTGTAGTAGGACTTTATTTTTTTGCGGATATATAAGTGATGGTGTCTTCTTTTATAATATGTTTTTTTATGCAATGGAGAATTATTTATTTGTGGGTTTGTTTCTATTATTATACAATAGGTGGTAGGTTGCTGATCAAAATATTCACACTTGGGGTCTTTCCACCCCCAACATTGACAAATACATCTACAAAATGTAATATGCATCAACCTAATAAAAATAGTAATCCCCGAGATTAACAATAACTTTGCACCACATATATTAAAATCCATACGATCACGCTTACTAAGTCAATGGTGTTATATTGTCCATTAGTTCTACAACATCAACACCAGGCCATTATTAAACTAAATGAAATAATATTTGTTTAGAAAATTGGGGAAAATAGGCTTTGTTATTTTGATGACATTAAGACTTTCATTTATACGACATTGTATTTATTAGGTAATATGAAGGCATGAATGGAAAATTGGAATAAAAAGGTGGATATTAAATACATGCATGTCCCACACCTCTTCCATGACATCGATTATCCCTGCCTAAATAATATATACTATATGTGCTCTATACTATTCACCCATCTACACATACCCTTAAGGATTTAATTTAAACATTTAAAATACATTTCTACCAAAACAAAAGTAGGGTTAATCCTCCACCCTTAGATCAAAACAATCTTGGCCACTAGATCCTAGGGTTCCAAACTAACCCTAAAATCCTTATGAATTCTTATTAAAACCTTTCCTTTATTCTATTCTCCTCATTTGGTCTATTTTCTTTTGTTAAAATTGTAGGTTGGAGAGGAGGAAGCCATGGGAGCAAGAGAGGAAGAACCATGGAGGAGTCTACAAGGAGATCAAGCTTAGATTAGTTTAGTTTGTAGTTTTTTTTATGTTGTAATTTCTTTCATTCAAGGATTGGGAGGGGTTTCCTTTACCAATCTGGTTTTTATTTCAAAGCTATGTGTATTTGGGTTCTCTATTTGGGGAAAACCCTACCCCCATCAATATAAATGAGAAGGAATGTTTTTAATCTACCATTTGTAGGTTTAATTGCTTTATACAACAAGATTTGAGCATTATTTGATTTTTGGTAGTTTCTTAGTTAAATTTACAACTTAAAAATTAGTATATACTAGTTAAAATTTTACACAAGTGCGGATCGAGAAGTTCTTCCATAAGTGATAAACCACGCCTCAGAGAAAACCGGTGGTCTTGGGACCACCACCCTACCTGGGTGACAAACCATGAACCATTGCCTATGGAGTGGTGGTTTGAGACCGGCTACCTTGCCTCGAGCGGTGCGGTTACGTGACCACCGCTCTCTGCACAGGTGGTGGTGGTCTGTTTCTTAGAAACAGAACCTAAAATCTGATGAGTTTTTACAAAAACTAAAAGTTGCTAAAAGGTACTAAAATGCATTTTAAGCTTAATTTTATACACCTAAGGTCTCCAATTTTGAGATTTCATTCCATTTGATCATTTCTTAGTTAAAACTACTCATTTTAAGCATTATCAATTCCAATAAAAGCACAACTACTTACAAGATCATTTCCATTTTGTTCAACTAATTTTCTTTGAATTCCAAGAGTAAAATAAAAGGATTTATATCTACTTCTACATTGTTATTTTCTTAATACAAAATGCAACATATCAAATACAACCTATCTCAAATTTGTTGTCTCTTTCATTTTCACTACAACTCATATATCCAAAATAACTACAACAACTTTATTATACATTCAAGTTTACTATGCATACATTTTTAACATCTTACAACTTTTATATTTCTTCTTTCTCTTTTACATAATACAATTTCACAATGAAAGTAAAATTTATTTTCCATTGAGTATAGCCCATTTCTTTTAAAACAAAGAACTTCCTTTCTCACAATACAACCAAAACTTCAAATAAAGAGAATTACTTTCTTTTCTATTTCACAAAACTAACTTTACAACACAAATCTTTCTTCTTTTTTTTCTTTCAACATACAATAAACTTTAATAACAAATATTTGAATGAAACTTTCCTTCACAAGATCAATACAATGTCCTCCACTTAAAGTGGGAAATCATACAAGAATATAAGCTAAAAATGGAATACAATATTACAAGTTCCTCCACTCTAAGTGGGAATAACACTAAGGAAGTTTTATTACAAGAAAGGATTTTCTTAAGGACTCCAAAAAGCTCCAAGCTTCACAACACCAACAAGAGAGCTCCTTCATGATTTTCTTGATCCACAAAAAATGGGGGAGAGGAAACACTCTCCACCCAACCAAAATATCCAATGAGGAGGAGAAGCCATCCTCCTCATTGGCCCCCGAGCCCCAACCACATTACAATGAAAGGTGGATCCAACACATGGCAACAAACAAGCTTCCACAACACAAAACCAAGTATTTCACAACCATTCCAAACACAACCAAACTCAAACTACAACACAAGAAGGAAAAAACAAAAAATATACAAGGCTTCTAAATGAAAGCCAAAGGAGCAAGAACCTATGGGGAGGCCACTTATGCCTCCCAATGGGAAATGGGTGCCCACCTTAAAACCTCCAATGCATATCTCAAATCCCCTACATACTCTTATGCCTCCCTCAAGTACCTCTTATGCCTCCCACATACTCTTATGCCTCCCTCATACTCTTATGCCTCCCTCATACAAGAACAAGTAAGAAATGCAAGCATTCCTTGTCCAAGGTGGGGCACCCAACCCAAACTCCCTCCAAAACATGAAATAACTCTTATGCCTCCCTACATGAATTCTCCCCATAGTCCCCTCCTACACCACACTTAGGAAATCTACCCAAGCACCCAACAAGCATTCCAAAACACTCAAAAATAACAAGCACATATACACAAATAAAGGAAAACATAAGCAAGAGTAAAGCTCCTACCTTTCCATAGTAGAGCTTGTTCCAAGAGTCAATCTCCAAGCTCCTTCAAACCAAAGAAATCACCAAAAAGCTCCCACAAAGACCACAAGCTCTCCAAAAATCCTCTAACTCCCAAAAATGCAAGAGCACAAAATAATGAAGTAACCCCCAAACAAGCAAAAGAACTTCAATAAATAGAAAAGGGAGAGAGGAGGATGATGTGGCTCCAAGTAGGATGCCACCTCATTTCCTCTCCACTCCACATCACCCTAGTCAACCCCATACTCCAAAGCACAATTAATAAGTGGTTGAAGAAATGACATTTTACTTACACACACAATCTAAGCCCACACCCCTAAGGACAAAATTAATTACAAGAAAGGAAAGTGCAATAAACATTTTACCTTTTTATCTTCCCAAAACACCTAATGGGGTCTAATTTTGACCCCCAACCCATAGGTAGGGTTGGTATAGCAATTTAAGAGGTGTGGGACAAGTTTGACTTGTCCCACAAGCCTCCAAAATTGGCCCCTAAGGCCAAATTTGAATTTCCATGAAGGGGTAGAGTGTACAACACTCAAGATCCCCAAGCACTCAACTTACAACACAAAATCCAAGAGAAATATACTCTAATAAATGAATTCCTTTGGTCACATCTATAATTAGTTTAGGACAAGATTAAATTAGCTTTAATTAAGACACTACAACCCATTAATAATAAAGGGTAAAATACATACACCAAATTCCAAATAATTAATACAATGAATTACATCACTAAAATCACATACTAACATCAATTAAAGGAAAACTAAATAAAAGACAATACATAACCCCTTGGTCACAATTTCCCCTAACCATAATTCAAACACACACACAAATACATGTTGCCATGGTGACCCTTGTTGAATTCACCTAGAATTCCAATGTGGTTGGTCTCCAATCCCCGATGTTTGTTGTGAATAAATTACCTACAAAACACATAAATACCTCCTTCGGCCTCGTGGCCACATTAAAAACATCTATGATAAAATATACAATATAAATCCACAATCATCTATATATGAATCAAATATCATCTAGGAAAATATGATATCATTTACAATTTCTAGCAACATTTCTATTCTACATTTCATCCATGTCAAAATGATCACAACATTAGTTCAATTATCAAAGCCTACTCAGTGTGGTGAAAGATATCGCATGTCAAAATATATATAACATATATATATATATATATATATATATAATATCAATAAAACATATCAACATCAATATAAAATGTCTCTCTAATAATCCAATGCATCATATATGAATCAAAATCAACAACAATCCAATATCTCTAACATCTAACATCATGCTAAATCAAAAAAAGCTACAATAATATCCATAAGTATAGTCAAACTATATCAAAATCAATAAAAAAAGGTGTCGAAGGGAAGTGGGCACTACATCCCCCTCCCCTTAGACTCGATTCCTCCTAGAAGTCACTGGAACAGGTGTGGAAACTGAACTCGTAGTAATGTAGCATCCTCCCATGTAGCGCAGTCTCATCATATCTATCCCACTGGACCCGAACCTAGTCAATCTCTCTGCCTCGAAGGCCCAGGGTCTGTGCTCTATAATGCGGATGGGCTCCACCATCACCTGCCCTTGATCCTGCACCTGCAATGTGGTCCAATCTATACATGTGAGAAGGATCATAAATATATCTCCTAAGCAAAAACATGAAACACATCATGGACGTGAGACAAGCTAGGTGGCAATGCTAGATGATAGGCCAAGGGACCGATGCGCTCCAAGATCTCAAAGGGACCCACAAACCTAGGAGAAAGCTTAGAACCTTTTCCATAATGGATAGGGATCTTATGTGGTCTAACATGAAGAAACACCTTCGTGCCCACCTCATAACTATGATCTGTCCTATGCTGGTCCGCATACTTCTTTTGCTTATCCTGTGCCTCCTACAATCTCTACCTGATCAAAACAAACTTTTTGCTCCATATCTTGTAATAAGGCTAGCCCAAGAGAAACCATTCCTCTAACCTATCCCAACTAAGAGGTGTCCTACACTCTCTGCCATATAATTCCTGAAAAGGAGCCATGCCTATCGAACTGAAAACTATTATTGTAGGAAAACTCCACCAAGTACAAATACTCCTCCCATCTCGACTGATGATCCATAACGTACATCCTAAGCATGTCCTCTAAGATCTGATTCACCCACTTAGTCTATCCATCTATCTCAGGGTGATATGTTGTGCTGAAATTGATCTTCATCCCGAGAGCATGCTGCATGGTGGTCCAAAAGTGAGAAGTGTACAAAGGATCGCGGTCATAAATGATCTTCATGGAATCCCATGTAAATCTAAAAATCTCATCAAGATATACCCATGCCATTACACTACTAGCTGTATGTAGGTGGTCTTCACTAGAGAAAAATGAGCCACTTTCATCAATTTATCCACCGTGACCATGATGGCGTCGTGGTGGTATCTCGATGTTCGGTAACCCAACAATGAAGTCCATGGAAATGGTGTCCCATTTCCACTCTAGTATGGCATGAGGAAAAAGAAGGCCAACTGGATGTTGATGCTCGGCCTTCACCCTCTGACACTCTAAAATGTGACACAAACTGAGCCACGTCTCTCCAAAGTCCTCTCAATGGTATAACTGTCTCAAAGTGGTGTGCATCTTCTTCACCCCTAGGATGGGATGAATAAGGTGCATGATGAGCCTCTGTCAAAATGTCTGTCTCAAGCCTCCATCTCTAGGAACATATATCCGACCTTGTGTCTGAGAAGACCATCTGCCTCTAATGAAAATCCATCAAATCTCCCTTCAAGGGGTCTCTGAGACTCAATCTCTGCTCTAACTGCAAGGTAGAAACTATCGTGAGGAAGTTGTTGTAAAATCCTACTCCAAAATCTATACCCACTAAAGTAGCCATAGCCACATGTCTCCATCTACTCAAGGCATCTACAACCATGTTCTCCTTCCCCTTCACATGCTCTATCTCCATATCATACTCACAAAGAAACTCCATCCAACACCGTTGATGAGCATTGAGATTGGGCTGCGTGAAGAGGTGGCGAAGACTCAAGTGATCAGTCCTGAGTGTAAATCTCTAGCCAAGAAGGAAGTGTCTCCACCACACCAAGGCATGCACAACTACTGCAAGCTCAAGATCATGAGTCGGATAATTGAGCTCATAATCCTTGAGTTTGTGAGACTCAAAAGCAACTACTCTACCCTCCTGCATCAACACACCTCCAAGTCCTACCAAAGAAGCATATGCAAATGTAGAACTCACCCTGAGGATCTAGCACTGCTAGAATAGGCATTTTTGTGAGGCATTCCTTCAGTGTCTAAAGGCCTACTCACATATATCTAACCATACAAACTTCTTCCCTTTCTTTGAAGGGAAGTGATGGGGTGCGTGTAATCGAGAAAAGTCCTGAAAAAATATCCTGTAATATCTGCCAAACCCATGAAGCTATGCACCTTAGTCACACTAGTGGGTGCTGGCCAATCCATGATAGCTCAAATATTGGAAGGATCGACTGTGATACCTTCCCAGAAATGATGTGGCCCAAATATTGCACCTCTGTCTAAAAGAATGCACACTTCTCAAGTTCCCATAAAGATGTTGCTCATGAAGACATTAAAGAACCTGTGAAGGTGCTCCTCGTGCTCCTCATGCATGTACGTGAGTAAATCAAAATTTCATCAAGGAAGATGAGCATGAAGTGATCCAAAATTTCCTAAATACCCCATTCATCAAGCTCATGAACACTGTGGGGGCATTCGTCAGACCAAAAGGTACCACTGTGAACTTGTAGTGGCCATATCTCATACAAAAGGCGGTCTTATGAATATCTACCTCTCGTGATCCTCAGCTGATGATACCTGACTTAAGATCTATCTTGGAGAAAACTTATAGCCCCCTTCATCTGATCAAATAAATCATCAATGCGTGGAAGGGGGTAACGATTCTTGATCGTTACTTTGTTTGTGGTAATCAATACACAACCACAGAGATCCATCCTTCTTCTTCACAAAAATCACGGTGCACCCCAAGGGGATACACTAGGATGGATTAGGCCTTTTCTCAGAAGGCCCTCAAGCTGCAACTTGAGCTCACATAGCTCAGGAGTAGTCATCCGATAAGGTGCTCATGAGATAGGCTCTGTGCCTGGAAACCAGATCTATGTGGAAATCTATCTCATGTGGGGGAGGTAACCCTGGTAGCTCCCCTAGAAAAACATTAGAAAACTCTCTCAAAATGTGATGGTCATCAAGGGATGGTCCACTAGACTCATCCTAGATCTATCACTAACCATAACAACATACATCTGACAACCTCGTCACACACACCACTTAAGCTACATAGCAGAGATGGTGTGAATGGAAACGGGCCTCCTAACTCCCGATATGACTGACTCAACTCCTAGATCATCTGTACAAGTAATAGTCTTATGGTAATAGTCCACTCTAGCTCTGTGTAGATAACTAGTCCATGCCCAAGATGACACCATAAGAACCCAACGGAAGGATTCAAAGATCCAAGGTAGTGGTGAAGGGTCCCAAATCCACTACACACTCCTTAACTAAGGAGTCTATAGAAATTTTGGCTCCTAGAAGCCATCTCAACATCCCAACTATGACCCTACCTAACTACCACCAGCCTACAATGCTCTACTAAGGATGGTGTAATAAAAGAATCAGATGAACTAGAATCAAATAATATAGAGGTGGAAATACCACCAATACTACATGTCATCTCTATCACGGTACTCTAGTGCTCATCCTCAGTGGTGGTTCTGACACTTTGCGTAGATCCGATGGCTCGTGCCATATCTCCAATAGTAGGCTCTGAGATTTGTGTCTTACCCTTGTTTACTAGGGTTATATGGGCACTCTCTCCAATGATGTCCAGCAACACCACAACCATAACAACTACCTGGTCCTCTCTAGTGAGATGCAGCTCTAGCCGGTACTCTAGAGGTATGAGTTATGGATCCTGATGACCCGGTATATGGATTGTTGAGGTCTCTGTTGAAGAGCTCTTGTTGAATGAGCTCTCGGTGCACCATGTGTCCTAATGGGACCTCTAGGAGGAGGCCCCACTCCCCCTATTTGTGCATCAAATCTCTGAGGAGGTCTATAAGGTGGGTGGGTCTGCTGCTCATCGCTTTGCTTGAGGTGGCTTGTTATGGTGGCCTAAAGAAAACTGTCCTAAACTCTATCCACCATGAGGAGGAGGAACTAACCCCTTGATCTACCATCCTGCATCTGCTGGATAGGCTCCGAACTCTATCTCTAGCTAGATGCATCTTCCCCATGTCTCCTCTACAATATAGGCCTTCTCCATGGCCTCTGCTAATGTCTGATGGGATAGTGAATGTGCACCACACCACCCAAATCCAAATTTAGGCCCCTAATGAACCTATGAATCTATACCTACTCATCCTGCATATAGTCGACATACTAGAGTAGGTCCAAAAATGACTCTCATACTCAAGCTATGGTCATAGATGCCTGACGGAGGTCATGAAACTGTCTATCCACTGTTGAATAAACCTCCTGGGAAAATACCTGCTCCTAAAATGCTCCTCAAATAGCTCCTAGGTAACTGTCTCTCGAGTCAACATGGAGCTTCTACTCCTCGGTCCTCCACTCAGACTCTGCTCCATCCCTCAGAAGATGGATCACAACATGAGCTTTCATGTTGCTAGTATAAGGGAAGAGCTTGAAGCATCCGCTCAAGCTCACCAACCAAGCCTCCTAAAAACCACTTGTATCTCCCGAATAGTGAGATGGTTGTAGCTTTAGATCTCCCTGATATGGTCTACAACTGATGTCTGATGACCCCTAGGTCTCTCTGCATGCTCCTCCTCTCTTCTAGGGCTTCGAGATCTATCCCTATGTCCTGAAATCTTGTCTCCATGCCCTCTCTATGGTGACTCTACCCCTAGTTGACTCCACATGGAATTTCTCTGCCCTATACTCCTCATTGTGTCGAGGGGATGCATGGGCCTCCATTGATGGCTCCATGTCATGTCTAGAAATTCATCCTCCCAAGGACCCTCCACGTATAGTGACATTGACGTCCTAAAGCGTCTATAAAATATGAGGTAGAATGGCCACTCTACAACCTGCTCTATGGAGGTGGTATATCTAGGTCTATGTGAAAAATAACCCTTATCTGATCCGTGCCTCCTACATAGATCAAGGCAGAGAGTTAGTTCATTGTTCTAGGTCTTGTTTCAATTTTCTATGTTTTCTAAATTATACAATTATTAGACATTGTGGTTTTCTAGATTAAAAGAAATTTTTTTGCACTAGGTTAAAAGTTCATGTTTCATGTTTTCTAGTGTGCCCAAGGGTCCAAGATTTGAACCCATGGCTCTGATACCAAGTGTAATGCCCACAAAAATGACATTCTAGGAACACGCTAAAACCTAACACTTAACCCAAAAATTGTGACTATTTTTTTGTTTTTTAAAAGTTATAAAGAAGGTTACAAGGGTGTTTAACCCTTAGGGTACATTAAATTAACTTACACCACTAAACTCAACTTTACGATTGATAGGCTAGGTCTAGTTAAATGATTAAATATTAAAATTACTTTACCTCTAAGGTTGATTAATTAAAAGTCAACTAGGAAGGTGCCATAGTTTAATTTACTTGGTTAAATGTTTTCTCTTCTTAGTTAATGTTCAATCCTAATATGGTTAACCTCATGTTTAAATAATTTAGTTCCATTACCCTAATAGCTTAAATTCCTTTTATTAAATTCCTAAAACATACTAAGAACTAGAAAAGACTTTACACCCCAAGGCAAATTAAATGGCCCCATTCACCCATCTACACATACCCTTAAGGATTTAATTTAAACATTTAAAATACATTTCTACCAAACAAAAGTAGGGTTAATCCTCCACCCTTAGATCAAATCAATCTTGGCCACTAGATCCTAGGGTTCCAAACTAACCCTAAAATCCTTATGAATTTTATTAAAACCTTTCCTTCATTCTATTTCCCTCATTTGGTCTATTTTCTTTTGTTAAAATTATAGGTTAGAGAGAAGGAAGCCATGGGAGAAAGAGAGGAAGAACTATGGAGGAGTCTACAAGGAGATCAAGCTTAGATTAGTTTAGATTGTAGTTTTATTATTGTAATTTCTTTCATTCAAGGATTGGGAGGGGATTTTCCTTTACCAATCTGGTTTTATTTCAAGCTATGTGTATTTGGGTTCTCTATTTGGGGCAAACCCTACCCCCATCAATATAAATGAGAAGGAATGTTTTAATCTACCATTTGTAGGTTTAATTGCTTAAAAAACAAGATTTGAGCATTATTTGATTGCTGGTAGTTTCTTAAATTTAAATTTACAACTTAAAAATTAGTATAAACTAATTAAAATTTTACACAACCAGTGCGGATCCGAGAAGTTCTTCCGTAAGTGACAAACCACCATGCCCAGTAGAGCCGGATAACGGTCCTGGAACCACCTTCCCTACCTGGGTGACAAACCATGAACCGCGCCTATTGAGCAGGATGGTTTGAGACTACCGCCTTTCCTGAGCGGCGGTGGTGGACCTGGCACTCGCATGAGGGGGGAGGTCCTTTTTTAGAAATAGAACCTAAAATATGAGATTTTCCCAAAAAAAAAGTTACTAAAGGTACTAAAATGCATTCTGAGCTTAATTTTATACACCTAAGGTCTCCAGTTTTGAGATTTCATTCCATTTGATCATTTCTTAGTTAAAACTACTCATTTTAAGCATTATCAATTCCAATAAAAGCACAACTACTTACAAGATCATTTCCATTTTGTTTAACTAATTTTCTTTGAATTCCAAGAGTAAAATAAAAAATTTATATCTACTTCTACATTGTTATTTTATTAATACAAAATGCAACAATTCCCTATCTCAAATTTGTTGTCTCTTTCATCTTTCTCACTACAACTCATATATCCAAAATAACTACAACAACTTTATTATACATTCAAGTTTACTATGCATACATTTTTAACATCTTACAAATTTTATATTTCTTCTTTCTTATTTACAATAATACAATTTCACAATGAAAGTAAAATTTATTTTCTCATTGAGTATAACCCATTTCTTTTAAAACAAGGAACTTCTTTTCTCACAATACAACAACAAATAAAAGAATTTTTTACTTTCTTTTTTTCAAACACTAATTTCCATATTTGATTCTTTGTTTTTCTTTATAGATAATACAATTTTAATAAAGAGAAAGGAAGTTTTCACAAGATCACTCCTCCACAATGAAACATAGAAGAATTCCTTTAAAAAAATACAATATTACAAATCTTCCACTCTATAGTGGGAATGATAAAGGAATTTTCATTAAGAAGGAATTTATTAAGGACTCCAACAAAATCTCCAAGCTTCACATCACCAACAAGATATCTCCTTCATGATTTTCTTGATCCACAAAAAAATGGGGGGAGAGGAAACACTCTCCACCCAACCAAAATATCCAATGAGGAGGAGAAGCCATCCTCCTCATTGGCCCCCGAGCCCCAACCACATTGCAATGAAAGGTGGATCCAACACATGGCAAAAAACAAGCTTCCACAACAAAACCAAGTATTTCACAACCATTCCAAAAATACAACCAACTCAAACTACAAACACAATAAGGAAAACAACAAATTATACAAGGCTTCAAGTATGAAAGCCAAAGGATCAAGATTTCATGGGGTGGCCACTTATGCCTCCCAAAGGGAAATGGGTGCCCACCTTAAAACCTTAATGAATATCTCAATCCCCTACATACTCTTATGCCTCCCTCAAGTACCTCTTATGCCTCCCACATACTTTTATTCCAAGAGTAAAATAAAAGGTTTATATGTACTTCAACATTGTTATTTTCTTAATACAAAATGCAACAATTCCCTATCTCAAATTTTTTGTCTCTCTCATCTTCTCTACAACTCATATATCCAAAATGTATACAACAACTTTATTATACATTCAAATTTACTATGCATACATTTTTAACATCTTACAACTTTTATATTTCTTCTTTCTTATTTACAATAATACGATTTCACAATGAAGTAAAATTTCTTTTCTCATTGAGTATAACCCATTTCTTTTAAAACAAGGAACTTCTTTTCTCACAAAACAACTAAAGCTAATTTCTTTAAACATGATTTCCATTTTGATTCATTTCTACAGATAATACAATTTGAAAGAGAAAGGAAGTTTTATAACTCTTCAATGAGTTTTCTTCAAATAAAATAACAACTTACAATGTAACATTTCTTGTAAAGCAAAACACAATATTACAAATCTTCCACCTATAGTGGGAATGATAATGAGGTTTCTCACAAGAAGGAATTTATTAAGGACTCCAACAAAATCTCCAAGCTTCACATCACCAACAAGATAGATCCTTCATGATTTGCTTGATCCACAAAAAATGGGGGAGAGGAAACACTCTCCACCCAACCAAAATATTCAATGAGGAGGAGAAGCCATCCTCCTCATTGGCCCCCGAGCCCCAACCACATTGCAATGAAATGTGGATCCAACACATGGCAATAAACAAGATTCCACAACACAAAACCAAGTATTTCACAACCATTCCAAAAATACAACCAACTCCACTACAAACACAAAAAATTATACAAGGCTTCAAAATGCAAGACAAAGGAGCAAGAACCTATGGGGAGGCCACTTATGCCTCCCAAAGGGAAATGGGTGCCCACCTTAAAACCTCTAATGAATATCTCACATCCCCTACATACTCTTATGCCTCCTCAAGTACCTCTTATGCCTCCCTTACACGCTTATGTCTCCATTATACAAGAACAAGTAAGAAATGCAAGTATTCCTTGTCCAATATGGGGCACCCAACCCAAACTCCCTCCAAAACAAGAAATACTCTTATGCCTCCTACATGAATTATCCCCATAGTCCCCTCCTACACCACACTTAAGCAATCTACCCAAGCACCCAACAAGCATTCCAAAACACTCAAACATAACAAGCACATATACACAAATAAAGGAAAACATAAGCAAGAGTAAACTCCTACCTTTCCATAGTAGAGCTTGTTCCAAGAGTCAATCTCCAAGCTCCTTCCAAACAAAGCAATCACAAAAAGTTCCCACAAAAACCACAAGCTCTCCAAAATTCCTCTAACTCCCAAAAATGCAAGAGCACAAAATAATGAAGTAACCCCAAACAAGCAAAATAACTTCAATAAATAGAAATGGGAGAGAGGAGGATGATGTGGCTCCAAGTAGGATGCCACTTCATTTCCTCTCCATTCCACATCACCCAAGTCAACCCCATACTCCAAAGCACAATTAATAAGTTGTTGAATAAATGACATTTTACTTACACACACAATCTAAGCCCACACTCCCTAAGGACAAAATTAATTACAAGAAGGAAAGTGTAATAAACATTTTACCTTTTTATCTTCCCAAAATACCTAATGGGGTCTATTTTTTAGCCCCCAACCCATAGGTAGGGTTCGCATAGAAATTTAAGAGGTGTGGGACAAGTTTGACTTGTCCCACAAGCCTCCAAAATTGGCCCCTAAGGCCAAATTCGAATTTCCATGAAGAGGTAGGGTGTACTACACTCAAGATCCCAAGTACTCAACTTACAACACAAAATTTAAGAGAAATCTACCCTAATAATTGAATTCTTTTGGTCACATCTATAATTAGTTTAGGACAAGATTAAATTAGCTTTAATTAGACACTACAACTCATTACTAATAAAGGGTAAAATACATACACCAAATTCAAATAATTACTATAATGAATTATATCACTAAAAATCACATACTAACATCAATTAAAGGAAAACTAAATAAAATACAATACATAACCCCTTGTTCACAATTTCCCCTAACCATAATTCAAAAACACACACAAATATATGTTGCCATGGTGACCCTTGTCTAATTCACCTAGAATTCCAATGTGGTTGGTCTCAATCCCCCGATGTTTGTTATGAATAAATTCACTTGCAAAACACATAAATAACTCCTTTGGCCTTGTGGCCACACTAAAAACATCTATGACAAAATATACAGTATAAATCCACAATCATCTATATGTAAATCAAATATTATCTAGGAAAATACGATATCATTTACAATTTATAGCAACATTTCTATCCTACATTTCGTCCATGTCAAAATGATCACAACATTAGTTCAATCATTAAAGCCTACTCAAGTGTGTGAAATTATCGCATGTCAACATATATATATATATATATATATATATATATATATATATATATATATATATAACCATGTCAACAAGATATCAACATTAATATAAAATGTCTCTAATAATCCACATGCATATTCTATGAATTGAAATCAACAACATTTCAAGTATCTCTAATCTGTGTGCATGTATACTTTGCTTAATGCTAAATCAAATGAAGCAAGAACTACCACCTAAAATAGTTCTACAATTTAGCTAAAAACAAAGCATAAACACCATCATGATAAGAATTAAACAAGGGTTAGATGCTAGCATTCATCAATACAAAATTTGAAACTAACAATGCTAAATATCTAAACTCCTCTATTCTCTAATAACAAATAAATGAATGGACCTAAGTAAGATCCTTGGCTATCAAAATAGTTGTCCTTAGTATGCCAAGTAACCTAGGAATGAGTGTTATCACCAAATCACTGCACCCTCTCGTTGATATAAGTGCATATATTTGAACTCACCTGTGTGATTGGATAACATGGGTACTATCTCTAAGTTGTGGGACTTGCTACTTGAGATAGACCTCTAGAGAAAGCTGGTTTTTGCTCCTAAATTACATGCCACAATCTACTCTAATGCAGTGGGAAACTAACTATTCTAATCTAAATTTCTAAGGGACCAGTGGAAAGAGAATTCATAAAATGAAAGCCTACACTAAAGTGGTGATACACCATAAAAGGAGGGTGTGAGAGTAGTCTCCAAATGCATGAAATATAGAAGCAAAGTGCACACTAGAAGAGGTGATGACAGTTCTCCATAATCTAGCAAAATGCATTCACAATGATATTCCAAACATGCACAATAATAATGAATCCCTGAAAGAACATAATAATAGACACAATATTCTTGTAGAAAGATTAAAGGGGCAAGAAGAATGCAAGAAAACACAGCAGGGGAAGATACATCCACAAACTGATATTTTATTGCTTCATGATATGCACAGTTCAATCTATTACAAGATAAGGGCCTGGATCACCATGCAAGGAGTCCACTACAAGGGCCTGCAGCACATTGGCTTCACAAAGAAATTTTGACAGAGCTTTGCTATCTGGAAAACTATCTCCCTTTTACAATGAGCCCAACACTCCAATTTATAGAAAAATGAGAAGGGAAAGAGAAGGGAAAATGGAAATCCCAAAATCTATCCTTCAACCACCTGTAAGAGGAATTAAATGGAGTAAAATGATTATATATTACTTGAAAAAGGCTCCCATACTATCCCATGTGCTGCAGTAGAGAAAGAATGATGACCATGCCTCTTAATTGCACTCCTAGCTACCAAATAAAATACTGTTATGAACCCGGCCACATTTTCCTAAAATCTCAATCGATCTCTCACCAAATTCTGAATTTTTGATTTTTGTGTATTGGGCTTGGAGCCACGATTCCAAAGGTACCAATTTTGTGTGATTTCATTGAGAAATGTAAAAGTTATGGCCTTCGAGTGTTGGCAAGCTATTTTGGGTCCTGGCAGGCTTTTTTGTCATTTGAAAATCCAGAAAGTCCAATTTTTTGAAAATCGGAGCTCGAGTCAAAAGTTATGGCGTTTGAAGTTTCACGGGTCAAACATTGACTTTTCTTCTTTGTTGTCGGCCGCCGCTCGCCAGCGTCCCGCGTGTACCTTAGTCCCTGGCTGTCTAGACGAAAATCTCCGCCTCGGCCGATTCGGGCTTCCTTATCCTCTTTGCGGTGAAGACATGTGGCGAGATTCCATTCGCTCTCGGCTCTTTGGCTTTTCGCATCCTCCATGTACTTTTGGCCCGGATGTCCCTAAACCTGTCTCGCACGAAAGTCTCTGCTTGGCCGATTCGCCGGCCGGTTCGCTCCTCCGCGGACTTTTGTCCCAACTGTCTCCTGGTCGCTCGGGACAAATATTTCCGAACCGCTTCGAAATGGACTGGGTCCTTCAAATTTTTTGGTCGGTTGGCCCCGCGTGTACCTTTGGCCCAACCGTCCCAAACCACGCGATAACAAAACTTGGCGATTTTTTTCATTTTCGGTCCTGTTTCGCCTTTTCGCGTCCCGATGTCCCGATGTCCTTTGCTCTCGCAGACGCTTTAGCGGCCTTTCGGCCGATTCACGCCCAGATGTCCCTCATGTCCCGACTATTGCGAGGACTAGGACTTAGCTGCTTTTCATGATTTTTCCTGGCCCAATCTTGTTTTCTGCAACTCTTTCACATTTTTAAAACTTGCTGGGTTTTCCTCTTAGACAGGAGAGTTAGAAAGAAACCAGGGACCCTTAAATACGATTTTTGCCTTGAATCAATATAATTGCTTGGGACTAAAGAATTTGATGCATGTTATAAAAATTACCTTGAGGGGTGAATTTTGGATAACAGGTACACGCTTATATCCAACGGATAAAAGAATGCACCAAAAGGGTACAAATCAAGGCGTCTAGTGGATAAAAGATCGCATCAAAACCAAAATACCCGGAGGGTAAAAAGAATGCATCCAGGAAGGTACGCGCTTATATCTAATGGATAAAAGAATGCACCCATAGGGTACAGATCTGCGCCCAAAGTGGATAAAAGATCGCATCCAAAACCAAAATACCAGAGAGTAAAATAATGCATCTCGGAAGGTACACGCTATTTCCAATGGATAAAATAATGCACCCAGAGGGTACAAATCTACATCCAAAGTGGATAAAAGACTGTATCCAACACCAAAATACCCAGAGAGTAAAAGAATGCATCTAGAAGGTACACGCTTATATCCAATGGATAAAAGAATGCACCTAGAGGGTACAGATCTATGTCTAGTGGATAAAAGATCGCATCCAAACTGAAATGCCCAGAGGGCAAAAGAATGCATCCAGAAGGTACATACTTATATCCAATGAATAAAAGAATTCATCTAGATTTGACTATCTCAAAACATGGTCGAGTTTATAGTCGATTCTAGGGTTTTTGCACCTTCCAAATCCTATGCCGTACTTTGTTTTGCATAAAAATGCACTCTGCAGAAAACTACTAACAAATTCTGAATACATGAAAAATAAACCCTTGCTTGCAAAGAAAAACTTACAAATGGATGTCTACATCATCTATAGCTCTGATACAATGAAAGGAACGATAAGAAGATTGTTCCAAGCCATGATCTCAGATGATAATAGCACACCACATTAGATTTGCAAAAACAGAAGACCTAAAATACCATATATTGAAATCCATCATAATCCATAATGCTCAATACATTACAATAGAATGACTTGAATTAGTCAATAAGAAAGATTTACATATAGGAGGAGGGAAGTGCAACTAATACCTAAATCAGTGGTGAATAACTCCCACTAACTGATATTGGTAGTTAAGTTAACTCCAAAAGACGAGTAAGCTAACTCCTCATAACTGAGAAGCTAACTCAACACAACTAGTAAGCTAACTCCACAAAACTAGTACACCTAAGCAAGCTAGCCGAACAAGTGTAGGGCTAACACAACTATAACAATTATCTTGATAAATAAATAAAAGGATAAATAATAACCTACACTAACAATTTCAAAGAGCAATGGATGTTTCTTTTACTGGTTACATTAATGAGTTTATTGTTGTTTACCAAGATGATGTAACCGTGTTTTCCAGGAAGAGAAGTGATCACTTGCAGCACTTGGGAAAAATGCTGATAAGATGTAGAAAATATGGTGTTTCACTCAATCCAAAGAATTTCCATTTTGGAGTGCAGAAGGAAAAGTTTCTTGGTCATGTTTTGTCATAAGAAGGGGTGATGATTGATCCAGAAAGGGTAGAGGCCATCGACAAGGTCCCATTTCCAAGAATCAAGAAAGGAATTTAGTCCTTCTTTGGGCAGATAAACTTCATCATAAGATTCATATCAAACTTTGTTGAGTTGACCATTCCAATCACTTCCATGTTGAGGAAAGACCAGGTCATCAAATGGGAGGAGGTTACCATCCAAGATTTCAATGGGATCAACGAGGTATTAAAGAATGCCGATGTTTTAGCAGCTCCAGACTATAAGAATCCTTTCCCAACAGTTTTCCTTTCTTCGAGAACACTATTGCTTTCAATTGGATCAAAGAGGCATTAAAGCATGCATCTAGTCTAGTAGGTCTAGATTATAAAAAGCCTTTTCAAATGTTTTATTTTGCTTCACAGATCACTATTACATCTGTCTCACAGTGAAAGATGATGAAGGGGATGAGAGGCCAATTTCCTTTTCATTAAGGAATTGCAGGGGCCTGAGGTGAAATACACTATTATGGAGAAGCAAGCCTTTTCCTTGGTAAAAGCAAAAAAAATTTTTAGGCCTTACATTCTAAGCTCTAAAGTGGTTTCCTATGTTCCCCACACCATGTTAAAGGACATCTTATCGAGATGGAGGTCTCAAGCAAAAGATGTAGATGGGTGAACAAGTTGCAAGAATATGACATGGATATCCAAACCATGAAGTTGGTAAGAGGTTTGGGCTTGGCTAAGCTTATGGCTAAGAGAAACTTGCAAACTATTGAGGTAAATGAGGTAGAAGAAGAAAGGGTAGGTGTTTTTGAAAATTTGATGAGTTCTGAGTGGTACAAAGATGTAATTTTTTATCTCAAACATTTATACTGCCTTGAGTATTTGAGTAAGAACCAGAAAAGAGCTCTTAAGTTGGCCTCCCAAAAATATGTCATTATTGATTATGGGTTAGCTTGGAATAACCCCTGAGGAGTCCTCTTAAGGTGCATTATCAAGATGAAGCCCCAAGATAATTGTTGATTTCATGGAGGAGTTTATGGGGGCATTCTGCTACAAGAGTCACAAGACACGAGATCTCGAGTGTTGGTTATTGGTGGCCAAATCTCTTCAAAGATACAACCTTGTTGGTTAGAAGATGTGAGAGTTTCCAAAATTTCTGCCGGAAGACTAAAAGCTTCTGTGCTCTCTACCTTGTAGCCTGTATCAATTAAAGCCCTTTCAAGCAATGGGGAATGGATTTCATTGGTGAAATTTCAGACCCTTCAAGTGCTTTTGGCCATAAGTGGATTCTTATGGCCACCGACATTACTTTACTAAATGGGTGGAGACAATCCCCTCCAAGAAGGCAACACACCAAATTATCATGGATTTTGTGTTGAACTATATTATGTGCATGTTTGGACTACCAGTTAAAATTCAGAGCTGACAATGCCATGAGTTTTAGAGCTAAACCTTTGGTGGCAATGTACAAAGAGTGTAGGATCAACTAGACATATGCTTCTAATTAAAATCCCCAAGGGAATGGATGCCAGAGTCTAGTAATAAAACTTGTTAAAAATTATTAGAAGAACCTTGGAGCTGCACAAAAGGAAATGGGGTGAACAATTGAAGTTTGTTGTTTGGGCATGATAGAATCACTATCAAGAGAGCTATGGAAAGAGTCCATTTGAGTTGGTGTATGGAACTCAGGCCATGCTACCCTACCTATGCAGCTATCCTCATATCAATTCATTCAATAACCTGGAAGATAAAGAGGTTAGTCCATATGATGCTCAAGTAACCATATTGTTGAACTTGATGAAGAAAGGAGGGCATCCCACCAGAGGCATGTAAAGTTCAGAGAAAAGATGAAGAAGTTATTTGACAAGAAGGTCACTCCTAGAGCTTTTAATGTTGGAGATCTTGTGATGCTATCGGATAAAGCAGCATGAAGATAAGGGCAAGCATGGTTAATTTGACACATTATGGATGGGCCCTTACTCCATTGATATTAGGATTGGTGATCATAACTTCTTTTGAAGGACTTGGATGGGGAATTACTCAACCACCTATTAATGGTAGGAATTTGAAGCATTTCTTGGATTGATTTTCAAAATCGGGTAAAACATCTTTTCTATAGTGTATAGCTTGTTGTTTGTTCCCTATCTTTGTGTTTTTGCTTTTTCTTGTCCTTGGTGACCTATTTTTCCTGGTTTCTCTATTCATTTTTGGGAGATGGCTCTGTTTCTCTTCTCTACAAGCTAAATCCTTTTCCCAATGGATATTTTTGGCACTTGGTCTACCTTTGTTCTTATGGCACTCATAGGGAGTGCCCATCCTCGAGTCGGAGCCAATGTTGGTGCTCAAAATAGTCTCGCCCCATTTTTCCATTAAAAATATATCAATTCACGACTCTCGCCATAAATTATCTCCTTGTGTTGTGCCCGAGAAGTCTCCACCTTCCTTTGTTGTTGTAATCAATCCATTCCTGGGACGAGTATCACGTATGGATCCATAGTTGTTTCCTTGTTTCTCTGTTTATCTGGAAAGGGTTTGTAATTTGGGTCTCCCATTCTCTATTCATCTAAAAAACTTGGGCTCTCCTTTTCTTTCCATTTTCCATGCTTAGATTTGTTGTCATCATTTTCACCCTAAATACCTTGGAAGAAAATGAGGGGTTGTAGCTTAGAGGAATGTATTTGAGCCTTATAACATTTCTAATTTCTCTCGTCCTTGGAGAAAATTTCATCTTCGGGCTCAAATGGTCATTTTTCTGCATTTTACGGTTTGATGGGCATTTCTCCTAATCAAATTTACATCCTTGCATCAACAAGAAACGTGGCCTCTTTTGGTTGGATGCGGCTCAATAGGGTAATTCAAAAATTTATGAATCACCTCAACTTAAAAACTTGTCTACGTGGGAGAACGATGCTCATTTGAAGATTTTTGTTTGGTTTGGCCTTGGAGTAGCACCGGGAGGACACATGGAGGTTTTTGCTACTTTTCCTAGACTTAGACAAATTTTTATGCAACTAATACAATTTGGTGGGATAGGGACACGTGGTAAGCCCACGCTCGTTGAGGGTCTTAAACATGGGCACCATTTTGAAATTGCGCCATGGGGATGCGTGGAGGCTTCCACAGGTCTAACCATACTTAGACTTTTCTAACTTTTTTTTTAGCATCCTGGGACACATGAAGAGACCGCGCATATTAGGGACTGCCCTTGAGTTTTATTTTAAAGAAGCACCGGAGGAGGACACTTGGAGGCCTCCACTCACTTTTCATTTTTCTTGGAATTTTCAATGATCAAACGAGATTACCTCAAACCCTGACACATGACACCTTCCACTAAGATTTAAGCCTTCAAACAAATTTTGTCAGGCCAGGACACATGGTGAGCCCATCCTCGTTAAAGGTATCAACTTTTGGGGACCATCTCAAGATGCGCCATTGTGACGCGTGGCAGTTTGAAAATTCAAAAGGCAGGGAAGCGGACCATCGAGGGGAAACTTGGATTTTTGCCTCTTAAGGATTAAAATATCAAAATGGCCCATAAGCCCTGACAAAAGGGAGGTCAAGGTTGGATTTGAAAAGTCAAAAGGTGGGGAAGCATACCACCGAGGGAAACTTGGATTTTTCCTCTTATCATCAAAAGGATTAAAACATCAAATGGCCTGCAGCCCAAAAAAGATCAGTTGAAATTTGCTTAGAGTCAATGGAAAAGGTGAGGATTTTTGGGGAAATTTGGAAAATTTTCCTTTTGTGAAAAAAGGAGCTAAATTATAAAAAGAGAGCACGTTTCCACTGGGACCCACATTGGGACACCTATTAGGCCCATTTTTTGAAGGTAGAGGGGCAGAGAAAAATGGGAATTTTTTCCATTTTTTCAAAAGGTTGTAAAAGGTCAAAAGGAACCCTTGGGCCCATTTTAAATTGAATCTTCCATGTGGACAACCCAAATTCAAAGTAGAGATCAACGACAGTTGTGTGTTTGTATTTGATTTTCCCCATTTTTACTAAAAAGCTCCTAGAGATGTGAGTCTTCATGATTTCTTGATATTTCCTACATGTCAAATAGAGAGGAGAGTTAATTTGATATCTAAATTTGGTGGGGAAGATTTGGAGACGTCTTTTACCATTAAGATGAGATCGACCCTTTGGTCAATCGATCTTCCATTTTTCCTTCCTGGCATGCAACGAACCAAATTTGATAGATTCGGGGCGAAGTGGTCAGCAGTAGAAGGAAGAGTGATCTACCAAAAGGAGGTGTTGAATGCAGGGAGATATTTGAAGAGATCTCGCCCTTTGAGCACCTAACACCTTTTACATATCTAATTTTGGGAATCGCGATAGAGATCATGACAAGCACTCGGTACACTCAATGTTTGGGTTTCTGGGGGGAAAAATCTGTGTTAAAATGTTATAAGTTACATGAATTTATCGTGTAAATGGTCGAAGTGTTAGAGGTTGGAAAAATCCCAAGAGGAAAATTTGACAGAGCCCGTCTTTCTGAGATAACGTCTGAGAAACATGTTTATCTCTTTTGTATTAAATTTGATTGTGTCAAGTTGGTTGTGAGTGTACGCAACTACCATTGACAAGCTATGAGATTGTTCTAGAAACTTTCCCCCGCTGATGAATTTAGTCAAATCTGAGTTATTCTCGTGTTGATCTTGAGCAAAAATGTGTCTTCCGCTTCATTTTGAGTGTGCGCAAATGGTTTTTGTTATTTCGCATGGCAATCTTACACCGAAATATTTTTAAATCACACAAGATCTTATCCTTGTGATAGTTTGGTGGCATTTGCAATTTCATTTATCATAAGAGATTTCATTTGATAGTGAAATAAACAAATTTAAAATCACTATGACTCCTAACATGACTATAAGATTTTTTGTTAGCCTTTGAGGGTATCTTAGGTGTGATGAAACAAAGATTGATGATGTTCAGTTAATTTTTTCAATTTGAGCCTTCATATTGAACTCTTAAAGTTTGTGTGATAACGTGTTGATCTGGGCCTCCATTGAAGCACATATTCTGGTTAAAGGAACATTTTAGCTATTCTGAAGCATTCTTTTGTCTAAGCTTTCCATTTTGTAAGAGTTCTTAGAGATCTGGAAAATCAAGTTCATTCTTGCCTCACCTCCCACCAAAAATCATTTAAAAACAACCAATCCTACCCATACTACCCCTGGTTGTTCCTGTGTGTGCACAAATGCATAATTTCTATCACCAAAACATGCAAAAACAATCAGGATTCCAAATGTCTTTAGTAGCCTGAAACTTGCCTAGAAAATATCTCCACTATCTAGAGTGACAACTCATGAGAGTTAGGTTTTGTTGTATTGATCATATTTTCTCCAAGGTCTTCTTAATAACTTCACTAGGAAGGATATCTCCATCTCCTACAAAAACAGGCTACAAAAGGGTCCTCTCACCCCGGTTGAAAGGCACAACCATAAAGTAGTGAGGATAGGTAAAATCCTCTTGAAGGTGCTACTCATTTCTTCACATCTCGAGTGAGAAAGAGCAAGCCGCATTTTATCCCCGGCTACAAAACAAGACACTACATGCTTTACTTGTCTCTAACCTTCCCGCCAAACTTGTGATGCTGCTCATCTTGAAGGAGAATCAATTTGTGTACCAACACAACCCTCACCTACCTAACCCCCAACTAACCTACCCGACCAACTTCCCGCCCATCCTTGACCAACCTACCCGACCAAATTTGTGAAATGAGGGAAAATGCTCTTGAAATTGCCTTTTGCAACGAAACATTTTTTTAGATATTTGCCAATGATTTGAAATTTGATTTTGATATTCGATAACGATTTGAAAGTAATTTTTCGAGGTGTATTCTTAAAATGAACCCTAGGAGGGTTCCATTGTTGTCACAAATGACTCTTTTCTTCCAGATCGAGACATGGGTGCAAGATTAATGACCAACAATATTTATTTTAAATTACCATGTTAAAAATGGAAAATTTACATAATGCGGCCTGATTGAGATATACAATCCGATATATATATATATATATATATATATATATAAGTAAGTTATAATGGTGAGAACGAAAGAATATAAAATACAGAGCATGGTTTATAGTGGCCACTTCCATTTTGGTTGGACATCACTATATGGGTGGGGTGCCACCCAACCACACATTTGTTATATTAAAAACAAGGATTGGTGTGGGGCGCCGCACCACCCTATCCCCAATATTGTTTAATATACTCCTATCCCGATGCAAACTATTCAACCCTAACACTATTCAATACACTTTATTATTATTATTTCATTTCTATTACAATTAAACACATTGAATTGGTCTATTATATTAATATTAGATTTGTGTAATACAATATCATATATATATATATATATATTCCTTCTTTTCTCTTAGTAGGTTTATATAAGTATTTTTCTTTGTAAAGGCTTAGGTAGATCTATTTGTGTAAGTAAAGATTTTAAATGCTAGTAAGAATATAAATAACTTTTATTTACAAATTTATATAGGCCTCCATATTTGATAAGCTTATTATTTTTTTGAAAGAATTGCACAATGAAGAGAAACTAATTTTCTTTCTTAGCTAAATGAGCTACTTGGAAACATTATTTTCTTTGTGTAAAAAGAAGACAAATCAACCTTCTTTCTCTTCAAAATGAAATGAAGTATGACAAAACTATTTACAAAGAACATCAATCAGATATTATTTTCTATTTTTATTCCAATAAGATAATTTCCATTAAAAATAAAATGCACACTTTGATTAAATTTACAAATTTAAAGGAGATACAATAACAACAAGTAGAAATCTTCACACACTTTCCTTTTTCAACCAAGTTCAAAAAAATTACTTAAAATGGAAAACAACATATCTTTCCAAAGCAAGAAGACCATATTTAAAAATAAATAAATTTACAATGTAACTGTTATTAAATTTCATATTTAAAGTAACTACATTTCCATTTCAATACAATTTCAAGTTCCTTCTTTCAACTATAACAATATATAGTTTGATAAATAAACTTTACAAGAACTTATCTTTTTCAAAAACAAGCAATACAAGCATTCAAATCTAAGTGGAAACAAGCTGGAAAGTTTGCAAAAAGATGAGTTATTTCTTTAACCATACATATTTCCAACTCACTTGACAAAACAAGTATAAGATAATACATTTACAAGAGTTTCCTCTTTTTTACAATACAAATACAATGCACTCCACACAAGGAGGTAACAACAAGAATACTTTACAAATCTTTCTCTTAGTTTTCAAACAAAATGAACAAGTGTACAAGGATTAAACTTGAGCTCCTCCAAAATCTTCATCTTCCAATCACAAAACAAGGAAGGGGGAGTAGGCAACGCTCTCCACCCAACCAAAATTCCAATGAGGAGGAGAAGCCATCCTCCTCATGGGCCCCGAGCCCCAAAAAATAGAGCAATAGAGGATATTTAGAAACCATGGAAACTTCTTAAGGGCTTCAACATTACAACACTCAAGCCAACATTACATGCAATACATTCAACACCAAACAAAATAGCACAAAATGCACATATTAATACATAGGCTTAAAATCTAAGCCATAAGAGCATAATAATGGGAACCATCTCTTTTATCTCCCAAATGGGTTAGGGATTCCACCCAAAATTCCTCCAAGTGCACATCCAACTTATCAACATATCCCTTTTCCCTCCCAATGAAAAATACACAAAGTATAGCATTTTTATCCTTTTTCTCTCCCCATAGGTGGAACTCCTTGTTGGTGCTCAAAATTGTCTCGCCCCATTTTGCCTTTGCAATCCATTGATTTACATCCTCTATCACATTTTATCTCTTTGTGTTGTGCCTGAGAGGTCTCTGCCTTCCTTTGGTTACCATTTTCAATCCGTTCTAGGTCGAAGATCACGTATGGATCCATATTTGTTTCCTTGTTTCTCTCTCTCTAAAAAGGTCTATAATTTGGGTCTCCAATTCTCTGTTCATTCAAAAACTTGAGCTTTCCCATTTGTTCCATTTTCCACAAATGTAATTTTCTTCCCTTGTCATTTTTAACTTGAATACTTAAAGAAAAATGAGTGGATGTAACTCGAGGAAAGTATTTGAGCCTTATGTGATCCTGAATTCTTTATCCTTGGAGAAAATTTCATCTCCGGGCTCAAATGGTCATTTTTAAGCATTTTATGTTTTAATGGGCATTTCTCCTGTCAAATTTGCATATTCATATCAACAAGAAACATGGCCTCTTTTGGTTGGACACGGCTGAACGGGTACTTCAAAATTTCATGAAAAGCCTCAACTCAAAATTTGTCCACGTGGAGGAACGACGCTCGTTTGAAGATCTACTTTTGGTTTGGCCTTGAAGTAGCGTCGGGAGGACACGTGGAGGTTTCACTACTTTTCACGGAGTTAGAAAAATGTTTATGTAGCTAGATATAGTTTTGCAAGACAAGGACACATGGTGAGCTCGTGCTCGTTTAGGTTCTTAAACTTCGACACCATTTTGAAGAAGCACCAGGAGGACACTTGGGGGCCTTCGCTCACTTTGCATTTTGCTTGGAATTTTCAATGGAAAAAGGATATTTCCTCATACCCCGGCACATGACACCTTTCGATGAGTTTCAAGCCTTCAAACAAATTTGGAAGGGCAAGGACACATGGCGAGCCCATGCTTATTCAAAGTCTCAACTTTTGGGGACCATCTCAAGATGCGGCATTGTGATGCATAGCGAGTTTGAAAAGTCAAAAGGGAGAGAAGTGGACCATCGGGGGAAATTTAGAATTTTTTCCTCTTATTCTCAAAAGGGTTAGGATATAAAAAATGCCCACAAACCCAACAAAGGATCGGTCAAATTTTGTTTCAAGTTAAAAGGGTGGGGATGTGGATCATCGGGGTAACTTGCATTTTTGCACCTGATATTCAAAAGATTTAAAACATCAAAATGGTCTATAATCCCGATAAATGAACAATCAAAGCTTATTACGATCAACGGCGGAGGTGCAGACCCTCAAGGGAAATTTGAAAAAAATTCCTTTTAGGAGAAAAGAGTTAAAAGTGAAAAAGAAAGCATGGTTTCGCTAGGACCCACATTAGAGACTAGAAGCGGAAAGGCAAAGCTGTGGGGGAAACTTGGAAAATTTTTCCTTTTCCAAAAAATATGTGAAATATCATAATTTGGCCGCGGTTCCTTTGGGACCCACCTCAGGATATGTGTCAGGATCATTTCTTAAAGGTGGATGTACGGAACATAATGTGAATTTTTTTCATCTTTCCAAAAGTTGTAAAAAGTCAAAGGGAACCCACATGCCTATTTTAAAAGTGAATCTTCCACGTGGATGGCCCAAATTCAAAGTGAAGATCAATGACAGGTTGTGTGTAATAAGAATCGATTTTCCCCCATTTTTACTTAAAAGCTTCGGAAGTGTGAGTCTTCATGATTTCTTGGTATTTCCTACATGCCAAATAGAGAGGGGAGTTAATTTTGATATCTAAGTTTGGTGGGGGAGATCTGGAGACGTCTTTCGCCATTAAAATGATCTAGCTATTGGGCTCGATCTGATCTTCCATTTTTCTTCTCTCGAGCATGCAAGGAGCCAAATTTGATAGATTAGGGGTAGAAGTGGTTGGCGAGTTGAAGAAAGAGTGATTTACGGAGGAAGGAGTTGAATGCGGGAGATATTCAAAGAGACCCGCCTCCTTGATCACCCGACAACTTTTAATAATCTGATTCTAGAAATTGTGATTGAGATCATAATGAGAACTCGGTACATTGAATGTTTTCTACCTTCTTGGGGAAAAGTTGTGGTAAAATGTTATAAATTGCACAAATTTATCGTGCAAATGGTTGGAGTGTTAGAGGTCGAAGAAAATTCCCAAGAGGAAAATTTGACAAAGCATGTCTTTTGAGAAGCTATTTGAGAAGCCTGTATATCTCTTTTGTATTGAATTTTCTCACGTCAAGGTGGTTGAGTGTACTGACCATCGACAAGCTCGAGATTGCTCTGGAAACTTTCCCACCGATAAATTTAATCAAATTCGAGTTATTTTGTGTGGATCTTATGCAAAATGTGTTTGTTTTATTTCTGAATGTCTGCAAATAGTTTTTCTTGTTCCTGTTGCAATCTTGTATCAAAATTTGTCTCAATCACATAGGTCTCAATCCTTGTGATAGTTTAGTGGCATCCGTAATTTCATTTCTCAAAATAGCTTTCACTGGGAGTGAAATAAATGATTTAAAATCACTTTTCTTTATCTCTGTTGACACATTATATCGTAATCCTCTGGGTGTACCTCGGGCATGATTGGGTTTAGATATCAATACTTTTTTAGGCTTTCGAACTCGAGATTTTGTGTTAAAACCTATAGATTGTGTGAAAAAGTGCTAATCTGGGCCTCCATTGAAGCACATATTCTGGTTAAAGGAACATTTTAGCTACCCCGAAGTAAAATGTTGTCTAGGCTTTCCATTTTGTAAGAGTTCTCAGAGATCTAGCAAATCAAGTTGATTCTACCTCACCTCCCACCAAAATTCATTTTAAAAAACCAATCCTACCCATACTACTCGTATTTATCCTATGTGTGTACAAATGCAAAATTTCCATTACCAAAACATGTAGAAACAATCAGGATTCCAAATGTCTTTAGTAGCCTATGTCTATCCTAGAGAATATCTCCACTATCTAGATTGACAACTTGTGAGATTTATATTTTGTTGCATTGATAATATTTTCTTCAAGGTCTCCTTAATAACTTCCTTAGGAATGATATCTCCAACTCCTCCACAAAAATAGGCTCAAATTATCTTGAGGGTGCTTTATTCATTTCTCCACATTTGAGTGATAGAGGGCTAGTTATTTCTCATCCCTAGCTACAAAATGAATCATCATGATCTATCTATCTCTAAGCTTCCTGTCAAACCAGTGATGTTGCTCATACTTTGAGGGAGAATCAATTTGGGTACCAACACCTAAGTGCCACTGTTTAGGGGACATAGTGGTTACTGAGTTCACATTCAGGCCCTGGTAAAACACTTCTTATATACTCCAAGTGCTATGCGTAATTATTTTAGTTTCCACACCTAGTGAGCTAACTTTCATTGATAAATTTGGGTAAAGAAAAGTGGAATATTTCCATTTCAGTTTCTAGTGTTGACAAACATTTTACTAATCATATTTAGTACATATGCACAACTAAGGTGGAAATCCTTAGTGGCAACTCCTATTGATCTGTTTCTTAATGAATACCAAAGTGTCTTAACCTCGTCACAAGTGAGATTTGTTTGCAAATCTAGAAGGAAGAAGGTCTTTCTTTGTTAGGGATCCTGCTAGAATATTATTTCCAGAGCTAGGAAAAGTAAAATCAGAAGGAAGAAAATCTTGAAGAGTGTTGGAAATTAGCACACAATAAAGGGGATCTCCATTTATGATAGTGATTGGCATATTATTGAAGACTGTAATTCAAGTGCTTCGAATCGGGTAGCCTCTTTGTGGAATTGAATTTTCCAACCTGGAGAAGGCCCTTCATTTGATTTTGAAATTTTTTCTTATTATTCTTCCCCTGTCTTTTCAGAAGTTGGTAGGGATTTCCAAGAAACAAGGCCTTTAGAGGGTATCCATTTTGAAAGCTATACTCATGTGTTTCAAAGAGCCCTTGCCCTTATCAATTTATTTCTCCCCTAAGATCACCTCCTCGAATCAATATGGCTCATCCCCCACCCAGACCTTCATTTTTGTAAACACCTTTGGACCTATAAATTTTGTGGGAATGGCTGGTTATCCAAATGTAGTACCTCAAGATGTAAGGAACAGACTACCAAAGTTCTAGGGAAACAATGCTATAACTAGTGATCAGCATTTAAAGATTTTTATCAACATGATGGAAGACTTTGAGATTGAACATGAAGATGTATACATCAAATTTTTTTTTCACACTTTGGAAGAGGATGCAAGGGACTGGTATAAAGCTTTTCCAAATAACTCTATTGATTCTTGGACTGAGATGAACAATGCCTTTAGATTGCAATATGGTGATAGAACTGACCCTAGGTTTCTTCTATCAGAATTTGAAAATATCAAGAAGAATCCTAATGAGTGTAGTGCCCACTTCCCTTTGACACCTTTTGATACATGATCTTGATCTTTGTTGATTTCAAGTATGGACATTATTATGATTTTGATATAGTATGATGTTAGACATTTGTTCATGGATTATTGTTGATCTTGATTTGGTTATGATGCATGATGATTATTAAAGACACTTCATATGTGGATGATGATATACTATTTTGACATGGATATATTATGAATGTTGTTCGGACATGTGATTTTGGATATTGTGAGTAGACATAGAAAATGGACATTATATGATGATGGTATAGTTGTTGATATAAGTTGTAAGTGATATTGTTGATTTCCTTGATGTGTTGTGATTCATATGTATAGTTGATTTTTTTATTATATTTATGTCATGTCGGATGTTCTAATATGGACATGAGACTGAAGGAGGTATTTGTGTATTGCAGGTTAAAATATCACAACAAACATCGGGGATTGGAGACCAACCACTTTGGAATTCTAGAAGAATTCAACAAGATCACCATGACAAACCTGTTTTTGTGTGTGTGTATTGTTTTGTTAGGGATTACCATGGGGGAATTACCTTTAAATGTGACCATGGGTTTTGTGTATTTTATTAATGTGGTTCCTTATTTTATTGTATGTGTTTTATTAGTGATGTGTCCTTTTCTTTTATTTAATTAAATTGTGGTAGACTAATGGGAGAAAACATATGGTTAAAAGTTAAATAAATCAAATTGGGATGTGAGAAAGTAATTATAGAAGTAATAAAATATTTAAGGGATGTGTAAGTATGTGTAAGAGTTGTGTAAGTCATATTTTGGAGTATGAAACACTCCACCTCCTTGGAAATTCGATTTTGTCCTTGGGGCCTATTTTTGGAGGCTTGTGGGACAAGTAAAACTTGTCCCATACCTTTAAATTTAATTTACCAACCACACCTATGGTTAGAGGGTTGATTTTAGCCCTTTTTAATGCATTTTTATTAATCATGTTGCATGTTTTATTGCACTCTTCTCATAGTTTATTTAATTCAGCCCTTTGTGGTGTGGGATTTTGGAGTGTGTAACTAAATTTGTCATATTTTCACCCACCTCTTTATTATGCTTTGGAGAATGAAATTTGGACTTTTGTGTTGGAGTTGAGAATGTGTGATGTGGCATCCTACTTGGATCCACATCATCCCCTTCTCTTCCCTCTTCTATAAAATTCAAACTCTTTTCTTGTTTTGGGTTGTTGAATCATTTTGCATGCTTCCTTGGGGTGAATTTTCTTGTGCTTGGAGCTCTTGCTTTTGGAAGGAGTTTGGAAAACTTTGCATGCTTGTTGGTTGCTATTTTGGGACTGTATTTTGGCATTGAAGCTTGTTGTTTGGAAACAAAATCTATCATGGAGAGGTAAGAGCTTGGCTCTTGGAAATACTCTTCTTTTCCTTCCTTTTCTTGAATATGTAAATGCTGGTATGTTTGTTATTATTGTGGGCTATGGGTAGACTGCCTAGGAATGGTGTAGGAGAAGGCTATGGGGAATTCATGTGGGGGCATAAGGGAATGTTGTTGGCATTATAATTCTTGTGGAGGAGTTTGGGACCATGGAAAAGAAATAGCTTACATTTATTACTTTGTGGGGGCATAAGGAAATATGTGGGGGCATAAGGACGGATTGTGGGGGCATAAGGACGGATTGTGGGGGCATAAAGATATGTGTGATGAATTATTTTGGTTGTTTTTATAGGTGGATACCCAATTCCGATTAGGAGGCATAAGTAGCTTCCCCATAGCCCTTGATCCTTTGGCTTGGATGATAAAGCCTGAGTTTCTGTTTGAATGTTTTCAAATGCGATTTGTAAACTGCATCTATCTTGTGTTGAATCGTGTTTTAATTTGTATATGAATGCCTTTGAAAGAATGTTGTGTGTTGTGGAAGCCTGTTGTTGCCATGGGTTGATATCCATTTCTTATTGCATTATGGTTGGGGCTCGAGGGCCAATGATGAAGGATGGATTCTCCTTTCATTAGATGTCTTGGTTGGGTGGAGAGCGTTGCCTTTCCCCCACTTTTTTGTGATCAAACTGGAAGAAAAAAGAAACTTGCATGTTGTTGTTCTGGAGCAGAAGAAGACATTTTTGATTGTCCTTGTGAAATATATTTTATTGCAACCTTTCCCACTTTGAAGTGGATGAAATTGTAATGTATTTTGTGAAGAAAAGATGTATGTAATTGGTTATGAAAGTGTATATTCAAAATGTGAAAGATATTTATACTGTTCTATTTATTGGAAAGAAAGAAATAGAAATATGTTATTTACATTCAAACATTGAAAGATGTAAAGTTGTATAATTGAATTCAATAAAGGATTGCAATACCTTTCTTCATATGCATTTTTTTGAATTGGAACATCAAATTGTGATTGGAATCCTGTTTTGGAAAGTGGAAAAAGGAAGAAACATGTGAGATGAAATTGTATTATTCTACCTTGTTTAAAATGTATGATTTTGGAAAGGATAGAAAACTACATTCTTATTTTAATGTTTGATTGAAGAAGGAAAACATTTAAGGCTAGCATGGAATGAATTCAATGTTTTATTGCATGGAAAAAGAGATAGTTAAATCTCTATTTGAAGGGAAGAAATGTATGTGGGAATAATACAGATTTGTATCTTTTGGAAATGTATAAAATTGAATTCAGTATTGCATTTTGATCTTGAATGGTTTGATTAAAACAACTGAATGTATTAGACTAGATTAGAAATGAAATTCCATACTTGAATGATGAAAAAGTTAGATGGACCCTTTTAATTTGATCTCATTGTAAATTTTTAAAACTGGCAAATAATTTAATTAAAATGCATAGTTCGAGCCTACACATAATAATCAACTTTGAAACATTAAAATTTAGCATGCTATAATATCAAGGAACTCAAATTTGACAAAAACACATAAGGAAATCTTTTAAAACATTGCAAAATCAGGCCCAAACCGTTCACAGTCATTTTATAGTCTTTGTTTCTGTCAATTGTTGGAAAAATTCAAATTGGAATCAATCAAGAAAAATCACCTTCCTAAAACATCCTAAATCCTTCTTAGAACAATCCTCCATGTCTTTTTGGCATGATGAGTGAAGGAGGAGATCAAATTGAACCAAAATTATAAGTTAAAAATTACCAGTTTGCTTTTAAAAATATTCAGAACATTTTCATTAAATTGACCCCTTAAAATTTATCAAAATGTAAAATTTATGATTCTGTGTAAAGAGGGCATTGAGAGATTTCCAAAAAGTCCTCATTTTCCTAAAACTAATATTTCTAGCAAAAGTTATGGCCTTCTAAATTTTTCCTTCCGTGGCGGGAAAATTTGGGAAAATTTTCCTCGTGGGGCGAGGCAGAACAAATCCCTAAAACCTTAGAAAAAAATTGGGAAATTTTTTTAGAAAATTTTAAATCTTCCCCTGTCGTCCCACATCCAATCGGAGGTGCCACGTGGCCTCATGAGGCAACAAGTGAAGTCACGGCATAAAATTCTTTCTTGGCATCACAACACCAATCCGACACTCGATAATTCTTCACTAGGAAATCCTGGTGCTATGATTATTTACCAATGCACAAATTTTAGTTTGGTGGATGTAATCTGGAAACACAACAACAAACATAACACAAGAATACCATAGACTATGATAAGAAGGAATGATGATAAATCTGAAATATCGATTGTAAATTATAATATCAACATGAAATTGTTACAATCTCACCCATGAGGTACTTCAAGTTTTATTGACTTCATTTTCTTTCTAACAATAACTATGGGAGAAACTTCACAATTACACCTCTTAATGGCTTGTTTAACACACCTTCAAAATGATGGCTTCCTTTACACACTTACTCATACAATATTTCTCACTACTTCCTTCCATGCTAAATGGGGGTGGCCTCTCTATTTATAGAACTTCTAGGCTTATCCATCTTATCTCTAAGATAGGATCAGAAATCTACTCTAACGAATCATATCTCATACCTTAACTCTTATCTGTACATGTAAGCTTATCTTTTAAGATAAGATAAACCTTATCATTTCACATGGGTTCCACATTTTTAGACATTTTACAAATAAAATACACAAAATATTTATGACCTCACTCCTTGTCCTTATTACCAATATAATATTTCTAATTCCTAATCATGTAGACCCTACTTCTCTACTTACCCTAACTTTGACATTTTAACATTACCGAACCACTTACGACAAATATTTACTTTTTACCACAACATTCCTATTGTAATTTTGACTATTACCATACTATACATTATTGGCGGCACAATCGTTTGGCAAAGCATCAAGTTATCTTCTATCGACGCTACTACTAATTATACTTAACAACATCCTATTCATAATATATACATTAATGAAATAAAAATTACGGAGGAAACTTTTAGTGTCAACATCTTCCCCTTCCTAGCTTCTACTGTCCTCTGAGTACACTATTCTAGTGCCTAGAAAATCTTAAACTTGTCGTGGTTGACCCATTTTGTAATGGGCGTGCCATCCAATTCCTCTAGTTGGTATGTACCATTTTTATGCACAACTACTATTTTTTAGGGTCCCATCCATTTTGGAAGAAATTTTCTGTCTTCTTCTTTTGTATTTGGAATCATATACTAGAACCAAGTCATTCACATGAAATGGAGACCAATGGATCTTTTGATCAAAGTATTCCTTCGCTTCATTTTATTTGTATAGCTTGTATCCTTCAATATTTCCCTCATTTCCTCTAGCAAATGAAAATGTACCAACCTTTCTTTTTGAATCATTTTCATCCATCCTTTCATTTTTCATAACTCTCACAGTGGGAATATCAAACTCAATAGGAAGAATTGGATCAATGCCATAAGCCAACTAAAATGGGGAGTATCATGTTGTTGACTTTGATGTTGCCCTATATGCCCACAATGCTGCATGAATCATTTTATCCCACTTATGTACCTACAAGGCTACATCTTTTGCTATAATTTGACATAACACAAAATTTGTTCATTCCACCTGTCTATTTGTGCTTGGCTTGTATGTTGTTTCCTTCTTGTGCTTAAGAGAAAACTTATTGGCTAGGGCTTTTACCACCTCATTAATGAAGTGGCTTCCTTGATTTGTTATAACTTCTAACATGAACAACCAAATCTAGTGACAATGCATTCATATATGAACCTTGCCACTTCATCTATGGAAGTTTTTTTCAATGGCCTAGCTTCAACCCACTTGGTTAAATAACTGTGGCAACTACAATATACTTATTTTGATGTGGGGTAGTTGGAAGTGGACTCACGTGTCTACTCCCCACTTTTCATAGGGACCAAGTGGAAGAATAGGGCATAATGGAGATGATGAAGGCTTATGGTTACCATGTGTTTGAAAAATATCACATGTCTTACAATAATTATAACAATCTCTAAAAGAGTGGGTCGGTGATAACTCGCATCCAAGATCCTTCTTCTTTATAAGTTGTCAGGGAAGTGCCCTCCACATGTACCATTGTGGAATTATTCTATCAGCTCCTTCCCTTGATCACGTCCAACTGCCCTCTTGTATTGTCCATCAGGTCTTATTCGAAATAATACTCCATGCAGAATAGAATATGGATGACTGGCTTGAGTAATCTTCCTCTTAGTCTTTGCATTGGCATCATCAGGAAACTTGAATTCATTCAGATAATTCCAAATATCTATGCATTCACTAGGGATTGTGTCAAGAAATAACAATGTTGTATCTGCGAAATCATCATCATCAAAAGATGAACCTAAACCATCATAAGCTCGAGAGAGTGCATCTGCATTGACATGCTTCTTTCCTGGCCTATCTATAATATCAAATTCAAATTCTTGTAGCAAAATTATCCATCTTGCTATCCTCCTTGATGGGTTAGGCTTATTTATAATATATTTTAGAGCCTGATGATCTATTACAACTATAAATTTCTACCCTAGCAAGTAATTTCTAAACTTCTTTACAAAAAAAATGATAGCTAGAGCCTCTTTTTTTTCACAAGTATAATTTACCTCATCACTGCTCATTTATCTGCTCTCAAAGTAAACTGGATGATCATTCCCATTTTCATCATTTTGGCTCGGGATTATTTCCTAGTGCTGCATCTCGAGGCATCAAGTATACACAATGAATGGCTTGCTCCAATATATATTATTTAAAACAAGTGAAGACACTAGGGCTTCCTTGGTTGTTCAAAAGCTTCATGTGCCTTATTTCTTGGTTCATAAGTAACATCCTTTTCAAGAACTGGGTTAGTGGCTATACAATCTTTGAGAAATTCTTGATGAACCTTCTCTAGTAACCCACATGGCCTAAATATGATCTCAACTTACTTCTATTCATAGGAAATGGTAACTTTTTTATTTTTGAAACTTTATCGGGATCAAAAGTACTAATACCATCTCTGGATACAACATGCCCTAACAAAATGCCTTTAGAACATCCAAAGACACACTTTTTAGGGTTTAGTGAGTCTTGTGCTTCATCTAACCTTTGAAATGTTGTCTCCATCTCGTGCGAGTGGTCCATCTTGCTCCTATAGATGTAAAAATCATCCGAAATACTCGATGAAGTTCCCAATGCAGGTTCAAACACCCTATTCATCAAATGTTGGAACGTTGTTGGAGCATTACACAACCCAAAGGGCATAAATCTTTAAGAAAATGTTCCCCAAGGAGTAGTGAACGTGGTCTTCATTTGATCTTTCTCCGCTATACGAACTTAGTTATATCCGCTATATCCATCAACAAAACTATAACACTCTAGCCAACTACTTCGTCAAGATCGATCGAGAATGGAAGAGGGTAATGATCCTTCTTTGTTGCCTTATTGAGCTTCCTATAATTAACACAAATGTGTAGCTTCCTATTATTTTTATTGAGATCACAATGGGAGAAAACCATTCGAATTCTCCATAGCAAATATGAATCCCGCATCAAGAAACTTATCTATTTCTTCTTTTACATTCTTGGAAAATTAGGATTCATTCTATATGGAATTTTCTTTATGGGCTTAGCACCATCTACAAGCTCAATAGAATGTTCTACCCAACTACCACCGTCAACACCAATCCGGCACTATGATAATTCTTCACCAGGGAACTTCTTGTGCTTTATGATTATTTACTAATGCACAACTTTTAGTTTAGTGGATGTAATCCGGAAACACAACAACAAACATGACACAAGAATACCATAGACTATGATAAGAAGGAATGATGATAAATTTGAAATATCAGTGTAAATTATAATATCAACATGAAATTGTTACAATCTCACCCATGAGGTACTTCAAGTGTTCATCGACTTCACTTGCCTTCCAACAATAACTATGGGAGAAACTTCACAATTACATCTCTTAATGGATTTTTAACACACCTTGAAAATGATGGTTTCTTGTACACACTTACTCATACAATATTTCTCACTACTTCCTTCCATGCTAAATGGGGTGGGGTGGCCTCTCTATTTATAGAACTTCCAGGGCTTATCCATCTTATCTCTAAGATAGGATAAGAAATCTACTCTAACGAATCATATCTCATACCTTAACTCTTATCTCATGTACATGTAAGCTTATCTTTTAAGATAAGATAAACCTTATCATTTCACATGGGTTCCACATTTTTAGACTTTTACAAATAAAATAAACAAAATATTTATGACCTCACTCCTTGTCCTTATTACCAATATAATATTTCTAATTCCTAATCATGTAGACCCTACTTCTCTACTTACCCTAACTTTGACATTTTAACCTTACTTAAGGACCACTTATGACAAATATTTAATTTTTACCACAACATTCCTATTGTACTTTTGACTATTACCGTACTATACATTATTGGCGCATCGCATCTTGGTAGTATTGTTATCTTCTATCAGACACTACTACTAATTATACTTAACAACACCCTATTTCTAATACATACATTAATGAAATAGAAATTACAGAGGAAAATTTTAGTGTCGATGGTACCTTTTTAAAATTATTGGAAAATTTTACCATTTTCCTCTACCTGTTCGCAATCCCACATCCATTGGGTACTTCCATGTGGCAACATGGGGTGATAATGCAGGGGGCGGAACCCACGCGAATTTTTATTGTTTTGAAATTTTTGGTTTTTGGAAAATTTTAATAGAGATCCCGTGGCCCCTGGAACTCCTACCCCTGTCTTTGGAAAAATCCTCCATAGATGCGTGGGCTTGCACGTACTTTATACCCTTTTCCCCCTCCTCAAGGAAATCTCACAAACTCTTCCGCCGCCCGCCTTCCCTCATTCTTTCTCCGCATGAGTTTAGAGCTATACAGGTGTCCTTGTGGCATAGTGGAGGTGCGGGCGCAAGTTGGATTTTATCCCCACATAAAGGAAAATTTGCTAAGTCACCCCGTGACCCACCAACTCACCCTTTTGGGAAATTTTTCATCCCTGGGCCTGTAGGCCCGCCCTTGAGGTAAAATTTTCACCCCAAGGCCCACCGACCCATAATCGGAGTTTTACAAGGAATTGGGAGGGCTTTTTATGAAGGTGGGAAAATTTCATATACAATGGGAATGATTTATGAAAATTTTGAATGCATTAAGTATGAGAAAATCAAGTTGAAACTATGGTCCTGTTAGAGAGTGGTTATGGTGAAAATTTACCCCCCGAACCTACTTTCAAACTTCTAGCCTAATTTTTGTGACCTTGTGACCTCTAATAATTAATAATATAAGAAAAGTATGTTCTAGTGTAATTTAGACTTTTTCGAAACTGTTAGTGACAATTGTTTCTTACTGCAACCTGGTTTTGGTTTCTTCTAATAAAAAAATTATTCCATAATTTTCCTAACTAACCCTAGGTTATTTCTTGGGTCTCAAGTGGGTTGTTTAAACAGAATCACAATGAGTCAAGTATATGATTTCAACACAAGGTTCAACAAGAATTTGAGAATATTGCTTGTTAACTTGAGACCATGTGATGAGTCATGTTTGATCAAATATTCTGATGCATTTGATAAAAAGGATGCATACTACTTGAGGGATAAGAACCCTACCAATTTGAGGCAGGCCTTCACTATGGATTTGCAAATTGAAAATAATATCAAGGAAATTAGAAAACCTCCTATGAGGGATGGTTTGAAGTTAGTTAACCTAGAAAACCTCAAACAAGTAAGGTTGCTGATTTGGAGGAAGTTGTGAAGACTTTAGCAGGGGATGTCAAAGAAATTTCATACAAACTAGCCCAGCTGAGAAAGGAATTGGGTAGAGTTCACAAGGTCAACACAAGCAACAAAGCCAAGACAGGTTTACAAATCACCAAAGATCTAATGACAAAGGAAAGGGATCTATTGGATTTTGAAATAGGTATCCCAGGGCATGGAAAATAGAATGGCACCTAATCCTTTGGCTGCCGAGTTGTTTTTGTGGAAGAAACATAAGTCATTGATTGATGTGACAAATGTTTCATGCCCCATGTTCCTTGTGAAGAAGATCCGCAAGAAGAAGAAGAAGCGATGATGATAATGATGATGATGTCTACATGATGGGTTGCTCCATGAGCTCACAATCGGGAAACTTTTCGAGGTGATAAGATCTCATACTACTACCACTTTTGGGATCTGCATTTAGAGGGTACCACTTCTTCCTCCTTTTCATACTTTAAAAGTAGATAACGTACAAGATTTCGAATTGCCCAATAATGACTTTGAATATTAAAGGGTTTTAATGATAAAGAAGTATGATGGAGGAATCCCATCCGAGGAGGATAGTTAGCTATTGATGAATGCTATTATGGCTTAAGAAAAGGAGTACAACATAAGAAGTAATATGCTAAAGCAACAGTGGTCTTGAGCAAGCCAAAAGCTACCTTAATTTCAAAAATTTCTAAAGAGGCTCCTATGAAAGATGCATCTACCAAAATCCCTCGTTGTTCTACAAAAATCATACCCCCCTCATGCCCAAGCTGTCAAAAATCATGTACCACCTAATGAGTGTGTCAGCCTTCCTTCCAATGTTGCCTTGCCAAAGTCTATCCCATATGATATTTCCCAAGTTTTGAGCCAAATCAAAGTCTCTGTTCCAATTTTTGAGTTGCTTAGGATCCCTGAGCACAAGAAAAGGGCATTTGAATACTTGGGATTGAATGAAGAGAAGACTTCCCTAGGCAGAAATGTAAACATTGTGGAGACTCCTCCAGTCATTGAAGAGTTAGAGACACCACTAGTGTTGGAGGAACTAGGTGAACCACCTGAGGTTTATTTGGGGACTTCCTTGGTGGAATCTTAGTTAAATGTGGATCCATTCTTCACCACTTTGATCATAAAGGACAAATTGCTCCACAACTGTATGTTTGACTCAGGGGCATCATGTAATGTCATGCCTTTGGAAGTCATGAATGAGCTGAATATCAAAGTAACAACAACATATGGGAAGTGCACTGCCATGGACTCTAGAGAAGTTCTAGTAGTGGGATGTGTGAAGGGTTTGGTGGTGCAGCTTGCAGCTTACCCTGTAAAAATTTAAAACTTGATGTTGTTATTGTTGACTCTCCCAAGTAGGGTATGTTGTTATCTAGAAAATGGGCTATAAGTTTTGGTGGGAGTGTCCAAATGCATATGTATTATGCCACCATTCCAATTGAGGGCAGCCTTGTCAGGTTGTATGGGGAAAAGAAGATGTTCACCTTAGTGAGGATCCCAATAATGCATCTTATGAAGTATTGTACACAAATGTTGATGTTGATAACTTTGTGGGATTTGTTGATGGAAAGGAGGACATGATTGAAGAATGGAGGTTTCTTGAACAAGCGGGATTTCCTTGGACCTTACTATTTGATGGAGCTTGCTATAAGTTTGGAAATGGTGTCGGTGTTGTTCTTCTTTCTCCGTGTCAGAAAAGTTTTTCTTTTTCCTTCAAGCTCAACTTTGAGTGCACTAACAACATTGCTTGAGTATGAGGCACGTTGTTAGGTTTAAGAATTTCTTGGAGATATGGTGTCAAGGACATCATTGTTAAAGGAGACTCGTAATTAATTGTAAAAGAATTCAAAAATCTGTATGCCACAAAGAATCAGCGAATGAAATAATACAATCATGTAATTTGGGATTTCATTGAGATGTTTGATTCATTCAACATGAGTGTATCATGATAGGAAGTTCAATGACTTGGTAGAAAATCTTGCAGTTGTTGGGGTCTTGTTTTAACAATTGTACAATGTCCCCATATTATGAATATGATGTTGAGGTATTGACAAGACCCTTTGTCCCTGACAACATTAAACACCGATGTGTTTTTGACGATGATGCTCGATCGAATATTTCCTCGTAATAAGGGAGAGTTTATTGATCAATACATTAATTTGAAACCAATGGTGTGTATAACAGAGGGAAAGGAAACCTTGTTTGGTAAAGGCATCATCCAACTAAAGACTAATACCATTCCTATAGGGTTGGTTGCTCTTGAATCAAATTTTGATAATGTTGATTGCATTATTAATAGGCATATGGAAGCCTCGAGGGATATTGAGGAGCATGACATTGGTACTAAGGAGAAACCAAGAAAAATTTGGTTAGGAAGCAATCTCAGCAAGGAGGAGAAGCAGTCATACATCCAATTGTTGAAGAAATACCAAGATTGCATGGCTTGGACCTATGCTGAATTAAAAGCATATAGAGAGGATCTATTTCAACATGAGATTCCCTTGGAGTCTAATGCAAAGCCATTCAGGTAGAAACAAAGGCCAATCAATCCACTCTTATCTCTCAAGATGCAAGAGGAACTGAAGAAGCTAAGAGATGGAGGGATTATTTAGCCCACAAGGTATTCTTCTTTGGGTTACAAACCTAAGTACCAATTAGAAAGAAGAATGGTGATATCAAGGTTATGTGTGGACCTCGGGGAATCAACAGAGCATCAATGAAGGATAATTATCCTTTACCAAATATGGAAAACATGCTACAGCTTAGTGATTGGTTCTAAATTTCTCTCTACCTTGGATGGTTTCTCCGTTATAACCAAGTTGTGGTGAAGGAATCGAAACGATCAAGACAATCTTTACTACTCCTTGGGGACCTATGCATATGTTAGTATGCCCTTTGGTTTAATGAATGCTGGAGCTACCTTTCAAAGAGCAATGGATGTTTCTTTTCTTTGGTTAAATCAACAAGTTTATTGCTACTTATCAAGATGATCTAACTATGTTTTCAAGAAGAGAAGTGATCACTTGCTGGAATTGGAGAGGATGTTGATAAGATGTAGAAAATATGTCATCTCACTCAATCCAAAGAAGTGCCATTTTGGAGTGCGAAGGCAAGGTTTCTTTGTCACATTGTGTCACAAGAGGGGGTGATGATTGATCTAGAAAGGGTGGAGTCCATCAGAAAAGTCCCTATTCCAAGAACCAAGAAAGGGATTCAATCCTTCTTTGGGTAGATAAACTTCATCAGGAGATTCATATCAAACTTTTCTCGAGTTGACCATTCCAATCACTTCCATGCTAAAGAAGGACCAGTCATCAAATGGGAGGAGACTACCATCCAAGATTTTAATGGGATCAAGGAGGCATTAAAGCATGCCCCTATTTTAGCAGCTCCAGACTATAAGAATCCTTTCCAACTATTTTCCTTTGCTTCAGAGAACACTATTGCTTTTGTCCTGCTGTAAGGATGATGAAGGGGCTGAGAGGCCAATTGCCTTTTTCAGTAAGGCCTTGTAGGGGGTGAGCTGAAATACACTATTATGGAGAAGCAGGCATTTTCCTTGGTAAAATAAACAAAGGTTTTTAGGCCTTACATTCTAAGTTCTAAAGTGGTTTCTTATGTTCCCCACACCATGGTGAAGGACATCTTGTCAGAGATGGAAGTCTCAAGTAAAAAATGTAGGTGGGTGAACAAGTTATAAGAATATAATATGGAGTTCCAAACCACGAAGTTGGTGAGAGGTTTGGGTTTGGCTAAGCTTATGGATAAGAGAAACTTACAAACTATTGAGGTAAATGAGGTGGAATAGGAAAGGGAAGGTGTTTTTAAAATTTTGATGAGTTTTGAGTGGTACAAGGATGTAATTTTTACCTCATAAACTTATGCCGCTCCGAGTATTTAAGTAAGAACCAAAAAAAGATCTTAAGTTAGCTTCCCGTAAAATGACATTACTGATTATGGGTTAGCTAGGAAAACCCAGAGGGAGTTCTCTTAAGGTGCATTACTAAAGATGAAGCCCCAAAATAATTGTTGATCTCCATGGAGCAGTTTGTGGGGGCACTTTGCAACAATAAACATATAGCACACAAGATCATGAGGGCTGGTTATTGGTGGCCAAATCTCTTCAAGGATGCAACCTTGTTGGTTAGAAGATGTGAGATTTGTAGGTGTTTTCTCCGGAAGACCGAAAGCTTCGGTGCTTCCTACCTTTATAGATCAGTATAATAGAAGCTCCATTCAAGCAATGGGGAATGGATTTCATTGGTGAGATTTCAGACCCTTCAATTTTTGGTCATAAGTGGATTCTTGTAGCCACTGATTACTTTACTAAATGGGTGGAGGAAATCCTCACCAAGAATGCAACACACTAAATTGTCATGGATTTTGTGTTAAATCGCATCATTTGTAGGTTTCGAAAAGCTTAGTCGAATTTTACTTGACAATGCCATGAGTTTCGTGGCTAAACCTCTTGTGGCAATGTGCAAGGAGTATGGGATCATCTCGACATATGATTTTAATTACAATCCCCAAGGAAATGGAAAAGACGAGTCTAGTAATAAAAAGTTACTCAAGATTATCAAGAACCTTGGAGTGAACAAGAGAAAATGGGGTGAACAATTAAAGTTTGTTGTTTGTGCAGATAAGATCACTTTCAAGAGAGTTACTAGAAAGAGTCCATTTGAGTTAGTAAATGTGACTTTGGCCTCTACCTCTTCATATGCAATTATCCTCATATCGTTTATTCAACAACTTGAAGATCAAGTGGGTAGTTCTTATGGTTCTCACATTCACCAGATTGTTGATCTTGATGAAGAGAGTAGGCATCCCACGAAAGGCATGTAAGGCTTAGAGCGAGGTCGAAGAATTTATTTGACAAGAAGGTAACTCCCAAGGCTTTCAATGTAGGAGATCTTGTGTTGCTATGGGATAGCAGACATGAAGATAAGGGCAAGCATGGCAAGTTTGACTCATTATGGATGGGCCCTTACTCCATTGATATTAGAATTGGTGAACATACCTTCTTCTTGAAGGACTTGGATGGTGAATTGCTCAAATTTCTTGTTAATGGCAGGCATTTGAAGCATTTCTTGGATTGATTCACCAGAATCAAGGTAAAAAATTTTGTCACAAAGTGTATAGTTGGTTGCCTGTTTCCCATCTTTTGTTTTTTATTCGTCCCGGTCCTCGTGGCCTGCTTTTGTTAGTTTCTCTATTAGTTTTTGAAGATGGATCTGTTTCTTTGCTCTACAAGATGACTCCTTTTCCCAATGGATATTTTTAGCACTTGGTCTACCTTTGTTCTTGTGGCACTCATAGGGAGTTCCCATCCCTGAGTCGGAGCCGCTGTTGGTGCTCAAAATTGTCTTACCCCATTTTTCCTTTGCAATCCATTGATTTACAACCTCTCGTCACATTTTATCACTTTGTATTTTCCCGAGAGGTCTCTCGCCTTCCTTTGGTTACCATTTTCAATTTATTCCCTGGGTCAATATCATGTATGGATCCATATTTATTTCCTTGTTTCTCTATCTCTCGAAAATTTCTGTAATTTGGGTCTCCTGCCTTCTGCTCATTCAAAACTCAAGATTTCCCATTTGTTCCATTTTCCATAGCCAAGATTTTCTCCCTTTGTCATTTTTCCTTGAAGACTTAAAGAAAAATGAGTGGATGTAACTCTGAGGAACGTATTTGAGCCTTGTAATAGTCCTAAATTCTTTATCCTTGGAGAAAATTTCATCTCCGGGCTCAAATGGTCATTTTTGGTATTTTATGGTTTGATTTGGGCGTTTCTCCCAATCAAATTTGCATCATCACATCAATCGAAATCTGGCCTCTCTTTTGGTTGGACACGAATCAACCGGGTATTTCAAATTTTTGTGAAAAGCGTCAACTCAAAATTTGTCCACGTGGAGGAATGGCACTCATTTCAAGATCTAATTTTTGGTGCGGCCTTGGGTAGTGCAAGAGGATATGTGGAGGTTTCCATGACAAATTTTTATGTGGTTGGATACGGTTTGGGGAAAGGGACACATGGCAAGCCCGCACTCATTCAGGGTCTTAAACTTGGGCACCATTTTGAAGAAGCACCAGGAGGACACTTGGAGGCCTCCGCTCACTTTGTATTTTTCTTGGAATTTTCAACGGCCAAAGGAGATTGCCTCAGACCCTAACACATGGCACCTTCTACTGAGCTTTGAGCCTTCAAACAAATTTTTCCGAGCAAGACACGTGGTGAGCCCATGCTCATTCAAAGTCTCAACTTTTGGGGACCATCTCAAGATGCGCCATTGTGACACGTGGCAGTTTGACAAGTTAAAAGGGGCAGGGAAGTGGACCATTGGGGGAAATTTAGAATTTTTCCTCTTATTCTCAAAAGGGTTAAGATATCAAAAATGCCCGCAAACCCAACAAAGGATCAATCAAAGTTTGTTTCAAGTCAAAAGGGCGGGGAGGCGGACCATCGGGGTAACTTGCATTTTTGCCCCTGATATTCAAAAGATTAAAATATCAAAATGGCCCACAAGCCCAATAAAGGAAAGGTCAAAGCTTTCTCTAGTCAATGGTGGAGGTGTAGACCCTGGGGGAAATTTGGAAAATTTTCCTTTTAGGAGAAAAGAGTTAAAAGTGAAAAAGAAAGTGTGGTTCCGCTGAGACCCACATCAGAGACTAGAAGTGGAAAGGCGGAGTGTGGGGGAAACTTGGAAAATTTTCCTTTTCCAAAAAAAGAGGTGAAATATAATAATTTTTCGTGGTTCCTTTGGGACCGACCTCGAGACACGTGTCAGGTGCTCATTTCTCAAAGGTGGAGTGTGGAACAAAATGTGATTTTTTTCCTTTTTCCAAAAGTTATAAAGATTCAAAGGGAATCCCGGGCCTGGTTTAAAATTTAATCTTCCATGTGGATGACCCAAATTCAAAGTGAAGATCAACAACAACTATGTGTCTGAATCTGATTTTCCCCATTTTTATTGAAAAGCTCCTGGAAGTGTGAGTCTTCATGATTTCTTGGTATTTCCTACACGCCAAATAGAGAGGGGAGTTAATTTTGATATCTAAGTTTGGTGGGGAAAATCTAGAGACATCTTTCACCATTAAAATGATCTAGCTATTGGGCTCAATCTGATCTTCTATTTTTCTTATCCCGAGAATTAAAGGAGCCGATTTGATTGCATTAGGGGCAGAAGAGGTTGGCAAGTTCAAGAAAGAGTGATTTACCAGAGGAAGGATTTGAATACGATAGATATTTGTAGAGATCTACCTCCTTGAGAACCTTTGACAACTTTTACAAATATGATTCTAGAAATCATGATCGAGATCATGACGAAAGCACCGGTACATTGAATTTTTTTCTACCTTTTTGGGGAAAATATTTGTGGTAAAATGTTATAAATTGCAGAAATTTATCGTATAAATGGTTGGGGTGTTAGAGTCGAAGAAAATTCCCAAGAGGAAAATTTGACAAAGCCTATATTTTGAGAAGCTGTTTGAGAAGCATGTATATCTCTTTTGTATTGAATTTGATTGTGTCAAGTAGGTTGCAAGTGTACGTCCATTGACAAGCTCTGAGATTGTTTTGGAAACTTTCCCCTACTAATAAATTTAATCAAATTCAAGTTATTCTATGTGGATCTTATGCAAAATGTGTTTGTTTTATTTCTGAATGTTTGCAAATAATTTTTCTTGTTCCTGTTGCAATCTTGTATCAAAATCTATCTCAATCACATAGGTCTCAATCCTTGTGACAGTTTAGTGGCATTTGTAATTTCATTTCTCAGAAGAGCTTTCATCTGGGAATGAAATAAATGATTTAAAATCACTTTTATTTTTCTGTTGACAAAGATTATCTGTAATCCTCTGGGTGTACCTCAGGCATGATTGGGTTTAGATCTCAATACTTTTTTGGGATTTCTAACTCGAGCTTTCATGTTAAAACCTCATAGATTGTGTGAAAAAGTGCTAATTTGGGCCTCCATTGAAGCACATATTCTAGTTAAAGGAACATTTTAGCTACCCTGAAGCATTCGTTGTCTAGACTTTCCATTTTGTAAGAGTTCTCAGAGATCTAGAAAATCAAGTTCATTCTACCTCACCTCCCACCAAAATTCATTTAAAACAACCAATCCTACCCATACTACCCCTATTTTTCCTGTGTGTGTACAAATGCACAATTTCCATTACCAAAACATGCAGAAACAATCAGGATTCCAAATGTCTTTAGTGGCTCGAACCTTACCTATAGAATATCTCCAAAGATCTAGAGTGATAACTCGTGAGAGTTAGATTTTGTTGCATAGATCATATTTTCTTCAAGGTATCCTTAACGTCATTAGGAAGGATATCTCCACCTCCTCCACTAACAACAAAGCTAAAAAAGGTTTCTCTTACCTTGATTGAAAGGAACAACATAAAATAGTGAGGATAGATCAAATCCTCTTGAGGGAGCTATCCATTTCTCCACATTTGAGTGATAGAGGGCCAGTTAGATCTCATCCCCAACTATAAAATGACTCACCATGATCTATTTGTCTCTAAGCTTCCTATCAAAACAGTTGATGTTGCTCTGGACTTTGAGGGAGAATCAATTTGGGTACCAAGACTCCCTACTTGTACTCCTCCACAATGCCTTATAATTCCCTTTCACCTCCCAAAATGGCCCCATTTTTATTCTCCCAAACCCTTCTTAAATCCATACTACACCAAACCCCATACACAAACACATACACACATTCATTTTCCAAACACATAAACAAGTAAATGAAAAACAAGGGTATAAACCCTACCTTTCCATCACAATCTTCCAAAATATTCAACAAGCTTCAAACTCCTCCAAACCAAGAAAGTCTCCCAAAAGTAATCTCCAAGAAAGAAATCCAAAAAATTTTCAAAAGAACAAGTGTGCAAATGAAAATGAGTAACCCCAAAACTTCAACACAACATCAATAAATAGAAAGATGAGGAGAGGAGGTGAGGTGGCTCCATGTAGGATGCCACATCACTTGGTCAAACACAAATACTGTGACGAATCAATAGGTTTGGTGAGGATATGACAAACTTAACTTGCACACAAAGCACTACCACATGCCTCAAAGGACATAATAAAATAATTTGTAAGAGAGTGCAATTAATTGCCTCTTTTCTCCCCCAAAACACATAATGAGGCCTAAAATCAACCCCCACATCATAGGTATAGTTGGTGGGTGAATTTAAGAGGCATGGGACAAGCTTAACTTGTCCCACAAGCCTCTAAAATTGGCTCCAAAGTCAAATTTTGGGATTGTTGTAAATATCTCCCCCGGGTAGATATAGACAAACAGAAGAATATGGAAATCAAAGAAACTCAGAGCCCAATTTTTATTACGTCACCAACAGCCCTTGGCACAGGTAAGAGGCACACGATAGAAGGTGTCGACATGAAAATGGATGCACCCTTGGCGCAGGTAAGAGGCACACGATAGAAGGTGTCGACACAAAAATGGATGCGCCCGCATGTAAGATGCGCACGAGGTAAGGTGTCTACACGAAATGGATGCGCCTTGGCGCAGTAAAGGGCGCATGACACAAAATGTCGACATGACAGAATTTTTGCCTTGGCGCATGTAAGGGTATGTCGACATGAATATGGATGCGCCTATGGCGCACCTTCAGGAGGCGCAACATTCTCGAGCGCCGACAGAAGAGCACCACCGACCCGAGATATTCGTGACGGCCATAACTTTTCACAGGGAGCTCGGATTCACGCAAGGTTGGAATTTTTGGAAATATTATGAGGTCCTCTGGTCAACTACGACTGGATATCTTTAATTGGGTGGGAAAAAGTTCTTAAAATGCAAAATACAGCTTTTTAGGGTTCTCACCTACCACCATAATGAGATAAATTAAATGCAACCTGGAGGTGGTTGGGGTAGATTTGGATTTCCTCTCTCTTCCCTCTCTCATTCTTCCTATAAATTATAAGGAGGGGCTTCTTTCTAAAGGTTGGACATTCTTGTTTTGACCCTCCCTTCTTCTCTTTGGGCAGTGAATTTGTGGAGTTCAAACCTCCCATTAAAATCAGTAATGTAACTTTGCCTCTTGGCATTTTCAGAGTGTTGTATCAATCTTTGGAGTAAATAATGCATGTCTTTGGATGATTCTCAACCCTCTCGTGTTCATTTTCATCCTCTTGATCTTTCACCGCAAATCTGGTTATCTCAGGCATGATCCGCATTGCATTTTTATGGTTTGTGTTTATTGGCAAGACAGTGTTCTTCATTCCTGGTGCATCACCTTTGTAGTTTAGGTTTTATTTTATGCATCTTCTTACCCTGTCTCCTTGGCAAGTTAGTTTAGGTTTTGAGTAAACCCTCTACATTTTTACGTGTGCATCTAAACAGAGGAATAGGAACCAGCCTTCATCCGGAGAGCTTTTCCATTTTCGCAAGGTCCCACACTTGGGAAAAGCTCCATGTTATGCAATCGCACTGAGAGTCTCAACCCATCGTGTCAAGCGCACATCTGTGGGTGCTGTGATTCACCTTCAACAGGATTTGAGGGATGGGTTAAGTTTACACATCAAAATAAATTAAAATATCACTCAAATCAAAAGATCCCAAGGACTATCTACCCCAATTAAATGCCCCTTTGTCACATCTCTAATTAACTTACTTAACAAGATTAATTAACTTTAAACAAAAGCACATTAACTAACAATAATAAAGTGGAAATACATCACAAAAAATAATACACATACTCACAAAATAATTAAAATGAGAAAAAGGAAAGCACACATAACCCATGGTCACATTTTGAGGTCATCCCCATGGGAACCTCCTAACAACTTAAACAAGAACACAACAATATACATGACATGAATTTTCCAAGGTAACCTTGTTTCTAATATCCAATATTCCTTCATTGTTGGTTTCTAACCCCGTTCTTGTTATCGTGATATAATTTCCTGCAACCAATCAAACAATACCCCTTCAGCCTCAAGGCCACATTAAATACATCAAGGATTAAAAATTTACATACACATCATCCAACAACATCATATACAAAACTATATCATCATAATTAAAATTAGGAATTATATCAATTAATTGAAATCACTGAACATCTCAATTTTTACTAAGTCATCAATAAGATCATGAGGTTAGTCCAACATCCAAATCTATAGTGTCGTATAACATGATAAAATACTAGATCACTATCTCTAAATTTAAATGCTAATAGTCCATATCATCTGTAATATAAATCATAACATACTAATAATTTCCATCTATCAATATCTGCTAATCACAATATGATAATAATAATGTCCATCCATTAATGTACACACATAAAAATATAACAATAATTTCTATGTCTCTAGTCCATAGTAATAAAAGTCATGGCAAGAAAATGTCAAAGAGGAGTGTGCACTACATGTTTTTTTGTCATGTAGTATTTTCACACCACATTAAAAATATCTGAATTAGTTATAGAAAAGTAAAACCTTAGATTCAGTGAAAATATATAAAAGTGAGTTTGGGGCTACCAATCATTGGGATATTTTGTTTCAAAAATTAATACGTGGGTAATATAAGGCTACTTGTCTAAGATGTATCGGTACATTCTTTGTCACTTGATATCAATAGTTTTCTTAATTTATTTCCATGATATATTTATTAATGTTTCTTATAGGAAGCAATGTTTATACCCGCTTTTTAGAAAATCTATAATTTATGAACAAAGTATTCATATATAACTTTTGAGTTCCTTATAAATAGTAAATAAATCATACTAGAAAGGATTTGGAGGACATTTTTGGTGAAATATGTTTAGATTTAAATAAAAAGACAAATGGTTTTTCCATACCAGTCTTCCAAGTTGCTAGTTCTTTAAATCTATATCACTCAAAATAAATATTTCAATTTTCAAGTAGTATTACTTTTGTTGGATAATACTAAAGTTCTATCAAATGTATAAGTTTGTTGTGAAAATTTACAAGTTTATGGTGCATATGTTAGGGAAATTTCAAGGATCTAATTACTTGCAAGGATATAATGAAAAAAATATTTTAGTTACAAATTTGTTTTGTGATTTCATTTTTAGTCTATGTTTGTTTATCTTTTATCTTTAACATTTAATTATTTTATTTTAATTCTAGGAATGTTACGGCACACATATGATGAAACTAACAAAATATTTCCTAATGTCTCCTCTATAGAAAATTGAGGTCACAGAATCGTGTTTTGAATTAATGTTAGCAAATTTATATATTAATGCTAAAAAGGAACACACCTTATCGGCTATCAAATTTGGTGACACATCATATTATCTACAATATTTAAGAATATCTAAGATCGAGGTAAATTTTATATTAAAATTGCACCTTTTGGTGGAATGATTTAATTATTCAATCAAATTTTACTATGTAGGGTGGTCATGTATAAAAAAGATTCAAAAGGAAAACAAATATGCACACATATTCACTACCCCAAGAACTTACATAAATGTTGTATTAAACAAGAATGATATATGTACTTAACATACATAATATGGTTTTTAACTAAGTCGAGGATGTTTGTGGTGCATAAAGGATGAAGACCTATGCTTCCTAATTTTTCTAAGATATAAAAATTAAAAAATAAACAAAAAAACATTATTTAAACAGATCTATGACCATGCTTGTAAATAATCTTTGAAAGCTTTTTACTATGACAATTGGATTGAAATTATTTCTTTTAATTCTAAAACTAGCATTCCAAACATTATTTAAAAAATTGAAAGATGAAGCTAGATAATTTATATTGTTTTAAGACCAATTTACATTGTAATATTTGATGTCATAGGCCTAGGTGGTTGTACTATTCAAAGAATGAGACGATTGGGGTTGGGATTTGGATTGAAGAGTAACTGGGCAGCAAGGTCTAGTGAAGGCTTTGAATTTCTATCATATACAATAATGAATTCATAACTACTATATTGTATTCTCATTATATATGGAATGCAAAAATTTATAGGAGCTATATATTAATGAACCTATTTCCTAATAGAATGTTGAAAATGAATATCAAATGATTCCTATTAAACATAGCCATAATAGGTTTGGTGATGGCCATCCTACAAATTTTATAGACATTTAGTTTTTCTTATTTGAGTTACATAATTCATGTGTTGAAAGATATCTTTGCATGATTGGGAAAAGAAGAAGCTACAATTACTTTCACATTTATAAATTTATTATCCAAGTGCAGATTGAATCATTATGAGCCCATATTGGAATGTTTATTAACTAAGTAGTTATTGGAAACCATTTCTTATTTGGAATCAAAACGAGCAAGATATTTAAAGTTGTGGGGTGTTGTTAAACTTTGCTTACACCATAGTTACGTAGTATGGTAATCCAAATCTAGGAGGGAAATAAAATCTCAAAATGCGGAAGTCTTGAAAAAAGAATATTTGATGTGGAATATATACATATTATAGATGAACATGATTTATAAATATGTAAAATTTGAAAAATGTAGAGAAAAATATTAATAAAGTAACATCAAATGTTAATGTATTCCATTATTAAATAATATAAAAGGGTGTTGGTGGTCTTTCTTATTTAAAAAAATATTTTTTAAAAGTTTATTTTGGAAAAGAACAAGGTTTACACGCCATTTACCTTGAGCGTTAGCATAGTTTTATGTCTTCACGGGGTTTCTTATATAAAACCATTATATAAAAGCGCACGTACAAATTTTGCAAGCTAGATTCACAATCCTTACATAAGGGGGTTTTCACTGGAATCTCCTTTTAATCTCTTGTTGATTGCTACTTCTAGTGCTGTTTCATTTGAAAAATGAACATAATTTCTTACATACGTGCATATTGAAATCAAATTATTTACATTCAACTACAATGTAATACATGTATATTTTGTAACAGAGGAATGTAAAATGCATCTTTATAGTTCATGTTGTTGGATTAAATACCAATATTCGAATAAATACCTAGATGACTAATGGGAACCCCTCACCTATCATGCTACTGACCACCACCGAAATCTTGGCGTGTTATGATTCCAAAAGGAGATTGGAAACACTAAAAGTTCATTTTAAACCAAAAATAAACTAAATTAGATGGAACAAGGAAGATCATTATAATTTCTGGAGAAATGAAAAAATATGTTGGAACAAGCTCAAGTATATGGTAGTAATGTCATTGATTGTGCTGTCAAGAAAGACAAAAATTGAATAATACATGGAGGAACATATAAATTTATCCTTGGGTACAAATGGTGGACTAGAAGATGACCACTAAAAAATGATACACTCATTTTGGAAAACAATTCGTTGGTTCTCCATTTCATTCACATTCTCATTCTTTATGTATGCAATGGTCTTGTTTTCCCCCCACCCACTTCATTATTCTATCATAAAATCAACGAACCTAGAGTTCATATGCCTTTTACACATCACACTTTCATGTAGAGGAACACGAAGGCTCTTCATCATGTAACATTTATTTGTATATGCTTACCTTTTATCTTTGGTTTAAAATATTTAGTATATCTAACATTTCATAAGCACTCAGAAAGTTCTTGAATGAGCACATATTTCAAATGGAGACTCATTTGGATCAAAAAAATATTTGTCATTAAAGTTAATATTAACAATCAATGTTCGTGAGAAAAGACATTAGGAAGCTATATGAAATAAAAACATGTCATGATTGGATGTCTAAAACAATGGAAAACAAGGCCCTTGATTATTTGTGAAGTAGTTCTTGAGCCATTTCCCATTTGGCTACTTTCCGAGGGGCATGGTTAACAAGATGAAAAGTAAAAACTAAGGAGAAACCCGTCTTTCTATAATATTATTGCCTTTCCGATAAGTTGCCTCCCATTTTCCAAACATACAATCCTTATGTATGTGGAGACATTCCATTTTATGCCACATCTTAATAGATATTTCATACTTCTCTTCTTTTCTTAGAATTCTATCAACAAGATCAAATGTGGGAGAGTGAGGACACCACCCCAAACCTAAAAGTTCATGTAGCCAAGTAGAAGCAGCTTGGTAGTTATCATCCTTACAATGCCCATGGATCAAGTTGTTGTATACATTGTTTCTTCTTCATCACATAAAAAGAGTCTCTCGCATCATTCAAATGGATGACTTTGGAAAGAGCACTGATTACCAAACTATAGGTGATTTTTTTGGCTTTACACCCTCAGAAATCATCTTAGAAAATATGCCACAGGCCTCCTCAATTCTTCCCACATTCAACAATGCCTGTAAGATTATGTGATGAGTTTCCTCATCTTGTCTCAACCCTTTACCCGATACCATGTTGAAAATTTTCAAGGCCTTTTCCACTTTCCCACAACTGGTAACCTCATTAATGAGCATTTTCACAACAAAAGTACTGGGAAACACCTCTAAAGCCCCCACCTTTGAAAATACCCCCATTGATGTATCCAAATAATTTTTACTAAAAAGATTGGGCACCAAAATATTTATGAATCCCCAATTTTCACATTCAAAAGAAAATGAGTTTCCTTTTTCTTCACATAACTTCCCAATAAGGTTAAAATGTTAAAAATTAAAAATATACACATTGCATTTGTGAGGAGTGGAGACATAATATTAGGGATCCTTAAATGTTTGGTACCAAAAGTGGAGTAGAACTTCTCATGCCAATTCTACATCCTATTAAGTATCTTGTTTTCGTTTTATCCTAGACCGGTGTATGTGGAAATATCTAATAGTTAATAAAAAATACTTTGTGTTTCCATAAGTATCTATAGTGTTTAGAACTATATGAAGAGGATTAGAAAAAGGAAGAAGAACATGTGTCCATGTATTTTTTTATCTCTTCATCATGTTCAAATAATTATCCACAATCATGTGGCTCGCCATATGTCACTTAATGGCCACAAGTTCACGTAGACACCTATAAAACAACCGATATTGAAAGTTGAGCTACGCATTTAATACCTTGGAGATATTGGGTGAATTGAGTATGACGCCACTGTGAATTTGATAGTGATAGCATTTATTTTTTTATTTTTTAAATGGAATTGTCAAAGGTTTAATATAGTTTATCTATTCACTTAATTTGGCCTTTGTTAGATGAATCTCAGAAACATGAGAAAGACAATGTTGAAACCGTAGTGCCCACTCCTCTTTGACACATATTACACATTGATTTTGATTTATCATGGAATATAGACATAGACCTTATTGTGTTATTTTGGATTAGCATGATGTTAGATGGTAGAGATATTCTGACTATCGATATGTTTTGATTCATATTATGGTTTGTATGGATTCGTAGAGGTATGATAGAAATTCTATATTGATGATGATGTTGTGTTGCTAGCTTATATATATAGATATATATATATAGATATAGATATAGATATAGATATAGAGAGAGATATAGATATAGATATAGATATAGATATAGATATAGATATAGATATAGATATAGATATAGATATAGATATAGATATATAGATATAGATTATAGATATAGATAGATATAGATCTATATATATAGATCTATATCTATCTATATATATATATATATAGATATAGATATAGATATAGATATAGATATAGATATAGATATAGATATAGATATAGATATAGATATATATATATATATATCTATACCGACAATTTAAATTCTCATCGTATTGACCATATTTTGGTGTTTGGAACTAATCTTGCGATCTTATTGATATTTATGTAATGGTAGAGTTAAAATATTTATGAAATTGTAAACGATTGATAACATTGCCTAGCTTTGATGATGATTTTGTGTTCTAATGATGTTCTTGATAGATGTACATATATTTTATTTTTGATATAAATAATATGGCCACAAGGCCAATGGAGGTATTGTTTGATTTTGCAGGATTGTATCACAACAAAAAGATGGGGGAGGGGGCAGAGACCAACCTTAGCAAAATATCTGATGGTTGCAATGACGATCACCATGGAAACTTTGTGTTATGTTATTATTGTATGTGGTTAGGATGTTAGGAGGTCCCCATGGGGGATAACCTCAAATTGTGACCATGGGATATGTGTGTTCTTTTCTCTTTTATTTTGATTAATTTGTGTGTATGTATTTTATTATTGCATTGTATTTCACTTTTATATTATTGATTAAATGTACCCTTGTTATTAGTTAAGTATGTTAATTAAGATTGATTTTTAGATGTGACCATAGGGGTAATTTATTTGGGTAGATATTCCTTTTGATCTTGTGATTTGAAGTTGGATTTAATTATTTTACTTGGTGTGTACTCAACCCATCTCCCCAAACTCGAAATTTGACTTTCAAGCCAATTTTGGAGGCTTGTGGGACAAGTTAAGCTTGTCCCACACCTCTTAAATTCATCTACCAACTATACTTATGGGGTAAGGGGTTAAAATTAGGCCCCATTATGTGATTTAGATGGTAAAAGGTGGATTTTATTGCACTTTTTCTTACATGAGTTTTAATGATGTCCTTTTGAGGTATGGAGTATGGATTAGTGTGTGTAAGAGGCTTGTCATATCCTCACCCACCTAATTACTAACCTTGGGTAGTATGTTTGAATAGGGGATGTGGAGTTGAGGAGAAGTGATGTGGCATCCTACATGGATCCACCTCACCCTCCTCCTCTCCTTTTTCTATTTATTCATGTTTATTGGATGTGTTGGGGGTTACTCATTTGGATTTGCACACTTGTTATTTTGGAATTTTTTTGGAGTTTCTACTTGGAGCTTGTTGGATATTTCCTTGGGAAGACTTTCTTGGTTTTGGAAGAGGGAAAATATTGTTGAAGATTTTGGAAGCTTGTGATGGCAAGGTAGGGCCTTTGTCTTTATTTTTTCATTTACTTGTTTATGTGTGTGTACAAAGAAAATGGTTATATGGTTGTGATTTGTGTTGGGTTGGGTAGATTTTGGCCTTAAGAAAAGGTGTAGGAGATGGAAATGGGACCATTTTGGGAGGGAAAAGGAAATTGTGTTACATAGTGGAGGGAAAAAGAAATTGTGTTGCATAGTGGAGGGAGTATGAGTGGGAGTTCCACCTTTGGGAGAGAAAAGGGAAAATTTCTATACTTGTGTATTTGCATTGGGAGGGAAAAGGGATGTGTTGAGAAGTTGTTGTGCATTTGGAGGCATGTTGGGTGGAACTCCTATCTCATTTGGGAGTTACAAGGAGATGGTTCCCATTGTTTTATTCTCCCTTGGCTTGATCTATAAGCCTATGTGTTGAAATGTATGCATTGTGTTGTTGTATTTTGGTGTTGAATGTATTACTTGAAATGTTGGCATGTGTGTTGTAATGTGGAAGAAAATTTGTAAGTTGCCATTGGTTGCAAACATTGTTTATTCTACTATGGTTGGGGCTTGGGGGCTAATGAGGAGGATGGCTTCTTCTCCTCATTGGAATATAGGCTGAGACGTGAGTGTCTCCTACACCCCCTCTTTTGTTTTGTGATTGAATAAAAAGAAAATCCATGGAGTTTAAGATTGGAGTTACCCTTATTTGGAGTCAAAGAGATCACCCTTGTCAAGATATTCCCTTGTTGTAAGTGAAAGATTCAATTTTGTATTTTGGGAAACATTCTTGTAAAATTATTATGTTCAAATTGATGAAAGGAGGAACTACTATATTGTAAAAGAATGAACTAAGATTCTTGAGAAAAGATTGTATTGTTATCTAGTTATAATTGTAATATTGTAATGGTTGGAAAGAAGGATTTGAAAGTTATATTCAAAAGGGAAATGTATCTCTTTCAAAACTGAAAATAAATTCATAGTTGTTTGTGCTTTCCTTTGGTGAAATGGTTGTGGTTGTATTAGATGAATGTATGAAAGTTATAATTGATTTTCCTTGTTGAAATAGATATCATTCTTGTTGTATAAAAAAGAGATAGATTCTCATTTTGATAGTAGAAGTAAGCATATTAAAATGTTGGAAATTATAGTTAAATCTCATACTATGTTATAAGAAAAAAAAGAAATACTTAGAGTTTTAGTATAATGAAAATATCTTGATTATTTGTATTGGGTGTGTTATCTCTCGAAAGTGCACCCGTAGAGAGATGGTTATAGGTATTCTAAGCTTGAAAATTTTATCTCTCTCTTTCGTAGATAAAATGGAAACACCTCAGGTCTATGGGAATACCTATTTTGAGGTGAGTCTCCAGTATCAAGTCGAGCTTCCTTATTGATGTATTCTAAACTAATTTTCGGGGTTGTTGACTTCGAAAGAAAATTTTGAAAGTATCCTTAGCTTGGATGTGCATTTGTTTGATTCAAAGTCTAAACTTTTGTATTAATTTCTTTGTTGAATGGTGATAAACCGAAATCATGGAAGTATCAACTTTCTTTTCTTGCCTCTATTATGTGATTTAATTATTTGGGTTTGAGCTATTGATTCGATCTATTATTGTAAACTGCCATCTTTGGTTTCGGTTTATTCACTGTGTATTATGCCTGAAAAGAGTCACCATAATTTGATTCTTATTAGGGTTTCTATATTTATCCATATTTGGGTTCTGATTTGTATTGTGGGTACTGTATTTTGCTATGAAAAAGGCACCTTGGCCGCCATATTTAGAGTTGAAGCTCACATTTTTCTCTAATTTTTATTTTGAATATTGTGGCGAGGGTTTTGACTATTGGCCCTGGGTATGCATGTGTCTCTGATTCAAAGCTTGTTCTCGGTCAATCCTTGAGCCTTCTCTAGAAACCATGGATATTCTTCATTATGTTTTGTATTCCATCTTCTTTGTACTTGCTAAATGACTTTGAATGGCTCAGCCATGAACGTTTTCTTGCACTCTATTTCCTTAGTCAGTAGTCACCATATTTTATTTATATCATCCTGAGTTTGTACATAAGGGTTTGTTTTCTCCATTCGAGCTTCTGATATCGAGCTACTGTTTTCAATCTGATAATCACTTGCTACTCTTGATAGAAACTGGATATACATGCCAATGTCAAGGATGACTAGTAACTCCATTTTTGACTGCTCCATCGATATAGGATACAACCTTCTTTTGATTAACAACCCTCCTTTCCATTTGAAATATATAATGGTTTCATTCTTTGACTATATTCTTGAGACTTCAAAACATTTGTTCTTTGTTGAGTCACTTGAATGATTAACTCTGAAAATGTGTCATAACAGCTATAGTCTTCTTAAAACATGTAGCACCCTGCAATACTTTTTGTATTTCGAATAAAATTGAATGAGAGAATGTGCTTGGTCTATGTGTAAAATTGGTCAGCTGAGTAGAATCATTACTGTGCATAGATTTCTCTTTAGGATTCAAACTTGTAATGATGCACTTGTATTCATGTGACCATAAAGGTATCCATTGATTTGCAGTTTTAGCTTGATTTTGCAATCTTGTGTCAAGACAATGAGGCTCTATAGTTTCAAAGTAGTGTACTTTTACCTGCTCGATTTGTTTCCATTTTATGAGAAATGTGCTTTCGAGAATCTTGCATGATTCTTATTGTTCTTGATCTTGATTCAATTGTACTATGAGATACATTTTTCTTGATGAAATTTGGAAAATACTACCTGGAAATGTGAATTTAGTCCATTTTCCTCAGTTGTATTCAATTAAGCTACAATACTTCTTTTTTTTAGCTTTAACTGTATCCTTCATCTATTGAATCATGGCTTGTTGCTGGAAGCTGAAATCTGATAACTGTTATTTTGATCATGCCATGATTTTCTACTTTCAGTATTACTATTTGATTTTACATTCATCTTTTAAAGCATGTATTAATTTAAAACAACATGATGGAAAGATGTAAATGTCCATTTTACATGGCGAAGCCCTATCAAAATTTTCTCATACTTCTTTCTCATTTTGTTTCTGGTGTAATCTTCTCTCTTTAGTTGCAATCTAAAACATGTACTTTTTCCTGCAATTCTCTCTTCTATTCTGTACTATAACTTATTTTATCCCTAAAATAGCTACTGAACTTTGAGTTGCATTCTTCCTTCATTCCAGCATGTACTTATGACTCATCTTCTTCATGTACCATAGGATAGAAGTTATTGAACTCTGTAATCTTTATCTAAAGTGAGGACTGTAAGATATGATTTATTTCTTCTTGGTTGCAACCTATACCTACACACTTGAGAAAATAGTTAGAAAATATTTAGGATTTTTGGCCTCTCTTATGTCCATGGTTTTTCTTTTCTTCTCTCTCCTTCTTTCTTAGTGAGTAAATCATGTATGCATGCAGTTTGATCTTTAAGTAATCTATATCTCTTGTTATTAAGAGATCCATATGCATGAATTAGGATAGTATAGGAATATGGATTAACCCTGAGCTCATAACTGAAGATTTTGCTCTTTTCTTCTTTGCAGGTACAATGCTTTCGGTAGTGAATATGGAGAGGGAACAAAGCTGAAGATGAGGATTCATCAACCAAAGGAAAAACCTCCAAGGAAATGATGGGTTCAATCATACTCCTTTATTTTCTCTTTTATACATGTGTACCTCTTATTTAAAGTAGTTGTACTTTACTTTCAGAGTTACATCCTGACTTGTGTGGGAACATTTGAAATTCCTTATGAATAAAACATTGAATTGTGAAATTGAGTTGTGTATTTCTTTCTCGTATTTCTACTTTCTCGATATGGTTTGTATGATGAACTAAACAACCCAATAATGCAATTGAATGTCTTAATCATGAAAGAAAGAACATTAAAGAATACCTGTAACATCCAATAATGAACTCGATTTCTATAATCTGTAGTCATGATTGCTACTCCAAAACCTAACACTTCATCTATTCTACAATTCGGTGTCTTCATCAAGACAACACAAGCTATCCTTCGAGGATTTGTGTTATTTTGTTGCTGGGAAGATAGCATGAAATGTAGGCTGTGATCTATTATGTTTTATAACAGCACACATCTCAGTAGATTTCATGTAATCATTAATTAATTCAATAGTAACAATATTGTCAGAAAGAACCTCCTTATCTTAAGTATACTTCACCAATGTTATCCATCAAAAAATGGAGTTGCCCATTTTTGCATAAGTGCAAAAATTGTCAATAAGTTGAATAAGAAAATCTATTAGTTTCCTAGTTTTACTCATAGACGAATAAATTAAAAAAATTACAACTACTTACCTATATCATATCACTATACAAATGAACTTAAGTGAATGTTTAAATTAAAATAAAACAATACATACAATGGTCTATATATATATATGATAAGATGAATAACTTAAAGTTAAGTTTGTTTTATATAAATAATTTTTTTGTCTAAAGTGGAATAGGGTATCTTTGCCGTGCCACTTATTTAATAATGTAATAAGGGAGTGGGGGCAAAGTGCTCTCACCCATTTAAATAAAACTATATGCTACAGGATGCATCTTGATTTTAACTTGAGCATTATTATTTATTTTGTCGAACACCCTTAAAGCGCATATTATATGTGTGTGTGTGTGTATATATATATATATATATATATATATATATATATATATATATATATATATATATATATATATGTATATATATATATATATGTATGTATATATATATGTATGTATGTATGTATGTATGTATGTATGTATGTATGTATGTATGTATGTATGTATGTATGTATGTATGTATGTATGTATGAGAACTTATTTTGAATTAAAAATTGAATTTAGAGAATGTGGCTAAGATAAAAATGACATACATATAAGCACATTTTCTAAATTCAGCTTTTATTCAAAACAAGTTCTTATATATATAGATATAGATATAGATATAGATATATATACCTATACATACATAAGAACTTATTTTGAATTAAAAATTGAATTTAGAGAATGTGGCTATGATAAAAAAATGACATACATATAAGCACATTTTCTAAATTCAGTTTTTTATTCAAAACAAGTTCTTATATATAGATATAGATATGTATATATATCTACTCAATTTGTTTATAAATACGCTTAAAACTATAAATGTAATGGGGCAAATGCCCTTAGCCAAATAGGGTAAGAAAAAGAAAAGATAATACAAATAGAAAATAATACTCTTGACAAACCCTAGGAGAGGGAAGAAAACAATCCTTCAAATTTGTGTGTATCTATCTAAAAGATATGTGCAACCTTCCATGGCTTCCATCCTCCTCTTTCTCCCAAACTTGCAAAATGAAAATGAGAAAATAGGGTAAAAGAATGAATAAGAATACCTCATAAGGATGATTAAGTTTAGAATGAATACCTAAAATGTAAGGGCTCTAAATGAATCAATCCTACAATTTTTAGGTGAGGATATTTTGTGGGAATATGTTTTAAATTAAATGTATGTGTAATTTCTAAATGGGGTCACTTATTGCTTTAGTGTATCAAGTTAAAAGGTTACCCTCTTAGTATGGTTTAGTAAATGATTAAATAACATTAAATTCTAGAATTTAAAAAATGACTTTGTAAATAGATATTAAAGTTAATGAATTAAGGGGATTGATTTAACTAAGGAAAATTGTTTAAGAAACATGGAATATGGATATTAATTTATTAAGAGAAATAATTTAAAGCAAACAACGGAATTACTCGATACATTACTAGAAGATTATACCGGAAATAACTTTAGGAACAAATTAATAATATTTAGTTATTAATCTAGGTTGGATCAACCTTAGGTAATATAGAAAATTATAGATGAAGTTAATTAAATGTACTATATGGTCTAATACGCTTGAATCATTTAAAAAAATTATTCCGTAATTTTTCCTAATTAATTATTGAGTTTTATTTGGGGTTATGTGCATGGAAAATGTGGGCGCTACACTTGGTATCGAGTCATGGGTTTAACACTTGGACCCTTGGGAACACTTGGGAACAAAATAGGTAACCTAGTAACCTAGAACTAAACCATAAAACATTGCATTATATTTTAAAATATATATATAGAAAACCTAGATGATGATGAACTAACTCTCATCTTGATACGTGTAGGAGGCACAGATTAGAACATGAGTTCTTACCCGTTGAGTTAGACATACCACCTCCAGAGTGGAAGTTTCCACTATATTATTGTGGATCCTACAGACATTACATGATGTCATTGTAGCTATACGAGGTGGAGTGGTGGGGGTGAGCTAGTCGAGTGATAGAGAGCCATTAGTAGAGGCTCGTATCCCTTCACGACATAGTGAGGAGTATAGAGTGGAGAACTCCCATGCAGAGTTAGCTAGACTAGATTCACCACAAAGGGGACATGGAGATAGGGCTACAAGATACAAAGATAATTTAGGATCCATAGGCCGAGGGGTGATTATTTAGAGAGACCTAGGGGTCGACAAAAATCAGTGCAGATCATATCGGGAAAACTCGAAGCTACACACGTCTCATCATTCTTGTGATACAAGAGGATTTCGGGAAGAGGCTTGGTTGGTGAGTTTGAAAAAAATTATTCAAGCTATGCCTATATACTAGCAACACGAAGGATCGTGTTGTAATTCATATTCTAAGGGATAGACCTGTGTGTTTGTTAGAGGACTAAGGAAAATATACTTGGAAGCTCGTCAAGGAGCGGTTTAGGAATAGATACATATCCAAGAGGTTTATTCAATAGAGGATCAATGAGTTTCATGACTGTGATAGGAATCCATGACATTTCCTAAGTATGAGAATTATTTTCTTAACTTGCTTGTATGTAGACTACATGCGGGATGATCATGTTAGGATTAAGAGGTTCATCAGGCTTAGACTTGGTTTTGGGAGGTGCAAAGAAGAATTAATAGTCCACAAAATTTAGCAGAGGCCATTGAGAAGGCATATATTACATAGGAAACCAAGGGGAAGACACAACAGGCTAGAGATAGAGTGAGGAGCCGTATTCGGTAGATACATGATAGTAGGTCGAGGGTTTCACTTCCTCCTCCCCATGGTGGACACACGATTCAACATAGTCCTCTTTTAGGCCGCCACAATAGCCACCACAAAAGCAAAATTAGACTAAACCACCTTTAGACCTCCACAGAGACAGGATGCACAAAGAGGATGTAGCATGGGACCCCAACCAAGAGGACTAGTCGGGACACAGGCCCTACCTGTGGCTTAGTCATCAAGAACACATCCAAAGTACTCACAACAGTCCATGAAAGGATCATTAGGGTCTATAGAATGGACTCCTCAGAGTGGTTAGAGGGGTTTCGACCCATTGGAGGGGACCAGAACATTTTATAGATGTGGTGTACAAGGGCACCATTGTTAAGAGTTTCCATAGAACCCTGTTAATTAGGGTAAGGCACCTATTTTAGAGCCTATAGTTGGTGATATGGGACGTAGCCATTATATTTATGCACCTCGTCGAGAACCATTAGGTAGAGCATCAGGTCAATGATTGAGACTATAGGTAGTATTGGTGGTATCCCTACATCTATATTATTTTATTCTAGCTCTTCTAATTCATTTATTGCACCATCATTAGTAGAGAAATGTAGGATGGTGGTTGTTAGGCGGGCGTTAGTTGGAATGTTGAGATGGCTTATAGAGCAAAGCTCTCAGTAGACACTTTAGTTGAGGAGTCTCGTAGTGGACCTGGGAGACTTTACCACTACCTTAGATATTTGTATTTTTCCCTTGGGTTTGTATGGAGTTATCTTGGGCATGGAATAGTTATCTACACATAGAGCTAGATTTGATGTTACTGATGAGTTATATCTTGTGTAGATGATTTGGGAGTTAAGTCGGTGATAGTTGGAGTTAGGAGACCCATATCCATTCACACCATATATTTTAGGTAGTTCAAGTAGTGTGTGTAACGAGGATGTCAGTTGTATGCCATCATTGTTAGTGACCAATCGAGAGGATGAGACCCATAGACCATCACTTGATCATCATCATATTTTGAGAGATTTTTCGGATGTTTTCCCAATGAGCTGTAAAGGTTACCTCCCCACATGAGATAGACTTTAATATTGATGTGGTTCCTAAATCGAGCCTATCTCATGTATGCCATATAGGATGGCCACCCTTGAGGTATGTGAATTCAAGTGGTAGTTAGAGGGCCTTCTTGAGAAAGGCATAATCCATCCTAGTGTATCTCCTCGGGGTGCACCGGTGATTTTTATGAAGAAGGACAAATCTTTACATTTGTGTGTGGACTACGACAGTAAACAAAGTAATGATAAAAATCATTACCCCTTCCACACATTGATGATTTGTTTGATAAAATAAAAGGGGAAATAGTGTTTTCCAAGATATATCTTAAGTTTGGTTATCATTAGCTTAGGATCGAAGAGGTGGATATTAACAAGACAACTTTTGACACTCGATATGGCCACTACGAGTTCACAGTTATGTTGTTTGGTTTGATGAATGCCCCCAAAGTATTAATGAGTTTGATAAATGGGGTATTCAGGAATTTTCTAGACCATTTTGTGTTTGTGTTCCTAGATGATATTTTTATTTACTCACATATGTGTGTGGAGCACAAGGAGCATATTCGTTAGGTTCTCCAATGTCTTCATGAGTAACAACTTTAGGAGAACCTATAGAAGTGTGCATTCTTTAAGACAAAGGTTCAATGTTTAGGTCACATTATTTCGGGAAGGTATCAAAGTCAATCCTTCCAAGCTTAGAGCTATCATAGATTGGCTAGTGATGACCAATGTGACCAAGGTTTCTGAAATTGTAAATGAATGATAACATTGCTGAGCTTCAATGATGATTTCGTTTTATAATGATGTTCTTGATAGATGTACATATATTTTATTTTTGATATAGTTAATGCATCCATTAGGGAAAAAGAGGCATTTTTGATTTTACAAGTGATTCTATCACAACAAACAAATGAGGGAGGGAGTAGGAGACCAACCGTAGAAAAATATTAGATGGTTGGTGTTGGTATCCAAATTGATTCTCCCTCAAAGTATGAGTATCATCAATGGTTTGATAGGAAGCTTATAGACATATTACATCATGGTGAGTCATTTTGTAGCTGAGGATGACATCTAATTGGCCCTTTGTCACTCAAATGTCAAGAAATGGATAGCACCCTCAAGAGGATTTGATCTATCCTCACTATTTTAGGTTGTGCCTTTCAACCGAGCTAAGAGGACCCTATCAGCCTATTGTTTATGGACGAGGTGGAGATATTTTCCTAATGAAGATGTTAAGGAGACCTTGGAGAAAATATGATCAATGAAACCCAATCTAACTCTCACCAATTTTCACTCTAGATAGTGGAGATATTTTTGAGGCAAGGTTCGAAGCTACTAAAGACATTTGAAATCCCGATTGTTTCTTCATGCTTTGGTAATGGAAATTATGCATTTGTGCATACGTGACAAGCGAGGGGGTAGTATGGGTAGGATTGGTTGTTTTTAACTAAATTTTGGTGGGAGGTGAGGCAAGAGGAACGTGATTCACTAGATCCTTGAGAAATATTACAAAATGAAAGGTTAGACAACAAAATGTCATGAAACAACTAAATTGTTTCTTTAACCGAGAATATGTGCTTCAATGGAGGCCCAAATTAGGACTTTTTCACATAACCTATGAGATTCTAACATGAAGGCTCAAGTTAGAGATCCCAAAAAAGCATCAAGATCTAAGATAAATCATGCATAAGGTACACCCAGAGGCTTACAGACAATCTCTCACAAACAGATGAAAGAAAAGTGATTTTTATTTCACTTCTAGATAAAAGCTCTTCCGAGAAATGAAATTATAGATGCCACTAAACTATCACAAGGATTGAGACTTGTGTGATTGAATCAGATTTTAATACAATATTGCAATAGAAACAAGAAAAACTACTTGCATACATTCAGAGATGAAACAGACACATTTTGCTTAAGACAACACAAAATAACTCGAGTTTGATTAAATTTATCAAGAGGAAAATGTTTCTAGAACAATCTCGAGCTTTTTAATGGTTGTACACTCAACCACATTGGCATGATAAAACTTAATAAAAAAAGAGATAACAAGGTTTCTCATATGACTTCTCAAAAGACATGCTTTGTCAAATTTTCCTCTTGGGAATTTCTTCGACCTCTAACACTTTCGTAACCATTTACTCAAAAAAATTTGTACCATGTAATGCCCCATTCGATGTTTCCCCAGTCCCTATCTTGACGACCCTATTACTAAGCTTGTAATGTTGTGGTGCTCTTGTTGATATTTTGTTGGCTTTGCCCTTGTCACAGAGAACAATTGGAATTCTCCCACTACGTCTTGTCTTCTCGTGTCGTGTTGTTGTTTTCTGCGGTTGGCCCCGCCTCGTCCATTACATTTTCCTCCTATCAAAGGAGAACGGTGTGCTCAATTTATCAGGCTCGTAAGTTTGTTCTTGTTAATATGATTAACAAGTATTAATAAGTGGTAATAATAATAATAATATTATTATTATTATTATTATTATTTTATTTATCGATCGACGATAACCTTGTTATCTCGATCGTCAATCGGTTATCAACTTGTTGTTCCTTTCGATAAGTGATTGTATGGAAAACACATAAACTTACACAATCTTTTAATTAAATAAAAAATACATATACAATTTAATATAAAATTAAATAAAACCAATATGATGGCTAGGAGAAAAGCTCTAAAACATTTTTGTTAGGGTTTTGTCTTTTTGGCATTTGAAAATGGGGTGAATTTGGGGGTGGCAGCGGTAGAGAAAAACCAGGGGAATTTTTCCTCATCCTCCTCTATCTCGTGCCATGGATCAAAGATTTGAGCAGGATGTCCTGGTTTGGAAGATGCCTGAAGGAAACGTGGCTTCACGTAGAGCTTGGTCGCAGTTTTTTTACACAAACCAATGCTTAAAGGTATTTTTTTGTTTGTGCAAAGGAATACTTCACAAAATGTCTTCTCATAGAATGCTTTGGTCCCAAGCCCACACCAAGATCCTCCCACCTACGGCCCAAAACAAGAAAAATGACCCCTTTTTTTTTGCAGTGTTTGACCAGATGAAAAATGAAACATCTTCTCATGGACGTGGTCATGGCCGTGTACAAAAAAACATGGGGGATTTTCCTCATAAGGCGTGACATTTCGTTTCACCATTCAACAAATCGGTCTCTAGCCCAATCAGTTTAATTTGACACAGTACCTCCAAAGCATGTGTGAAAATGGTTTTGTCGTAAAGGCATGGAAAACCGCGTTTTGATGAATGCCTCAAAGAAATGCGGTCTTGTCATCACCAACTGGTACTATGATAATTCTTCACCGGGAACTCCTCGTGCTATGATTATTTACTAATGCATCGCCTTTAGTTTGGTGGATGTAACTGAAACAAAACAACAACATAACACAAGAATACCATCGACTATGATAAGACAGAATGATGACAAATCTGAAATATCAAAATAAATTATAATATTAACATGAAACTATTACAATCTCACCCATGAGGTACTTCAAGTGTTATTGACTTCACTTGCCTTTCACCAAGACTATGGGAGAAACTTTACAATTACACCTCTTAATGGCTTCTTCAACACACCTTTAAATTGATGGCTTCCTTCGCACACTTCCTACAATATTTCTCACTACTTCCTTCTATGCTAAATGAGGGGGGTGGCCTCTCTATTTATAGAACTTCCAGGCTTATCCATCTTATCTCTAAGATAGGATAAGAAATCCACTCTGACGAATCATATTCCATACCTTAACTCTTATCTGTACATGTAAGCTTATCTGTTAAGATAAGATAAACCTTATCATTTTACATGGGTTCCACATTTTTAGACTTTTTACAAATAAAATACACAAAATATTTATGACCTCACTCCTTGTCTTTATTACCAATATAATATTTCTAATTCCTAATCATGTAGACCCTACTTCTCTAATTACCCAAACTTTGACATTTTAACATTACCGGACCACTTACGACAAATATTTACTTTTTACAACATTCCTATTGTACTTTGACTGTTACCGTACTCCACATTATTGGCGGCACCATACTAACGGCGCCGTTATCTTCTATCAGATGCTACTACTAATTATACTTAACAACATCCTATTCCTAATACATACATTAATGAAATAGAAATTACGGAGGAAAATTTTAGTGTCGACATCTTCCCCCTTCCTAGCTTCTACTCCGTCCTCGGAGTAGACTATTCTAGTGCTTGGAAAATCTTCAACTTGTCGTGGTTGACCCATTTCGTAATGGGAGTGCCATCCAATTCCTCCAGTCGGTACGTACCATTTTCATGCACAAGCTGCTATTTTGTAGGGCCCCATCCATTTTGGAAGAAATTTTCTCTGTCTTCTTTTTTTGTATCTAGAATCATATACTAGAACCAAGTCATTCACATGAAATGGAGACCACCGGATCTTTTGATCAAAGTATTCCTTCTGCTTCATTTTCTTCTTATAGCTTGTATCCTTAGCTATTTCCCTCATTTCCTCTAACAAATGAAGATGTACCAACCTTTCTTTTACTGAATCACTTTCATCCATTCTTTCATTTTTCATTACTCTGACTGTGGGAATATCAAACTCAATAGGAAGAACTGGATCAATGCCATAAGCCAACTGAAATGGGGAGTATCCTGTTGCTGACTTTGATGTTGCCCTATATGCCCACAATGCTGCATGAATCCTCTTATCCCATTTATGTACCTGCAAGGCTGCATCTTTTGCTAGAATTTGACACAACACAAAATTTGTTCGTTCCACCTGTCCATTTGTGCTTGGCTTGTATGTTGTTGCCTTCCTGTGCTTAATAGAAAACTTATTGACTAGGGCTTCTACCACCTCATTAATGAAGTGGCTTCCTTGATCTATTACAATTTCTAATGGACAACCAAATCTGGTGACAATGCGTTCATATATGAACCTTGCTACTTCATCCATGGAAGCTGTTTTCAATGGCCTAGCTTCAACCCACTTGGTTAAATAATCTATGGCAACTACAATATACTTATTTTGGCGTGATGTAGTTGGAAGTGGACCTACAATGTCTATTCCCCATTTTCAAAGGGACCAAGGGAAGAATTGGACATAATGGAGTGATGAAGTCTTACGGTTACCATGTGTTTGACAAATATCACATGTCTTACAATAATTATAACAATCTTTAAAAAGAGTGGGCGGTGATAACTGCATCCAAGATCCTTCTTGCTGTAAGTTGTCAGAGAAGTGCCCTCCACATGTACCATTGTGGAATTCTTCTACTTGCAGTTCCTTCCCTTGATCACGTCCATTTGCCCTCTTATCTTGTCCATCGAGTCCTATTCGAAATAATACTCCATGCAGAATAGAATATGGACGACTTGAGTAATCTTTCTCTTAGTCTTTGCATTGGCACCATCAGGAAACTTGAATTCATTCAGATAATTCCAAATATCTATGTATTCACTAGGGATTGTGTCGAGGATAACAATGTTGCATCGGGAAATCATCATCATCACAAGATGATCCTAAACCATCATAGGCTCGAGAGAGTGCATCTGCATTGACATGCTTCTTTCTGGCCTATCTATAATATCAAATTCAAACTCTTGTAGCAAAATTATCCATCTTGCTATCCTCCCTGATGGGTTAGGCTTATTTACAATATATTTTAGAGCACGATGATGATTTTATTCTTACAACTAGAAATTTTTTCCCTAGCAAGTAATTTCTAAACTTCTTTACAAAAATGATAGCAAAGCCTCTTTTTGATTACTAAAAGTATAATTTACCTCAAAGACTTTGCTCATTTATGCTCTCCCAAAGTAAATTGGATGTTCATTCCCATTTTCATCCTTTTGGCTCAAAGTACTTCCTAGTGCTGCATCTGAGGCATCAGTGTACACAATGAATGGCTTGCTCCAATCTGGATTCTTCAAAATAGGTGAAGACACCAGGGCTTCCTTCAATTGTCCAAAAGCTTCATGCGCCTTATTTCCTGGTTCATAAGTAACATCCTTCTTCAAGAACTGGGTTAGTGGCTGTGCAATCTTTGAGAAATTCTTGATGAACCTTCTATAGTAACCCACATGGCCTAAAAATGATCTCAACTTACTTCTATTAAGAGGAAATGGTAAATCTTTGATTTTTGAAACTTTATCAGGATCCAGTACCAATACCATCTCTGGATACAACATGCCCTAACAAAACACCTTTAGAACATCCAAAGACACACTTTGTAGGGTTTAGTGAGGCTTTTGCTTCATCTAACCTTTGAAATGCTGTCTCCATTTGGTGCAGGTGGTCCAACTTGCTCCCATAGATGCAAAAACATCCGAAATACTCGATGAAGGTCCCGATGTAGGGTTCGAACACCCTATTCATCAAATTTGGAATGTTGCCGGAGCATTACACAACCCAAAAGGCATAACTCTATAAGCAAACGTTCCCCAAGGAGTGGTGACGTGGTCTTGACTGATCTTTTCTCGCTATTATACGAACTTGGTTGTAGCCTTTATATCCATCGGCAAAACTATAGCACTCTGGCCACTACTTCGCCGTCCAAGATCTGATCGAAAATGGAAGAGGGTAATGATCCTTCTTTGTTGCCTTATTGAGCTTCCGTAATCAACACAAATGTGTAGCTTCCCATTCTTTTTTATTGAGATCACAATGGGAGAAACCCATTCGAATTCTCCATGACAAATATGAATCTGCATCAAGTAACTTATCTATTTCTTCTTTTACGAGTCTTGGAAAAATTAGGATTCATTCATATGGCATTTGCTTTATGGGCTTAGCACCATCTACTAGCTCAATACAATGTTCTACCCAACTTACTTGGCGGAGTTCCTTGTAATCAAAAGTGAATAGGTGTATGTACCTTGAAAGAGGTGGAGTAGGATTCCTTCTCACTCTCCATCACAGCATCACCAATCTTTATTTGTTGGAGACGATCATCAACTTCTTCTTCAGATAATTTTATGGGGTCATGAGTTGGTGTGACTAGAAGGATATCCATGACTGAAACATCCACCTCGCTTTCTTCATCTTCGGTGTCCACTTCACTTTGGTACTAGAGTAATCGAGAGGATGTCCAATCATCGGTTTCATCACTTGAATCCACAGTTTACCTTATGATGTCGAGGATCACATTTATCTTCACCTCTCTCTACCACGTCCAAGTGTCATGAAACCTTCATTCCGGTAGTTTCTTGCATGAACTCTCCTTAGCCATGGTCTTCCCAAAGAAGCAGCATTGGGTACGCAAGCATGTACCATTTTCATCACCCGAAAGTCTACCACACATACCACACCCATAACGAGATATTTCCATATTTTAAACTACACCTTCGGTTTAGTTTTTCCTTTATTTAATGACCTTAACATAAGTGTTGAAGGGCGATCAATTTTAAACCCAACATATTGATTATAGACTCGGTCATTACATTAACTACAGCACCTCCATCAACTAAGACATCATGAATTGAAATACCATTACATAATACCTCTCAGTTGTGGAGCATAGGGATCTACCTTTGCCTCCCAAAACAGGGACCTCAACCTCCTTCCTTCTTCGAGCATTGAGTCCACCTCGCAACTCCCGCCTCTTCTCGGAAGACATAGCCAAGAGTTGACCATATGTAATTTGTAGGGCCTTTTGTAGGATCTTTGGGGGTCCTTGCCTGTGAAATCAGAAAATCCTGCACACCCAACTTTCTTCTCTTATGTTTCTTACTAGTTTCTCCTTTCATCTTCTTAGGATCATTTCCATCTTGATTATATTTTTCTTTCTTTCTTTTTGTTACAAACACATCTACTTCATTATTTCTGCTCTTATCTACTACATCAAAAGAATTCACAGGTGCTTTTCCTTTATCATTATCTCCTTTACAGATGTAGAAGCTCTATCTAGACAATTATACTTATAATGACCCTTTTTATAACAACCATAACATACAACTTTGAAATATTTCTTTTGGACCTCTATCTCCTCCCCCGAGAACTAAATTCTTTTCCTTGAAGAAGATTAATAGTTAAGCGACCCATCTTTTGAGCAGATCTTCATACTCGGTTAGATGTACTAGGAGAAATATTTGTGCTCACCGGGAGTGGTTGTGGATTTGGAGACCAAAGGTGTTGGTGTAGGCTCTACTTTAGCAACAATTTCTTTGGGCTCCTCTTCCATGCTTTCTTCTTACCTTCTTGCAATCTCCTTTGCTTATTCAAAGGTAGTGGGCGGTCATACTTCACTCGTTGTCGATCTCTCAAGCTTCATCCCAAGAATGAAGTGCTTACAGAGGAGATTATCCACGCCATTCATCAACCCATCCACTAATCCTTCCTTTCGGATCTAGGCATCGAGCTTCCTCCTTAGCTCTAGAACACGAGCATGATAATCCCTTATCTTCTCCTTCTCTCCTTGGGATAGCTTTGTGATCTCGATCATGAGATCTGCATATTTCTATTGTTCACCAAATTCTTCAAGAAAAATTTCAGTTAATAAATCTCATGATTTTTTCACATTATCACCTAGTGTTTCAAACCACCTAAGTGCTGAACCATCCAAAAAGGTAGGAAAAAATTCAGTCCATTGTTCCCTTCTTATAAGGCCATTACAAATACAAGATCACTTAAACTCTTGAATGAAAGAAGAAGCATCTTCATTAGATTGAGCTGAAAAAACAAGAATCTTTCCCATTTTCAAAAGTAACCACCGTGAAATACCAACTCACAAGTACAATCAACAAGACTTATGTGTACAAATAATTGGAATCACTATACTAGAAAGTGACTTTACACCTTTCTACAGTAAAATAGAAATGACCATGGTAAACTATGGTAAAACTTGACTTACTGCGGTAAAAACTGACTTTACTGTGGTAAACACTATTCACGGTAAAAAGTGAAGTTACTGCGGTAAATACTATTCACGGTAAAAAGTGAAGTTACTGCGGTAAATACTATTCACGGTAAAAAGTGACTTTACTGCGGTAAATACTATTCCAAGCAAAAATGACTTTACCATGGTAACTACTATTCATGGCAAAAATGACTTTACCATGGTAACTACTATGCACAGTAAAAACAAGGTTACCCTCTAATTGATTTTTGACTAAGTGGGAATATCTCTCTAGAAAATCCACCAACGAGGAATGGTCCCGGCAACGGAACCAAAATGTCATCACCAATCCGGCACTATGATAATTCTTCACCGGGAACTCCTCGTGCTATGATTATTTACTAATGCACAGCCTTTAGTTTGGTGGATGTAATCTGGAAACAAAACAACAACATAACACAAGAATACCATCGACTATGATAAGACGAAATGATGACAAATCTGAAATATCAAAATAAATTATAATATTAACATGAAATTTTTACAATCTCACCCATGAGGTACTTCAAGTGTTATTGACTTCACTTGCCTTTCACCAAGACTATGGGAGAAACTTTACAATTACACCTCTTAATGGCTTCTTCAACACACCTTTAAATTGATGGCTTCCTTTGCACACTTCCTACAATATTTCTCACTACTTCCTTCTATGCTAAATGAGGGGGGTGGCCTCTCTATTTATAGAACTTCCAGGCTTATCCATCTTATCTCTAAGATAGGATAAGAAATCCACTCTGACGAATCATATTCCATACCTTAACTCTTATCTGTACATGTAAGCTTATCTCATTAAGATAAGATAAACCTTATCATTTTACATGGGTTCCACATTTTTAGACTTTTTACAAATAAAATACACAAAATATTTATGACCTCACTCCTTGTCTTTATTACCAATATAATATTTCTAATTCCTAATCATGTAGACCCTACTTCTCTAATTACCCAAACTTTGACATTTTAACATTACCGGACCACTTACGACAAATATTTACTTTTTACAACATTCATATTGTACTTTGATTCTATGTACTCCACATTATTGGCGGCACCGTACTGACGGCGCCGTTATCTTCTATCAAACGCTACTACTAATTATACTTAACAACATCCTATTCCTAATACATACATTAATGAAATAGAAATTACAGAGGAAAATTTTAGTGTCGACAGTCTCATGGAATGCCATAATGGCAAATTTATGCAAAAATGGATTTGTAAAAAAAAGGCTCGTGGAACTGTTTGATAGAATGCCTCAAATAGATGCGGGCTCATGGAATGCCATGATGGTGGGATATGCACAAAATGGTTTTGTTGAAACTGCATTGGAACATTTCAAGCAAAATACATTGGCAGGTTTGAAGCCACACCCCACAACCTTTGTTGCTATCTTCCCAACCTGTGCCAAGATGGGAAAATTAGAACAACGCATGGACATCCATCAAAGCATCATGGAAAGATAATATTTTTTTAAAATGTCTTGTCAGGTGCCCAGATAGGCATGTATGCAAAATGTGAAGGCATACACAACGCATGTGAACTGTTCGACAAAATTCTTGAAAGGAATGTGGTTTATGGGCTGCAATGATTGCAGGATGTGTAAAAAAATGAGTTTGTTGAAAAGGCCTTGGAAACTTTCCAAGCAAATGCAATTGGTACATGTAAAGCGATTCCATAACCTTGTCAAGATCCTCCTCGCATGTGTAAAAATAAGAGCTTTAGAATAGAGCATGGAAAACCATCAAGGAATAGAAAACAAAATGTTTTTGTTTGCAATGCGACTTCCTAGTAGACGTGTATGCAAAATGGTGGAACCGAGGATGCTCATGGAATCGGTTGATGAAGTGCCCAAGCAAGATATTGAACCAAAGCCTACGGCTTTGATTGACTTCGTTCTCCGTGCATGGTTCTTCTTCCCTTACCTCTCATAATTCTCATTTTTTAGTTCTCTTTTGCAACTAATTTTTTTAAAATTATTAGGATTTTTAATATAGTTAAATGTCCCTTCAACTCGTTGCAAAATAATAAATTGTCGTGTCGTAACTCACGACGTCATTATAACTCGTCTACTTTAAACCATGAACTATTACCCTCACTTCGAGATGATTTAGAAAAATCTTACCCATCTTGATCACTCCAATATTGTTTTATCGACCAGATGAATTTGACTCCCCATTGATAAAGTTGACCTTCTTCCTATTTAAAATAGTTAAATTTTACATTTTTCAGAGACTCACTAAGTACCCTTCGTAACTCTGGAAACGAGATGTGAAGTTTCATTTGTGTACCTTGGTATACAAGGAGTCACCTTGACCTTTGGTTTGACCCAAAACAAACATATGACATCCTTATACGACGCTCTTATAGGAGCCTGTTACACTAGTTTACAACAAAAGAAAGTCCGTTAAATCTAGAAAGTTGGCTTTCATTTTCACCCGCCATTTCAAAACCTCGGATGGAGAAATTACTTGTCTTCACAAACCTCTAGTGTTTATACTAGACAATTTCATAGAACTTTTAGCTTAGGGAAAAGCACTTTTCGGGATGGTTTGGTGAAGCCATTTCAGCTTAGGCCTCCTGGCCGTATTTTGACGAGGTCAAACTAGACCAATTTTGTCTTGTCGCTCTAGAAAACTTGCCATTGAAAATGGTTTTCTAGTTCTCATCCCCGTCGACTCGATGAATTCTCCTTATATAGGGAACTAGTAGAAGATGTCTTGTTATGTGCTCCTCCATCGAACGTTAGTTATGGATGCGGATTTCTGGGCCCTCGAGCTAACTTTTGTCATTTTACAACTAGGTGAACTATTACCAGTGGCCCCGAAAACTAGCCGCAAAACGCAAACCGCTCACTCTTTTACCTCAATTCCCATCCAAGCTTTATGAATTCTTGGTATATCGGGGACACATGAAAAATTAATTGTGGTGTGCATCCTCATCAAAAGATAACATTTGGAAGCAGCTTTCTTAGCCTCCGAGCCCATTTTGAACATTTTGTAACTAGTGAAAAAATGTAAAAATAGAAAGTTCGGACTCGTAGGGTTTCCAAATCAACTGAAACGTTTTACACATTTAAATAACTATTTAAAAACTATAATGAAACTTGTTGTGTGTATTAGAACTTTTGACAAAATAATGTTTTCTCTCTCTTCCTTTCTCTTTCTCTCTCCTGGGTTACAAAGTGAAGTGAAATGAAATGCATTGAATACATGTCTCTAAACTCTTTCTCTCACTGGAAAATTTTAATTATTATTATATGTAAATGGGAAACTGAAAGATGATAATTATGTTAGATTAGGGTGGATGCCATGCCAGTGATTTATCACTGATATCTTGCTCACGTGGTTTTTGCAGGATGAAAGAATGATGACGTAAAGGCGTTGAGTAATTCATTGTTTATTTTTGGTATTATTTTGAAAGACTTATTGTTGAAATTGGTAGTATGTAAAAGTCGTTAGATTATTAAGTGCTTGAGAAATTGGTATTTCTTTCATGGATGTTATTTTGATCCCAAAATTTGTTATGGTAAAAGTGAAATACAAATGTCAAAAGGAATTGAAATTAATACTTTGTAGTGAACTTTCATTGTGCAATTATTGGTTTAATAATTGGTGTTGTGCTTCTTCCTTGAAAATGTAATAAAGGAACCTACTCACAATAGTCAACCGTAGTTCAAAATTTGTATATAACTAACCTGCCTATGTTAATCCCTTAGCGTAGAAAACTGTGACCTTCAAACGAACCTTTACACTCGATGGAGCATCTTGGTTTAGGAAAATAAGATCCCAAGAAAAGGGGTTTATCATCTTAGTAGGTACGTTTAGTGACATCGACATAAACCAGACATATAGGAGCAACACAGTCAAATAAATCTTCTACATCGAATGAATTTCTTGTGAGATCCAGATGACATCATGGAGCTAGTGGAATAGTGGTTCTATCACTTTAAATTTTGTTAAGGAATAGATCCTCTTAGCTATATGTACTATCTTTGGCTAGTGACATTATAGTGCGTTGATCTTTTACGGAGGGTTTATAGGGTAAATACATTTCAACCTAAATCAAATCTATAATAGGGATTAAAGCCCTGAGTGAAAAAAATTGGAATTAAACTAAACCCTAGTGGATTAGGATGTTAACTTGTGGGAAGAAAACTATAATTTAACTCCTCGCATACAAAATTGAGTTGAAAGATGTTGATTCTAGAGAACCTTAGAGACTATAATCTTGTCCCTTAATTCCTTGTTATGTTATTTTATGAGATTAAGGAATAAAGAATATTTCTTTTGTGGAATCGCAATCGCAAAGATATGGGATCTTCGTGAACATAGATCACTTGTGTTCATGTGTAGTTTATAATTCTCCTAGCCATGTACTTCCTTAAGATGTCAAACAAGTGCTTTCGTAACTCTTTTGTTTTAAGATGATGCTAAGAATGCGACCATAGTGTGATGTAAGAGCATATCATATAATCTTTGAACACTAGATTGGAAATTAGGATTCAAGGTTAATCTTGGAGTCCTTATAACTTAATTAAACATTTTTCATGCATTGCAAAGGATATAAGTTACCTTGGTGTGACCAAACTTCGAGAAAACAAAAGATATATAAATATAAATGGAAGTCCATAAGTTATTGAACTTCATTAACTATGGTAGCACAATAACTATTCCATGATCGATGGATGTTCTTGGAAAAAAAAAAGGCTATTTCAAATCTATGTCTTCCTTAATCCCAAGATTTCATCTTGACATCACGTTAGGTTCACTTGTGTAGCAAGGTTAAATTTTAAACATTGAAAAAGTGTTTGGGAAGCATAATCTTAACATAAGAATGAGAGAATTAGAATCTTGTATGAAATTTGAAATATGGAAAATACTTATGTAAGTTATGAAGATTGTCATAAGGGTAAAGAGAAAAATTAAATGGTTGAACAATAAGTGAAATGTGAAACAAAATTTTCAGAATATGTAGGTGGAAAAAGGGAGAAAATTATGCTTACATAATAATGTTATTGGATGTTTAACGTACCCTAGATGTAACCATGGTAATGATGTGTTGTGGGTTGTCAGTCCTTAAGTCCCTTTTTATTGTGGTTGTGTTATTCTAGCATTCGTTCATTGGGAAAATGTGGCATCGACATGCCTATGTCGTTTTCATGTGTCTATGTGAGTCGATGATTTATGTGATTGTCTTATGTGAGTAGAATTTCGTACTCAGAGCCCTTGTTGTCAGATTGTGTGTAGTGAAATGAAAGTCAAAAAAATTATCCCGGTATTTTACATGTTGTAATTGTGTGTGTAAAGTGTGGGCACCACATACCATTTATAAAATTTACAAAGATCCCCTTTACCCCGCCTAAAAAAATCTAGACATTAAGTGCCATCAATGCTCTCCATGATCATGATCGTGATTTTGGGATCAGATCTACAAAAATTCACCATTGCTTGAGGGTAGATCTCTTGAATATCTCCCGCATTCAACTCCTTCATTTTGTAGATTACTCTTTCTTCAATTCGCAAACCACTTCTGCCCCTAATCTATCAAATTTGGTTCCTTGCATGCTCAGGAGAAGAAAATAGAAAATACGATCGAGATCGATAGTTAGACCATTTTAATGGTGAAATACATCTTCAAGATCTCCCCACCAAACTCGGATATCAAAATTAACTCTCCTCTCTACCGGAGTGTGGAAAATACCATGAAATCATGAAGACTCGCACTTCCGGGCATGTTTCAATAAAATGGGGTAAAATCGATTGAGACACTCTCACGCCGTTAATCTTTACTTTGAATTTGGGTCATCCACGTTGAAGATTCAAATTTAAAAATAGAGGGTTTCTGTGACTTTTACAACTTTTTAAGAAAATGGAAATTTTTCACATTTTGTTTCACACCTCCACCCTCGAGAAATGATCCCGACACGTGTCCTGAGGTGGGTCCCAAAGGAATGGCGGCCAAATTTTGCCATTTAACCTCCTTTTAGAAAAGGGAAAAATTTCCAAGTTTTCCCCGTTACTCTCGCCTTTTATAAATGCTTCAAACGTGTCCTAATGTGGGTCCGGTGGAACTACACTTTTTTACTTTTAACTCTTTTCTCTCAAAAGAAATTTCATCCGCAAGTCTACACCTCCACCTTTGGTGGAGCAATATTTGACCTTTCCTTTATCGGCCATGCAAGCCATTTTGATATTTTAATCTTTTGAACCTTATGGGAAAAAAATTCAAGTTACCCCTCGATGGTCCGCTTCCCCCCCTTTGATTTGTCAAACTCATCACGCATCACAATGGCACATCTTGAGATTGTCCCAAAGAGTTGAAACCTTGAATGAGAATAGGTTTGCCACGTGTCATGGCTTGATAAAATTTGTTTGAAGGCTTGAAGCTCAGCGTAAGGTGCCAAGTGTCGGGATCGAGGAAATCTCTTTTGGCCATTGAAAAGTCCAAGCAAAAGCAAAGTGAGCGAAGGCCTCCACGTGTCCTCTTGGCGCTTCTTCAAAACCCTTAAGGTTTCAAAAATGATTTGGCGGGGGTGTGCTTCCATTTTAAAATTTTACTCCATTCCACCAATAAGGCAAAACATCCAATTTACCTCCAAAGGCCTACATCTCTCGCCTTCAACTTTTCCAGGTGTCCTTCTACGGGGTCAAGGTAAGACTTTTTTCCCTGCCACTTAAATTTTCTTCGATCAAATCTTGGAGGGACCACGGGGTGAGTTCAAACTTTTTCCAAAGTAGCAAAAAATAACAAGTTCAAAAACAAACCCGTCATGCCCCATCTAATTGGAAGAAGCCACGTAAGCACCAAAAGAACCAATCAGATTTGAGCTGAGCTACAAGACCAAATTCACCTTTTTTCCAAAAAATCAAAAAGTGATAAGTTAAAGCATTCACTCGCAATCCTGGACCAACCAAGTGAATCCACGTGATCGCTGAATGTTGAGGAATAAATTGACAGGAAAAGACACCCGTTGACCACAAACACAAAAATTCACCATTCATGCTCAGAACCCGATTTTTGCTAAGGATGAAATTTTTTTCGAAACAAAACTATGTGGATCATGGTTCCGAGCATCTTTTGACCATGGATTTGGATTTTCAAAGGCATAAAAATATAAATCGATCATTCTCGAGCTTCCATGGTCGAGGAAAAATAGGAAAAATGGAAAAGCCTGTGGATTTTGAAGAAATTAGGGCAAAAACAGGGAAAACTCGGAGACTTCTTCAAGGAGGAACATGACAATGGATTCTACAAATAACTTGAGGCACTTAAAAGGAGGTAAAATCTTTCAAAACATCCACATTGAGAAATAAAACGTTTCACAACATGCAGATCGAGGAAAATTAGGGCAAAATGGTGAGAGGTCAAAACGAGCACCAACATCAGCTTTGACTCGGGGATGGGCACTCCCTGAGTGCCACAAGAAAAAAGGTAGAATAAGTGCCAAAAATATCCATTGGGAAACAAATTCAACTTGCAAAGAAAATAAACAGAGCCATCTCCCAAAAAATGAAACAGAAACTAGCAAAAATAGGTCACCAAGGACCAAAACGAGCAAAAACACAAAAGATAGGAAACAAACAACAAACTATACATTGTACACAAGATTTTTGCCTTGATTCAGGGGAATCAATCCAATAAATGATTCAAATGTCTACCATTAATAGGCGCTTGAGAAATTCGCCATCCAAGTCCTTGAGGAAGAAGGTATGTTCACTAATCTCGATATCAATGGAGTAAGGGCCCATCCATAATGAATCAAATTTGCCAAATTTTCCATGTTTTCCCTTATCTTCATGCCTATTATCCCATAGTAGCACAATATCTCCAACATTGAAAGCTGGGAGTGACCTTCTTGTCAAATAACTTCTTTAGTTTCTCTCTGAACTTTACATGCCTCTAGTGGGATGCCCTCCTTTCTTCATCAAGCTCAACAATCTGGTTAATGCGAGCATCATAAGGGCTTACCTCTTGATCTTCCAACTATTGCATAAACTGATATGAAGATAGTTGCATGTGAAGGAGAAGTAGGGCCTAAGTCCCATATACCAACTCAAATGGACTCTTTCCAGTAACCCTCTTGACTATGATCTTATCTTCCTAAACATCAAACTTCAATTGTTCACCCCACTTTCTCTTGTTCAGCTCCAAGGTTCTTATGATAATCTTTAGCAAATTTTTATTACTAGACTTATCTTTTCCATTTCCTTGAGGATTGTAATTAGAGGCATATGTAATGTTGATCCCATACTATTTACACACTTCCACCAAAGGTTCAGCTCTAAATCTCATGGCATTATCAAGAATAATCTTGATTTGGTACCCCATACCGCAGATGATATGGTTCAACGAAAATCCATGACAATTTGGTGTGTTACCTTCTTAGTGGGAATTTCCTCCACCCATTTAGTGAAATAATCATTGCTACAAGAATCTACTTATAGCAAAGACATGAAGGGTCTGAAATCTCACCAATGAAATCCATTCCCCATTGCTTGAATGGAGCTTCAATCGATACAGATGCAAAGGAAGGGATCTTGAAGCTTTCAATCTTCTATGGAAACACTAGAAACTCTCACATATTCTAACCAAAAGAGTTGTATCCTTGAAGAGAGTTGGCCACCAATAACCAACCCTCAAGATCTTGTGTGTTATGACTCTTGCAGCAAAATGTCCCCCACAAACTCCTCCATGGAGATCAACAATTATCTTGGGGGCTTCATCTTCAGTAATGCATCTTAAGAGGACTCCCTTTGGGTTCTTCCAAGCTAACCCATAATCAGTGATGACATATTTCTAGGAAGCCAACTTAAGATCTCTTTTCTAGTTCTTACTTAAATACTCAGGTAAGTATAAGTGTCTGAGATAGAAAATTACATCCTTGTACCACTCAGAACTCATCAACCTTTCAAAAACACCCACCTTTCCTCTTCTACCTCATTTACCTCAATATTTTGCAAGTTTCTCTTAGCCATAAGCTTAGCAAAGCCCAAACCTCTCACCAAATTTTTGGTTTGGATATCCATATCATACTCTTCGCAACTTGTTCACCCACCTACATCTTTTCTCGAGACTTCCATCTCTCGACAAAATATCCTTTACCATGGTGTCTGGGAACATAAGCAACCACTTTAGAACTTAGAATGTAAGGTCTAAAAACCTTTTTGCTTTTACCAAGGAAAATGCCTACTTTTCCATGATAGTATACTTTAGTTCAGCCCCTCGCAAGGCCTTACCGAAAAAGGCAATTGGCCTCTCAACCCCTCCATCATCTTCTACGGAGCAGATGTATAAAGGAAAACTATTAGAAAGGCTTCTTATAGTCCAAAGCTGCTAAAACATTGGCATTCTTTAATGCCTCCTTGATCCCATTGAAATCTTGGATGGTAACCTCTGCCCATTTGATGACCTGGTCTTTCTTGACATGGAAGTGATTGGAATGGTCAACTTAGCAAAGTTTGATATGAATCTTCTAATTAAGTTTATCTTCCCAAATAAGGACTGAATTCCTATCTTGGTTTTTGGAATTAGGACCTTGTTGATGGCCTCTACTCTTTCTAGATCAATCATCACCCCTTCTTGTGACACAATTTGACCAAGCAAATTTTCCTTCGCACTCCAAAATGGCATTTCTTAGATTGAGTGAGATGCCATACTCTACATCTTATCATCATCTTCTCCAAGTACAACAAGTGGTTACTTCTCTTTCTAGAGAACAATGTTACATCATCTTTGTAAACTTCAATAAACACATTGATGTAAGTAGCAAAAGCAACATCCATTGCTCTTTAAAAGTGGCTCTTGACATAAACATAGGTCCCCACGGAGTAGTAAAGGTTGTCTTGATCCTTCGATTCCTTCACCACAACTTGGTTATAACCATAGAAGCCTTCCAAGGTGGAAAGTAACTCAGAACAAGTCACTAACTGCAGCATGTTCTCCATATTTGGTAAAGGATGATTATCCTTCATTGATGCTCTATTCGATTCACGGAAGTCACACATAACTTGATATCACCATTCTACTTTTCTTACGGCACTAGGTTTATAACCCAAGAAGAATACCTAGTGGGCTGAATAATCCCTCCATCTCTCAAAAATTTAATTCCTCTTGCATTTTGAGAGATAAGAGTGGATTGATGGGCCTTTGTTTCTACTCGAATGTCTTTGCATCGGGCTCCTAGGGAATCTCATGTGAAACAAGTCCTCTTTGTATGCTTTTAGTTCAAAATAGGTCCAAGCCATGTAATCTTGGTATTTTTCAACAATTGGATGTATGACTACTTCTCCTCCTTGCTGAGATTACTACCTAACCAAATTTTCCTTGGTTTCTCCTTTGTGCCAAGGTCATTCTCCTCAATATCCCTCGAGGCTTCTATGCATTTGTTAATAATGTGATCAGCATTATCAAAAATGGACTCAAGAGCAACCATTCCTCTTGGTCTTTATCTCGATGATGCCCTTGCCAAACAAGGTTTCCTTTCCCTCTGTTGTAATTACCATTGGCTCCAAATCAATGCATTGATCGAAAACTCTCCCTTGTATTGCATAAATCTTCTGATTTGAGTATCATCATCAAAAACCCGCTGCTTAATATTATTAGGGACAAAGGGTCTTGTCAATACCTCAACATCATATTCACAATATGAGGACATTGCACAATTTTCAAAACAATCCCGCAAAAATACAAGCCTATATGGAAAATCATTGAATTTTCTATCATGATGCACTATGTTGAATGAATCAAACATCTCAATGAAGTCCCAAACTGCATGCTTGTATTGTTTCATTTGTTGATTCTTTGTGGCATACAGTTTTATGACTTGTTTTATAATTAATTATGATTCTCCTTTGACAATGATGTCCTTGACACCATATTTCCAAGCAATTCTTAAACCTAACAATAGTTCCTCATACTAAACAATGTTATGGCACATTCAAAGTTGAGTTTGAAAGGAATTTTTTTTTCCTAACTTGGAGAAAGTAAAACAACACCAGCACCATTTCAAACTTGGAGCAAGCTCCATCAAATAATAGAGTCCAAGGAGAGCCTTCCTGCTCAAGACACTTGCATTCTTCAATCTTGTGCTCCTTTCCATTAGCAAATCCCACAAAGTTATCAACATCAACATTTGTGTACAATACTTCATAGGATGCATTATTGGGATCCTCAATGAGGTGCAACATTTTCTTCTCTCCATACAACTTGACAAGGATTCCTTCAATTGGGATGGTGGCATAGGACATATCCATTTGGACACTCCCACCAACACTAGCAACCCATTTTCTTGACAATAGCATGCCCCACTTGGCTGGGAAGTCAACGATGACAACATCAAGTTTTCAATTTCTACTTGGGTAGGCTGCAAGATGCACCACCAAACCCTTCACACATCCCACTACTGGCACTTCCCTGGAGTCCATGGCAGTGCACTTCCCATATGCTGATGTCACTTTGATATTCAATTCGTTCATGACTTCTAGAGGCATGACATTACATGATGCCCCTGATTCAAACATGCAGTTGTGCAGCACTCTATCCTTAATGATCAAATTGGTGAAGAATGGATCCACATTCAACTGAGAGTCCACCAAGGATGTCCCCAAATAGACCTTAGGTGGTTCACCTAGTTCCTCTAATGCTGGTGGTGTCTCTAATTCTTCAATGATTGGAGGATTCTCCACAATGTTTACATTTCTACCTAGGGCAGTCTTCTCTTCTTTCAATCCCAAGTATTCAAATGCTCTCTTTTTGTGCTCAAAATCCTAAGAAACTCAACAATTGGAATAGAGACTTTTATTTGACTTAAAAATTGGGAAATGTCACATGGGGACAGACTTTGGCAAGGAAACACCTGGAAGGAAAGCTAACACACTCATTAAAGGTACAAGATTTTTGACAACTTGGGGATGAGGAGGGATATGATTTTTATTTAGAACTTGAGGGCTTATGGCAGATGCATCTTTCTTAGGAGCCTCCTTAGGAATGTTAGAAAGTAAGGAGCTTTTGGCTTGGCTTGGCTTGAGGCCCCGTCCCTTTAACAACCTTACTTGTGTTATATTCCTTCTCTTGAGCAACAACGGCATTCATTAATAATCGCATGTCTTCCTCGATGGAATTCCTCCATCATAATTTTTATCATTAAATCCCTTAAACATTCAAAATCATTATTGGGCAATTCAAAATCACATCGTACATTATCTACTTCTAAAGTATGAGAGGGAGAAAGAATGGGTACCCTATGAATGCAGTCCCAAAAAGTGGCAGCAGTCCTGGGCACTTATCACCTCAGTTGAAGTTGCCCCTTGTTGTGAGCTAGTGGAACAACCCATCATGCACACATCATCATCATTATCATCATCAGCTTCCTCTTCTTCATGTTGATCTTCTTCACAAGGAGCATGGGAAATGAAACATTTTTCACACCAATCAATGTTATATGTCTCCTCCACAACAAGAATCTACACGGCAACCAAAGGATCAAACACCATTTTGTTTTCCCTACCTTGGGGCTGCCTATTTCCAAATCCAACAAGTCCCTTTCCTCTGTCATTAGATATTTGGTGATTTGTAAACTTGTCTTGGATTTGTTGCTTGTGTTGACCTTGTGAGCTCTACCCAATTCCTTTCTCATCCCGGGCTAGTTTGTAGGAAATTTCTTTGTGACCCGCCAAGGTTTTCACAAGCTCTTCCAAATCGAGGAGCCTTGCATCGAGGTTTGTCTGCATTAATTAGTTTTACACCCTCCCTTTTGGGGGATTTCCAATTTCCTTGATGTTGTTCTCTATTTGCGAGATCCATGGTGAAGGCCTCGCCTAAAATTTGTGGGATTCTTATACCTCAAGTAGTAAGCAACCTTTTTATCAAATGCATCACAATATTTGATCAAACATGACTCATGACATGACCTTATCCTAATAGGAAATCTCCTCAAGGTATTATTAAACCTTATGTTGAAATCATGTACTTGACTCATTACGATTGTTTTTGATGTTTTTAAATTCTATCAAAAGAAACCTAGGGTCGATTATATCACCATACCGCAATCATAATGCATTTCTCATCTCAAATCAAGAAGTAATAGAGTTATCTAGAAAAGATTTGTACTGAGTCCACTGACATCTTCCTCCAAAGTATGGATAAACATTTTGATATATACATCTTCAAGTTCAATCTCAAAATCTTCCATCATATTGATAAAAAGCTTTAGATGTTGATCGCTAGTTATAGCATTGTTTCCTTGGAACTTTGGTAGTCTATTCCTTACATCTTGAGGCACCGCATTAGGATAACCACCATTCCCAAAAAATTTATATGTCCAAAGGTGTTTCTGACAAAAAGGGGCTCTAGGTGGGGGATGGGCCATGTTGATTCGAGGAGGTGACCACCGGAGGGTAGAAAATTGATAACGAGCATAGGGTCTTTGGAACACAGGAGTATAAATTTCAAAATGGATATCCCCAAAGGTCTTGTCCTCGAAATCCTATCAACCTACAAAAGAAAAAGACAGTGCGAGAATGTGAAGAAAACTTTTCAAAATCAAATTAAGGCCCCTCTCTAGTTGGAGAATTCAATTCCACAAAGAGGCTACCTGATTCAGAATCACTTGAATGGAAGTATTTAATGATAGGCCGATCACTTTCATCAATGGAGATCCTCTTCTTGTTTGTTGATCTCCCACAACTCTCCGAGGATTTCCTTCTTTCTCGGTTTTGCTTTTCCTAGCTTTAGAAACAACGTCCTAGTAGGATCCCTAAGAAAGAAAAATCTTCTTCCTTCCAAAGCTTTGCAAATTTTAGTAACAAAACTCAATTGACATAGGTTAAGACACTAGTATTCATTAAAAGTCACATCAATAGGGATTCGCCACTAAGGATTTCCACCTTAGTTGTGAAAATGCACTAAATATAATCAATCAAATGTCTATCAGCACTAGAAAGCTGGAAATGGAAAGATTCTAACTTTTCTTACCTGCATTTATCAAGTGAAATCTAGTGTAAAAACTTGTAGAGATTTTGGAAAAGTTACATACAAAGACTAGAAAGTGCGAGCAGAAACTATATTCCCAGAATAAAGTGCCACTTAGGTGTTGTTGACCGGACCAAATAGTTATGAATCGGGAGTGAATTAGAAAATTAGTCTCAGTGATGCTAATTAGTTCCCCGTGATTCAAAAAAATCCCCAAAACGGTGCCACTTAGGTGTTGGTATCCAAATTGATTCTCCCTCAAAGTCTAAGCATCATCACTGGTTTGACAGGAAGCTTAGAGATAGATTAGATCATGGTGAGTCGTTTTGTAGCTAGGGATGAGATCTAATTGGCCCTCTGTCACTCAAATGTGGAGAAATGGATAGTACCCTAAAGAGGATTTGATATATCCTCACTATTTTAGGTTGTTCCTTTCAACCGGGGTAAGAGCACCCTTTTATATCATGTTGTTTATGGAGGAGATGGAGATATCATTTTTAATGAAGATGTTAAGGAGACCTTGGAGAAAATATGATCAATGAAACCCAATCTAACTCTCACCCGGTTGTCACTCTACAGATAGTGGAGATATTTTCTGGGCAAGGTTCAAGCTACTAAAGTCATTTGAAATTTAGATTGTTTCGCATGCTTTGGTAATGAAAATTATGAATTTGTGCATACACGGGACAAAAAGGGGTAGTATGGGTTGGATTGGTTATTTTTAACTAAATTTTGGTGAGAGGTGAGGCGGGATGAACTTGATTCACCGAGATCCTTGAGAAATCTTACAAAATGAAAGGTCGGACCAACAAAATGCCATAGAGCAATTAAAATGTTTCTTTAACCGAATATGTGCTTCAATGGAGGCCCATATTAGCACTTTTTCACACAACCTTTGAGACTATAACACGAAGGCTCAAGTTATAGAACCCAACAAAGCATCAATATCTAAGCCAAATCACGCCTAAGGTACACCTAGAGGCTTACGGCACAATCTCTCTCAAACAAAAGAAAGAAAAGTGATTTTAAATCACTTATTTCACTCTAGATGAAGGATCTTCTCGAGAAATGAAATTACAAATGCCACTAAACTGTCACAAGGATTGAGACCTGTGTGATTGAATTAGATTTTAATACAAGATTGCAAAGAAACAAGAAAACTATCAAAGACACATTCGAGAGATGAAACAAACACATTTTTCTTAATATAACAATGAATAACTCGAGTTTGATTAAATTTATCGTTAGGGGAAAGTTTCTAGAACAATCTCAGAGATTTTCAATGGCTGTACACTCATAACTATCTTGACATGATAAAACTTAATACAAAAAGAGATAACCAGGTTTCTCATATGGCTTCTCAAAAGACAAGCTTTGTCAAATTTTCCTCTTGGGAATTTTCTTCGACCTCTAACACTCCAACCATTTGCACAAAAAAATTGTGCCATTTATAACATTTACAACAGAGCCCCTTTTCCCCCAAAAATCTTGACATTGAGTGCCACCAATGCTTTCCATGATCACAATCACGATATACGGGATCGAGATCTCGCAAAAAGTCACTGGTGCTTGAGGCGGATCTCTTCAAATATCTCCCGCATTCAACTCCTTCCTCTCGGTAGATTACTCTTTCTTCAATCCACTAACCACTTCCACCCCTAATTTTTCAAATCTAGTTCCTGTGTGCTCGAGAAGAAGAAAAATGGAAAATCGATCGAGATCAATAGTCAAACCATTTTAATGGCAAAATATGTCTTCAAGATCTCCCCACAAAACTCGGATATCAACGTTAACTCTCCTCTCTGCTAGGCATGTAGGAAATACCAAGAAATCATGAAGACTCGTGCTTAGGAATGTTTCAATAAAATGGGGTAAAATCGATTCGGACTACGAGTTTCCAGTCGATCTTTACTTTGAATTTGGGCCATCCACATGGAGGATTCACATTTAAAAATAGATCTAGGGATTTCCGCTAAATTTTACAACTTTTGAAAAAATTGGAAAAAATTCACATTTTTTTCGCACCTCCACCCTCGAGAAAGGAGCCTAACACGTGTCGAGGTGGGTCCCAAAGGAATTGTGATCAAATTCTACCATTTCACCTCCTTTTTGGAAAAGGGAAAAATTTACAAGTTTTCTCTTGTAACTCGCCTTTGGGGAGAGAAAAGGGAAAAATTGTTATACTTGGGTATTTGCATTTGGAGGAAAGGGGATATTTTGAGAAGTTATTGTGCCTTTGGAAGCATATTGGCTATAACTCCTATCTCATTTGGGAGTTACAAGGAGATGGTTCCCATTGTTTTATTCTCCCTAGGTTTAATCTATAATTCTATGTGTTAAAATTTATGCATTATGTTGTTGTATTTTGGTGTTGAATGTATTACTTGAAATGTTGGCATGTGTGTTGTAATGTGGAAGAAAATTTGTAATTTTTCATTGGTTGCAAACATTGTTTATTATACTATGGTTGGGGCTCGGGGACCAATGACGAGCATATGTTCTTATCCTCATTGGAATAAAGGTTGGGAGGTGAGTGTTGCCTACACCCCCTTTTTTTGTGATTTGAAGAAAAAGAAAAGCTATGGAGTTGAATATTGGAGGAGTTACCCTTATTTGGAGTCAAAGAGATCACCCTTGTCAAGATATTCCCTTGTTCTAAAGTGAAAGATTCAATCTTGTATTTTGGGAAACATTCTTGTAAACTTATTATGTTCAAATTGATGAAAGGAGGAACTACTATATTGTAAAATAATGAACTAAGCTTCTTGAGAAAATATTGTATTGTTATCTAATTGTAATTGTAATATTGTAATGGTTGGAAAGAAGGATTTGAAAGTTGTATTCAAATGGGAAATGTATCTCTTTCAAAAATGAAAATTAATTCATAGTTGCTTGTGATTTCCTTTGGTGAAATGGTTGTAGTTGTATTAGATAATGTCTAAAATTTATAGTTAATTTTCCTTGATGAAATAGATATCATTCTTGTTGTATAAAAAAAAAAGAAATATTTTCATTTTGATAGTAAAAAGTAAGCTTCTTGAAATGTTGGAAATTATAGTTAAATTTCATACTATGTTATAAGAAAAGAAAAGAAATACTTATAGTTTTATACTAATGAAAATATCCTCATTATTTTTATTGGGTTGAATAAAAAATCTATTCATTTTCTTAGTTATACTCATAAATAAATAAATATAAATAAATTACAACTACTTACCTATATCATTTCACTATACAAATGAACTTGAGTTAATGTTCAAATTTAAATAAAACAAAATATATATATATATATATATATATATATATATATATATATATATATATATATATATAATTAAGTTATATAGATAATGATAACTTAATACAATGATTTTATTAAATATTTTATATATCTATATCTATATAACTTAATAGTGTATATATATATATATATATAATATTTCTTAAGAAAATAAAACATCTAAGAAGTCGAATGGCTTAAAGTTAAGTTTTCTTTATATAAATAAAAAAGATTGTGTAAAGTGGAATAGGGTATGCGGCCAAGCCGCTTATTTAGTAAGAAGGGGGTGGGGTGCCACCCCACTGATTTAAATAAAACTATATGCTAGAGGTTGCGGCTTGATTTTAATCTGAGCATTGTTACTTATTCGACCGAACACCCTTAAACACATATAATATATATACATATACAAAAAATTGTTGTTTTTTTAATCAAGCTGCAATTTATCCCGAACGCATTTTCTAAATTCAGTTTTATTATTCAAAATTAGTGCATATATATGTGTGTGTGTGTGTGTGTACACATAGATATAGTACACACACACACATATATTCAAACCCCTTAATCTATGTATATATCCCCTTAAAACAATAAATGTAATGGGGAAAAATGCCCTTACCTAAATAGGGTAAGCAACAAAAAGATAATACAAATAAGCAAATAATACTCTTGGAAACCCGTAGGAGAGGGAAGAAAAACAATCCTTCAAATCTTTGTGTATCCATCCAAAAGATTTTGCAACCTTCCATGGCTTTCATCCTTCTTTTTCTCCCAAACCTGCAAAATGAAAATGAGAAAATATGGTAAAAGAATGAATAAGAATACCTCTTAAGGATGATTAGGGTTAGAATGAATACCTAAGATATAAGAGCTCTAAATGAATCAATTTAATAGTAGGGAATCAATTTAATAGTACAAGGATTTTTGTGGGAATATGTTTTAAATTAAATATATGTGTAATTTGTAAATGGGGTCACTTAGTACTTTAGTGTATCAATTTAAAATGTAACCCTCTTAGTATGGTTTAGTAAATGATTAAATGGCATTAAACTATAGAATTTAAATAATGACTTTGTAAATAGATATTAAAGTTAATGAATTAAGGGGATTAATTTAAGTAAGGAGAATTGTTTAAGAAACATGGAATATGGATATTAATTGATTAAGAGAAATAATTTAAATAAAACAAAGGAATTAATGGATACATCACTAGAAGATTATAACCGGAAATAACTTTGGGAACAAATTAATAATATTTAATTATTAATCTAAGTTGGATCAACCTAAGGTAATATAGAAAATTATAGATAGAATTTAATTAACTATACTCTCGGATAAAACACCCTTGCAATCCTTTTAAAAACATATTCTAAAGTAATTTTTCCTCATTAATTATTGGGCTTTATTTGGGGTTATGTATGTGGAAAATGTGGGCGTTACAGGAAACCACTCACAAAGTCTTTTCCCTAACTTAAATCTTCACCTATGGAGAAACTAAATTTATTCCTTGTTTCCATATGTTTAGAATGGATATGACTTAAATTAGTTGTAGACATCTAATTTTAATACTGAGATAGTTAATTTTGTGTTGATTGATTAATTGTTCACCTTGAGCTTTTTTCATGTTATTGTAATTATATTGATTTTTCCTTGTCGTTGTTATCTTTGTTATTTTTATTTCAATGTCAATATTTTTTCAGTTCTCCTGATTTCTTGGCAACTCTTTTGTTTTTGTCCTAGGAAAAATATAGTGAGCAATTTCATTTAGCTTTGACCAAAATTGTACTTATATTTACTGGTCATTTATCTCATAAGGCCTTTTCCCAATGCTTCTTCTACTCTACTGATTTTACACAAACTAATAATCACATTACTGTAAGAAAAACTATCTCGGCAGTCCATTTTCCTAAAAACTAACAAACCCTTTTCAACACAAGCAACTAAATCCCCTTCCTCCACAACACTACACTTACACATAATGAAAAGCACATTATTGAAAACCAAATTATCAGGTCTACAAATATATTCTTTCTCTATCTCTTCAAACACACACAATGCCTCTTGAATCCTACCAACCTGACCCAAAAATACTACCACAATGGAGACAGTATGGAAGGTCACGAGGTCAAATCTAGTGGCATACATTTCCTTTAGCAAGAAATTCAGGTTGTTAAACAATTTTCTTCTTCTGAAAAAATATACCATGTAGTCCACCACAATGTTATTGTGTTGGTAATCTTGTTGGCGCCCTGCCCATGAAACAAATTGTAGAGTACCGTGTTTACTAATTCACCTTTAGTTTTTCAAATGCCTAAAAATAAGTCAAGGTTTAATCTCTGATGGAAAGGCTTTAAAATTGAATCAAATTTATCATCTTTTGGAGATTTTTCTGATAATAATGTGGAGATTTTTATACATGTAGAGCACATTGGGATGAAACCTCTACCCATTGTGGAAAAGCATCCTTATCTTCTTCTTTGTCTTCATCTTATTTGAATAAACTGTTAGAAATTTGGGCCAAAACTTTTTACGAATTTTTTAGCAGGCTTAAGGGGGTTTTAAAGGAATTTCTACTATAAATTTTAGCCGGTTTACGGTATTTTTAAGGTTTTTTTGGATATAGGCGAGCTGGAATTTTAAGTGTGTGATTGAATATATTTCAATATTTCTTCTGTGTCTTGGGAATAAAATAGTTGGATTGCTTTCATATTTCTCTGCAAATTAGCATCAGAGAAAATGGAACAAATTACTCAACTAATAAATTTGTTTAACGATTCTATGTCGGTCCATTCTATTGAGCATACAGATGATAAGCAACTTAACCACCACACCATCATCAACATGCTTATGTGAACGGTAGTCACGCATCTGGTGTAATAATAATTCCATGTAATATAATGATTGCAGAATGATGATGTGATAATTACCTATGTGTTTACTTTATTTAATGTTTTACTGGGAATGGGGTTCATGAGTTATTTGAAGGAAGTTGAATTCCTGCATGTACAGATCTGACAGATCTCTCGTACTACTGATAGATACGCATATTTAGTATTCCAACTATCCAAAGGTAGAGTATTCTATTTAACTAAATCACTGAAATATCTATACCGGTTATGACATTACCACAGGATAGTGGTTTGGTAGCTGGATGAAAATATTCAATGAATTATATTTCATAGAAATGTAAATGGAACAAACATTTTTTTAACAAAAATTTAAATGCTTTGACTCATATTAAGGGTCCCACCAATACGGTCAGTAATTGCTCAAACGCACTGGTAAGATAAACCCTTCCATGTTCTCCAAGCAAATGAATTCTACTCAAATGAAAAGAGTTCTTGAGAACTTGAGTCGCAATTCTCGACAGTGCGTGATTCGAACTATTTCTTCATCATGTCCATCAATCTAGGTGTTCTTCTTTTCCATGGAATGGACAAGAGGCTATACTCAGTGGCTACATCAGGTGATTTCTAGGGGCTTACAAAATTACAATAGAGTGGATGAATTAACATTTTTCATGAGATTACCCCCAGAAATAATATTGCACTCCATTTGGAAGCCTACCATGGCCATCCTCAAATGGTTAAAAAGTTAATTCGAATAATGAATCAAGATATAGAGGACGGTAATGAAGGCATCTATAAATTTCTAGTTGCTAAAACCATGGAAGGTAACACTTCGTTCAATGAAGCAGTCATTCGAGGGCATTACCTGGTGATTAAGGTTGTAGATGAGCACAACCCTCATCTCGTGGATATCATCAATAAAGTGGGTGAAACCACGTTGTTCAAAGCTTTAGAGGAAGGTCATAAAAAAATTGTTGATAAACTACTGCCTCTCACCTCTCCACATTATAATAGAAAGACATCCAATGGCCAATCCCTTCTACACTCTATTGTATGTAACAGACACAAAGGTATCCTTTGAGTACCTCATATTTTTCCTAATTCCCCCTTATATATAAAACAATAATATTTTATTTTGTTGGTAACAAGATATGTTTTTATTTTTCAGGTGTGATTAAGAGGGTTTTACATCATAACCCTAGCCTCATTAAAGAATTTTATGGACAATACTGCACCACATTGCATATCACAAAGAAACGTTGTGGCTTGCGAAGATTCTTTTAGAGAAATATAGTTGTTTGTATTACCAAGTCGACATGAATGGCTACTCACCACTTCACATAGAAGTGGCAGAAGGAAATGCAGATTTAGTGAGATATATATTAATTTATGGAGAATATTTGAATAGAAATGGTAGATAACGATGGGAGAAATGCTTTGCACTTGGCTGTTAACAACGTTGTATAAATATTTGACAAAATTTCCAGGTGAATCCAAACATTATTGTTTTTGGTTATGTTAAGGAGGATGATTAATAATCAGGAAAACAATGGAAAAAGTGCATTGGACATAGCAGTGGACAACATGGCCAAGAAAGAATGTCTTTTTCTTGGGGTGAGTGATTCATTTCAGCTGATTTTACACACCTCCAATTATAGCATTCTGCTTCTTTTGGTTTTACAATTATAGAATTATTTTACCTGTAAATTATTGTAGATTAAAAGGATGCTACAAATAAATGGTGGAAGAAGGAATCCAAAGAATACAAAGGAGGAAATTACAGAGAGCTCATCAACCAATAAAAAATCAAAGTGGAAAATACAAATTTTTCGGTGTTGCCACTGTTGCTTTTTTAGCATATTTCACTCTTCCAAAGGATGATCAGCACTCGAAATTATTTCAAATGGTGGTGATATGCATGAAATTAGCATTCTTCAGTTCAATAGAATCAACAGTTCTCCTTATGTATGCACTTTATGGCAATCAAGAAAACTCCCTTCTTCTTAAAATAAGTATAGAGGGATTATGGGTAGTGCTATTATCCTTATTGCTAACATTTGGGGTGGGAATATACATGGTGGCTTCACCAAATTATTGTAGAAATTAGGAATATAAAATAACAACTAACATAAATACAATAAATAATTTAAAATAAAAATATTATTGCAAACTAAGATCAACACTTTTGTGCATATATTTCTTCTTCCTTGTCAGAGATTTGGCTCAATACAATCTCTCTGAATGTGTTTGATATTAAGACACTTACAATTTCCTCTAATAAATACATGACATTCATCTAACAATAAAACACTCAACTCTTAAACATAGAACTAAAAATATCATTCTTTTGTGTAATACAAAGCTTTGATTTATTTGATTGATTAGTTTTCCTAAAAGTAGGAATCTAAAAGCAAACAATGTAAAAATTAAAAGCATGTAAAAATCCTTCTTTTTCTTTTCTTGGGAAAAATTTAAAAAAATTTCTAACACTCCCCATTAATTTTTACCTTCAAACTTTTATTCTTCTAAAGCTAAGTGTGCACTTCCAGATCTGACATATTCCTAATCACAAATTCCTAAACAACTTCTCAAATACTCAAAAACTTCATTTCCCAAAGATTTTGTAAAGATATCTGCAAACTGATCTTCGGATCTGCAAAATTCAAGAAAAATTTCCTTGTTGTTAACCAACTCCCTAATGAAGTGATACCTCATGTCTATGTACTTTCTCCTCTTGTGAAAAACATGATTTTTGGATAATTCTATTGTTGAATTGTTGCCACACAAAAAATATGTGTAGCATACTCTTGATTATGCCTCAAATCTTTCAACAATCTTCTCATCCAAATAGCCAACATTGACATGTTGCTCTTGTTGCTACTACATACTCTACTTTTGTTGAAGATAGTGTGACTATGGGCTACTTCTTCGATGCCCATGAAACTACACATGTTCCAAAGTGAAAAGCATAGCCGGATGTGCTCTTTCTATCATCAATACTTCCGACATTGTCACTATCTATGTAACCTATGAGTTTGAACTCATCTGATGTTGAATAAAAAATTCCATGATTCTTAGTTCCACATACATACCTCAAAATCCTTTTTCCATCTTGCCAATGTGAATATTTTAGAGATTCCATGAACCTTGAGATGAGGCTCACACCATACATAATATTTGGCCTTGTGGCTATCAAATACATGAGACTTCCAACTATCCTTTTGAATAATGTTGGATCTACAAATGATCTGTTATCATCTTTTCTTAACTTCAAACCTACTGCAATAGGTGTTGGTGTTGGCTTATAATTTAACATGTTAAATCTCTTCAAAACATCATTAGCATACCTTGCTTGTGAAATAAAAACTCCATCTTTTGATTTTTGAACTTCAATGCCCAAAAAATAGTGCATGAGGCCTAGATTTGTCATCTCAAATTATTTTTTCATAGTTGATTTGAATGAATCTATAGATATATTTCCAATGATGATTAAATCATCCACATAAAACAACAATCAAAATTTTACCTTGTTCATTGATCTTGATGTATAAGGTAGGCTCACTGTTGCTCCTACTAAAACCATTTTGTATCAAATAAGAATCAATCCTATTGTACCAAGCTCTAGGTGCTTGCTTGAGACCATAGAGCACTTTTTTCAACCTATATACCTTTCCTTCATGACCTTCAATCTCATAACCTTCTAGTTGATTCACATAAACTTCTTCTTCAAGAAAACCATTCAAGAATGCTGATTTTACATCCATATGATAAATAGGCCATTTATTTTGAGTTCAATTGCTAAAACCATTCTTACCATGTCCAAATGTGCTACAGGTGCAAACGTATCATTGTAATCTACTCCATATTGTTGTGAAAAACCTAGGAAACCAACCTTGCTTTATGTTTCTGTACTTTACCATCAACAATATATTTGGTCTTATAGACCCACTTCACTCCTATCATATCCTTTCCTTCTAGAAGATCTACCAATTCCCATGTCTAATTCTTCTCTATGGTGTCTATCTCATCATCCATGGCTTGAACCCAAACTTCATTTTTTATAGCCTCTTCAAAGTATACTAGATCTACAGCTTGAGAAAATAATGTAAAAACTAAAAAAGTATTAGTTATATCAACATTATAAATCTCACTAAGACTCCTTGTTTTTCTCTTTGTAAAGGGCTATGTGATGATGGATTGGTTTTTACTAAAGGAGTAGCTTTTGGTGTTATTTTTGGTGTCTGTTGGATGGTTGAAGATGAATGAAATCTTGGAGATATCCTAAATGTAGATGGAGGTGTAGCTTGTGCTACAACTTGTGGTGCATGTCCAAGATTCAAAGAAGATATAATACCTTGTTGCTATATGCTTTCATCTACCATATCATCATGAGAATAATTGTTGCTACATTAACTATTTTCTCAATACTTCCATCCCATGCCTCATTTTCAACAAACTGTACATCTTTGTTGATTATGACCTTTCTGGTAACTAGATTGAACAACTTGTAAGCTTTTGTATTCTCTAAATATCCAACAAATATGCACTTTTCTCCTTTTTTGTCTAACTTATTCCTTAGCTCATTAGGAACATGTGCGTATGCCATAACCAAAGATTATAAAATGAGAAACATTGTGTTTTCTCTTAGTCCAAGCTTATTGAGGAACCATGTTTCAAATAATTTTTGTTGGACACTGTTTATGATGTAAACAATAGTTGCTACTGCTTCTACCCAATACTCATTTAAAATATGTTTTTCCTTCATCATACTTCTCACATCTCCATGATGGTTCTATTCTTTCTCTCTGCCACATTGTTCTACTATGGTGTATACCTAGAAGTAAACTACTTGTGTATACCATGATATTTGCAAAAATTTAGAAAAGCATTGGAAATATACTCACCTCCTTTGTCTGTCCTTAAAAATTTGATGTAGTACCCACTTTTATTTTCCATTAAAGCCTTGAACTTGCTGAAATATATCAAAAGCATATGATTTGTCTCTCAAAAGTACACCCATGTCTTCCTTGTATAGTCATCAATGAATGTCATAAAATATGAGCAACCTCTAATAGAAGTTGTTTACATTGGTCCACATAAATTTGAGTGAACAATTTCAAGTGGTGCACTTGTTCTTCTTGTTTTTCCAACTGGGAAGGACTCTCTATGTTGCTTCCCCAAAATACAACCTTCACAAACTTATTCTAGTTTCTTAATCAAAGGAAAACCTTTCACCATATTTATTTTTTGTGTAATAAATTCAAACCACTAAAGTTTAAATGAAAAAACCTGAGATTCCATAGCCATGATTCATCTTTTTCAACTGACTCAAAAGATGATTCAATCTCCTTAGCTCCAGACTGATCTGTAGTATGAAATTTAGAATGTGGTTGGTATAATATTCAAAGGAAACATTTTTTTGTTTGTCATATTCACTTTAGCAATCACCTGTGTACTTGGAGATTTATCCATGATCATGCATTCATTGTCTTCAATGTAAACTTTGTATCCCTTTTGTACCAATTGACCAATGCTCATAAGATTGTGCTTCAAACCTGCAACATAATAAACATCCTGCATAATCTTTTGCTCCCCCTTTTTAGTTAGAATTTTGATTGTTCCTTTTCCTTTTACAGTCACTATATTATTATTCCCAAGGGTAAATTTTATCTTTACTGACTCATCCAAATTAGAAAATAAATCTAAGTTACCTGACATGTGATTACCGTATCTAGAATCTATGGAGCTTGAACCAGATTTAATAAGAAAAAATACCGGAAATAGAATAAGTTTTGATATTGAAAACTTCCGGGATATATTACACCGAGGATTACATACATATATAGGTAAATGACATCCTTAAAGTAAGGAGTCAACTTCTATCCCTCATATCTCTCTCATGATCACTCAGCATCCCACAAATCTCTCCCAATACCTATTCTCACTCAACAAACCTAGAATCTCTCTAAGAGATCTCTACGAGTTGTCACCAACTCATTATTTGCACACGAGCAATAATAATGTTCACAATATTAAAATATTGCTAACATTCACTCCCTATTGTTAACATTATTATTTCCACACATACACTCCCCTAATGTGAACAATGTAGAGAAAAACATTCACACGTGGTTTTTATTTTACTTGCATTCGCATGCTCATGATCTTTGTACGCTAAACCTGGTTTTGTTCACCAAATACGAACCCCTGAGGATAACGGACCTGCATCCTAGGTGTACGAGCCCCTCGCTCATGAACCTCTGTTCATCCTCTTCAAGAAAAACATGATCTTTGTGCTTTTCTTTTGTGCTTTTATCTTTCTACTATCACATATTTACATCGGGAGGTTATAAAAGGAAATACAACTACGAACAGGAATGTAACATTGTTCTTATTACAACAATGAAACACACAACTAATGAAATCAAACACACAACTGAAATACTTGGCCACCAAATCAAAACCGCGGCCTCTTGTCGATGGTGCTTTTTGACGAGAGGTCGCCTGATTGCCCTCCTGCCTCCATTGCCTCCAACCTCCATGAATATCCCCGCTAACTCAGAGAAAGTATAGTTGAGGACGATACGCGTTACTACTCGCCGCGATACATGTGGATCTTCGAGGGGAGGAGCCCTCGATGCCGTGGAACGGTTTTCATTTGCATTTTCCTTAAAAATGAGTGCTTCCAAATCGATGATTCACCGAAAATGCACTCATGTCCTTTTTTTTTTTTTTTTTTTTTTAACAACTTTTCGACTCAATTTTGATGAAAAAGGAATTTGATTACCCACAACTCTATGCACTAACTATTAACATTACCCAAAACATGTTAATGGAACTAAAGACCGACAATGGACAATGATCAAACTATATTATGACTATCAAACATTAAAATTATTGACTATCAAACATTGCCTTTCAAATATAAATTCTTGGCACGAGATAGGGTCTTGACCAAGTCTTCACGTTGCTTTGGTGTCGTTCCAGGTTTGATCACAGGAGGACGATTCTTTGCATAATACAAGCTGTCGCACGTTTTGGCAGTGAGTGCACAGATTTTCAAATACAACTTTGATTTACTGTATATTCAACATAATACCAGGTCGACTCGGTGGTTACTCTGCAAATAAGTTTCTACAGAGCAATACAAATCACAATGCATTGCGTGCTGCTGACAGAGGTTCGAGTTGCCAAGTGACTGCGCTGGGAGAAGAAGAGATTGAATTTCTTCTCATCAAAACGTCTCCTTCAGCTTTTGCAATGGCGTCTCGAATCCTTGCATGTGAAAAGCTCGTGATATGTGCCACGTAGATTGCAATGATGTAGGAACTTTGACAGATCCACGACTGCAGAAAGCACAAATGACTATGAGTGGAGATGGAATGAATGCGTGGAAGACTGCAATTGTCGATGGAATTGATAATGGTTCCGAGTATTTGGAGTCCGAAATGGCTGGAGTATGATCACCAGATAGAATGCAATTAGAAATGGTAAGAATTGAGTCACACTATGCGGTGCCTTTGCCCCAATCAACACAAGACCAATCTAGAAGAGCATGCGAGAATACGCAACCCAGGCAAAGCTTTCGCAGATCCTAATGTTGGAAGAGCTCGCGGAGTTAACACATAGAACCCATCAATTTCAACCACCACATGAATTCATCTCTTGACAAAAATATGCATCCATGCCGTCTCTTTCCTCCGTGTTGATCAAGACGTAAAACCATTAATCAACCATTATCTTTGAGGAACATAGGCTTTGCTCGATACCAAATATGGAGCTTGAACTCATTTAATAAGAAAAATACACGGAAATAGAATAATGGAGTTTTGATATTGAAAACTTCCGGGATATATTCCATGCTCACTGAGGGATTACATACATATAGAGGTAAATGACATCCTTAAAGTAAGGAGTCAACTTCTATCCCTCATATCTCTCTCATGTATCACTGTGTGCATCCCACAAATCTCTCCCAATACCTATTCTCACTCAACAAACCTAGAATCTCTCTAAGAGATCTCTACGAGTTATCACCAACTCATTATTTGCACAATAATAATAATGTTACAATATTAAAATATTACTAAAGAATCCAAATACCATACATCACTAGGAATCTCTTGTGATAGATTACAATCAATAGGTGATGTTTCGTAGAAATCTTTGTGCATGTAATAAAAATGGAGCTTGGAGTAGAGCTCCCAACCTGATTTTGATTCTACTTGTTCTGATCAAATTACTTTTTTGCATTCATGAGCATAGTGCCCATATCTCTTGCAATAGTGACATTGCACATGCAACTTATATTGTCTTTGATGTGAAAAATGATTATGGTTGTGCTATTGATTATGTCCTCTTCCACTTGAGTTTTATGGACCACTACTACATCCTCTAGATGAACTTCTTCCTCTGCCTTTAGGGCTGAAATTTACTCTTCCTCTTCCATGATTTCTTAATACCCATGATGAAAAATCTTGATCTACAACTGCATGTGATCTATTTAAATTTTGTTCATGATTTATTAGTGATACATGCAATTCATCAATTGAAAACTAAATTAGATCCTTAGTTTCTTCAATAGAAACTACCAAAGGATCAAATTTTGTAGGCAAAATTCTAAATTTTCAATAATCCTTTTGTCCTCAATAGTTTCACCATGAGATTTAATTTGATTGACTAAACCAACTACAAAAGTAAATAATGATTCTACGAAATCTGAATCTTTCATTGACATATTTTCAAAATCTCTACAAAGTAACTGTAGCTTGGTGGTTTTTACTTTCTCTTTACCTTGATACACAACTTGGAGAGTTTCCCACACAATTTTTCTTTACTAGTTGCTACCACTCTAGGTAGGATGATTTCATGCATGGCTTGATGAATGAATAAAAGAGATTTTCCATATTTCTTTCTTAATTCCTTCAAAGTGTCTTTCTCTTCCTATGAGAGTGTGTTATATGTTGTTGTATTTGTAGGTTTTATGTACCCATTCTCTACAATTTCCCACACATCCTAGGATCTGAATAATGCCTTCATTGTTAATGACCAATACTTATAATTCTTTCCTATAAATTGTGGTGTCTGAAAACCATATATATAAGCCATAGCTTGTTGTAAATTAGAAAACTGCTGAAAAAATCCATGCCTCGATACCAATTTTTGAAATTAGGCACATAAAATAACAACTAATAGAAATAAAATAAAGAATTGCAAATAAAATAGATTATTGCAAACTCAGATCAACACTTCTGTGCATATATTTCTTCTTCCTTGTCAAAGCTTCAGCTCAATACAATCTCTCTGAATGTGTTTGATATTAAAACACTTACAATTTCCTCTAATAAATAGATGACTTTCATCTAACAATAAAACACTCAACTCTTAAAAATAGAACTAAAAGCACATGCTTTTGTGCAATACAAAGCTTTTGATTTATTTTCTTTATTAGCTTTTCCTAAAAGTAGGAATCTAAAAGCAAACTATCTAAAAATTAAAAGCATGTAAAAAACAAACTAACTTTTTTTTTTTGGGGAAAAGTACTTAAACTTTTTTCTAAAAAGTATGTACCAGTGGCAGTAGTTGTGATTGGGATTGTGTGCATTATCCCCATATGCATAAGGATTATTATTTTTCATTCAAAAGAATATATCTTCAGAGAATAAGAGAATCACATCTAGACGTTCCTAATAGTTTTGCTCATCGACATCATAGCTACATGTATATATTTTTTTGCTAAATTATGTGTATTAGATGGCGCTAGCATGTCTCATAATAGTGTTCACCATGGCATGGATCATTGTGTCTACACGCCTTCATATGAGATTTTTCAATTCAAAATCACACATTGTCAAAGATAAGGGACTTTCCATCTGGTTCATGACTATGTGCTTGACTGTGAGCAAATATATTGTCGTTAACCTCATTAAAAATATTATCTTTAAAAGTAGACATTAAGGCAATCATGAAAGAGAATAAGCCTTTTGGTACGTTAAGGAAGGTGACGGGTCTTAAATTTTAAAACCCTGACTATCTCAAGGTTTTGAGTATTTGAAAAGACCCCAACTATAATGACTAATTTAGATCAATATTTGCCTAAGGTTACAAAGGTTAATATCAGGAGCAGTGATGAGGAGTGTTAGAAATTGTTTCATTACATAAAATCTAATCTCAATAGGTTTGGTTGATCTTAGTTTGTGAGATGTATTCTGGTTATAGGTTTGATGTAATATTTCCCTTTTTGGGATTGTTTTGGTTGTTTTTAGCTTTTCTTCTGCTGTAGTTTTACTACTTTTTTGGTATGTTCTCTTTAGTTTTATTTTTTTATGGGTTTTCAAGTGCTTTTTGTAATGGGTAGAGTCCCACTAAAAAAACTTCCATTTATCTTTATCTTTAAAAATCACATTTGACTATTGAGTTATATTATTCTCTTTCCTTATTATTTCAACTTAAGTAACTAAATAAAATAATGGATAACATGTAATTTTGTATGTATTGATTCTCCACTAACTTCTACCCAATGATTGTCCACCATTGCATTAACCCTTTGCTAAAAAAATTATGTGATCTATGATGAGATTTATGTTGTTGAGAGTTCACTATTCCTATATGTGGATGTTATTTCACAAAATAATTGTCACCTTCGCATTTGAATTTCCACCTATAGGTCCATTCCTTTAACTTCTTGTCACTTTTATCACTTTTCGTTTCTCAATGTTGTCCATTTTGAAGTTATTTGTTATTATTAATTGTTAAATTCTTGTGGAATGGGTTTCCTTTCTTATTGTGCTTCTTCCACCATTTTTTCTTGGTGTTTGACAAAAAATAAATTGAACCTCCTTCTTCTTCCCCTCACGAGAAAATTTTACGACTTAAATCTTATATTCTTATTTTATGGATTTTTTCAAAAATTACATCCATTGTAGATGGCCCATTGACATCCACCTCTCATTAGATATTTGGGTATAAACCAAAAATTAATTTCTTTATTTGGAACTTTTCATCCTTATAGTATTAAGGAACATAATTAACACGGTGGGTGAGCTTCTTCTATTCTTCTATTAGCTTTGCTTTTGCTGCATTTTCAATCAAGATATGAAAAAGATCTATGTTATAGAACTATTTCATATCTTGATTGAATTAAACCGAGGCATCAATATTTATTGAAATACCCTTTAAAGCGTTCTTGAGATATCAAATCTAAATCTAACCCAAATTCTATTTTTATTATCCCACTAGAATGAACCTTCTATAGAGAGATGAAAAGCTGCCTAAACTACCTTGTTTTCCCCATATAAATCTATTATATCAAAATAAATTTCCACATTTCTAACCCAAGACTTGGCACCATCTCCTGAATCCATTCCATCGAGCATGGAAGGAATAATCCTTTTGATATCTTTGGCTAACTCCAGTAACCAAATGGGAACTTTTTCACAAGTCCTCTACTCTTCTTTATCATGATCAAAACATTGTTGGCCATCCTCATCATTCTTATCCTCATCATCATAATCACCTCAAACCTTTTACACTAACTTGGTGATCTAATCTTGTGTCTCATGAAGTGAAGAAAAGATATGGTCCAATTTACTAGGTTGATCAACATTAGCATCATTTCTCCCAAAGAGTTAACATTTCCTTGAGTGGATGTCATAATATCTATATATGATGTTAGGAATATAATTTAGAATAACTGAACCTACTTATCCCAAGTGTAGAACACAAACCCACATCTTGAAATATAATATTCTCGCTACTAAAAATTACTAATAAGTGAAAAATAGAAAAACAAAAGCCTAAAAATCACTTTATAACACTAATATAAATTGTAAAATTATACTCATTCATTCAAATGTAATAATTATTACATATAAATGAGACTTACAATATTTCCATGTTTGAAGTAGTTACATATTTAAATCTCATATGTCCAAATACACTATCTCATAATCAAATATAATAATTTCATGATAGAACAAGTACATAAATAAAGTAAATGAGATTAACATAGCTAATAATTACATCAAGGAAAGAAACATATCTCATAACTCAATATCACTATTATAAATAAAAAACTCTATGTACATATATCAAAAGTGTAGGTGTAAGGGGGGATAACATCATTGGAGGGTTTTACCTATAACCATAAACATCGAATGACCCCCTTGCACCTCCCTTATGAGTGGTGGCATTTCCCTTCTATGAAGGAGGGAAATAAAGCACAAAATTATCAACAAATAATAGTAAATAGAAAACCATGTGTATATATGTCTACCCACATCCATATGAAAAATCAATCACAAACTTCTAATGATTTATGACTACATAGGAAGAGGATTTTTAAGAGTACTATTGGTCCCTCTGCTTTATAATGATTTATGACTACAAAGATAGTAAAAGTGGTAAGTGAACAAACAATGTATCCAATAAATACATTACTTTGGTATCCCAAAGTTTCTAATTTTAATTTAAAATATGTTATTTTACTTTGGAAGGAGTCTTAATGAAAGGGGTTTCCTTTCATGACCCTTACCTCAAATCCAAATACATCTAAACAACACTAGATCTCATGAAAATAGAATAATTTTTTAAAAATTCTCAAGAGGTGATAATTCAATCACAATTCCAAGATATATAAGATTTTTGGGTTAGATTATGGTATCAAATGATATCTCAAAAAAATTCATGTTTTTCAACATTCAAAAGTCAATAAGTAAAGACTTTCCTCTTTATCTTTTCCTACCTTTCAATACTTCAGTAAACAATTCCAACAATGGTATTATAACCTATAATTTAAAAATCCACAAGTTTTAACAAGATTTGATCTATGCACCTTCATTATATTTAAAAATAATTTAACATAGTCATCATGTTTATTGTAAGGCCCCTCCATTTTAATCCTTGATTCACCTTTTATGGCACCTATAAGTTGACAAAGCATGGAAGTGACGCATCCTAAACGCCTTTTGGACCTATCAATTTCCTAGCATAATAATTTAAGCACTTTATTTGAGGTCCAAAGACATTAATATCACGTTGAAACTCAAGTTAACATGGAAAATTGAGCAATGATTGGATAATTACAATAATGGAAGAACATTACAGGAATCGTGATAGCCATATCTCTTCCAATAGCCATCCTAATATCTCCTTATTTTACTATGCTCGAATTGGTGATTTACATCTATATTTGTGTCTAAAGTAGTTTCATTTCCATGAGAACAAAGGGAATCTACTTCACGTCATTGTTATAGTTTATCGTGTGTAGAAAAAAACCAAGAGAAGAGAATGATATTATGTTTGTCTTTGTTTTTATCATTCAGGTTGAAAATTTCATACAGTTCACAACCACATTTTTAACAGGGTTTACAGTAGCTTTCATCAAATGTTGGAAACTTTCCCTAATAATGATATATATGTTTCCTCTTCTCATTATATTTGGTGGCTCTATGGCTATTATAATCTCCAAAATGTAAAGTCAGGGTCAAAAATCTTACAAAAGCATCCAATATTGTGGATAAGATAATTGGTTCAATTAGGATCGTGAGTTTTTTTATCAAAAGGGTTGTCACGTCCTCATATAGGACAGATGTAACTATGATATATCCTCATTCCCTTTATACACAGTGATTGATTTAAATCTATATCTGCATTTGAAGTGGGTTCAATTGCCTATGAGAAGAAAGGAACTTCTACCCGTTGTTGTTTGGTTTTCATATGCAGAAGAAGATGATTGAGGATTGGGAAGCACTTCATCCTTCGGTAATGTCTAGCTGTGTTGAATTTACTTTCTTTTATTTATGTGCACATTTGTTACATGCACTTTAAACCTTGCAACACCATTCTCAGGGTAGTCCCTGACTACCAATCCACTTTCTTGCTATTTATCTTTTATTTCAAGTAGTTGGTGTATTGTTTAAGACATTGAAAGTTTCCCTTTCTTGTTGGTCCACGTATTTCTCTAAAAGTTTTTTCCTTTCATGGTTGTTGGATCTGCACTGATGAATCTTCTGAAATGGTTTTGGTTGCCCAACTATGTGAGGAGATAAAAATTTTCACAAACATGACAATAAAGCTCATAAAGGTTTGTGGGGGTTATTTTCTAGTGATTGGATGAGTGGCCTTTAGCTAAGCCTTGAAAATGTCTAAATAAGAGCTTGGAAATAGGGTTGGGGAAAGTATTACTGTCAGATGTTGTAGTGAGAAATGTTATGACAAATATGTATGCAAATGTGGAGGCTGGAGGAAAAGCTCGTGTTTATTTTTTCAAGATGCCCCAAACAATGTAGCCTCATGGAATGCTTTGTTTTTTGGGATATGACACAAATGAAAAAATATTTCCTTGACATGAACTCTAAAACATCAAACAAAAAAAAAAAAATAAAACTTTGATATTGAAAGTTATGCACATGGAGTGCCACACCCAAACGTACTACAAAACCGAAACTCTTTGCATGACCCTTGGTAACATGGAACACCTTAGGGAACCTTAACCAAGTTTTTGAAATTATTTAATGCTCTTGCAATTCATATTCCTAAACCCTCTTAGCTTATCAGTCACTTATGGTGACATGGTCGTTTTATAAATAAAACACGATCGGTTTTGGCTTGTTCACTTAGAAATTGAAAACCACTACATCCTACCCTAGAATTCCAATAAGAGGATCATAACCCACCTTCATTTCAATGAAAATGCCTTTGGAAACTAATTTTTCAAGTGGTTTTGGGGCCCATTAGTCATTGTGACAAGAGTTGTTGACGTAATTACGATAACTAGCCCCAAAGTTGACCCTTGTAACTTGAGCTCTGCTCATCGTAATCAACTTCCATCGGACATGATGAATTATCTATATATGGGAGAGTAAGTAGGAATTGTCAAACTTCATGATCAAACTTAAACCGAGTGTTTTCAAGACCCATTTTGTAGGCACTTTTGATGTTTTGGTCAATTTTCTCAACCTTAGCTAGAATCCCCTTTTTGAGTCTCGTTTGACTTCTAGCCATGCATGTGACCTCATAATACCATTGCAATGCTATGTAGAATTTTATTTGATATTTTATCTTGTATAAATGAATTTTGAAATGTATGGTGATTTTCTCTCTCCACCCTCTTCTCTCTCTAGAAACAACTATGATACTTGATTGATTTGAAAATGTAAATGAATTGGGAAATGTGAATTGGTTTGAAATGAAATGATAATGGACATGAAATGAAAATGGTTATGACATTGTGAATGGAAAATAAAATGTCTCTTAACTTTCTCTCTCATCCTTTCTCTCTCTCTCTAGTACCAAAATATTAAGTGCAACTAAATGTGAAAGCGTGAATGCATGAGAAATGAACTTTGTCTTCTTCTCTCTCCTCTCTCTCTCTCTCTCTATTTAATTAAAAATTTTAAAAATGATGAATGTGTGGATTTATGCTTGAGTGTAGGGGATTTCCATACTCATTCCTAGGACTGACGCAATGTTGGTTGCAGGTACTCTGAACAAGAAGGATTAGAGTGTGATATGTTGTAATCAGTGAGATGACATTAAGATATTGTATATTGATATAAATTACAAATGTTAAATGAAAGTGAATTAAAGAGAATTAATTATAAAAAGTAGTGTGTTGAAGACTATTGTTCCTCTTGGAATCTTATATTTCAAGCATTGTACATGGAAAACTATGTTGTTTGTATCTGCCTTGTGTTAAAGCTAACCTTACAACACTAGTAGGAGTGACACATAATTAATGTAGGAACAACTATGTTAGCTAGATAAATGAGGAAGATAGTTGAATTTTGTAAATGGGTAAAAAGCATACCATTCACTTCATAGGTGTTAAGCCCATTTGAATTTAAATATGGATCTCATGGTTTAGATGATTGAAACAATCACCTGCCTAATAGTTATTGTGGTTCATAGATAAAATCAAAATGTTTGGAAGTAACTTATCATTTTTAAACCATATAAATGTAATGAGTATTCAACCTTTGTCATACTCTCCCTCTCAATCATGTCACATCTAGGTTTGCAAAACCCTAATGTCTTAAGAAATACTTTAATCCTCACAATTAGACTTCTTGTCCTACACTTAAGAAAATTCTTCAAAGACCATTTCTATAACTTAAATGTCCTTGCATGAAGCAATAGATCAGTTGAGTAACCTTGTCATTCATAGGGTAAATATGACTAACACTTCTTGGTGTCATAGGTCTACTCATCTTCATGGACGAGTTAGAGTTCAATGTTCACGTTGGACCTTGGTGTCCTAGTGGTCAACCATATTCTTAAGAAGATAGTTTGGGATACCTTTATCATTGAATGAACCTTCGTAAGATCTTGATGACACAAGTGGAGTTAGTGCACTAGTGTACTATGCATTAAACTCATGTTAATGATCTCTTTAGTTCCTCATAGATAAATATGTCACCTTGGCTAGTAACAACTTTACACCTTTGTCCCTTATGAAGGTTTAATGGGATAAATATGTTTTCACACCTTAAACTGACCTATAGTCAAGGTGTAGAGCCTGAGTGCAATTGGAATTAAACTAAACCTAATGGAACCCTTTATAAGCTAAGTGTTAAATGAAAGTGAGAAATTTTAGTCTTGGAATACCTCAAGTGGCACGAAGGCTTTGCAAGGAAGGGATATTTGATTATTACTCTATTTTTGACTTGTGGTAGGGTGTAGAAACCCTGAGTAGAAATGAATGTAATACATCGAGTGACCTCTTATGATGCTAATGAACAAAGGAGCTATGATGTATTGTTACCAATGATTGTAAATATTACCTTAGAAGGATTTTGAAATGCATAAAATTTTATAACTTTTGCATTTGAACTCCCTTTGTCCCTCTTAGATAATTGTGACCCTTAGTAGAAGATTACCATGTTTTTTCGTAGGGTGTAGTTTCCCCATCCATGATTGCTTTTGAAGTTAATAGATCATGGAGCCTCTCTTAAGGGTATTGGTGAAAGAAACATTGATGCATTTTACTAAATGATTTAAATAGTTCCTTGGAAGAAATTTGAAAAGCATATAGTTGTTGGGTTGTCTTGTTATATGCTTTAATACTTGGTTTTTAAGAGTGATGAAATGAGTTGTTAGGTACAAGGTCACCACTCCTTTTATTCATGAATCCCTAAGTGTAAATTATGTGTCATTTGAATTACAATTGTTCTAAAACAATGCCAATAAGAGTCCAAAGTAACCATGTAAGAGTAATGGAAAAAAAGAGTAAATAAGATATTTGTTTAGAAATAAAGTTATGCTTGAAGTATTCATAATTGATTTAGGAATTATCTTTTGTTAAAAAAAGAATACAAATTGTTCTTGGAGAAATCAAGCATTTGAGCCAACACAAACTCTTTTATATAAAAAAAAAAATTTAAACATGTAAATGTTAAATTGACTTAAACTAATTGTTGAACTATATACAAAACTGTAACAGGAAAAATAGGGTACTATGATGGAAGGATGTTTATGGAAGATATATCTTGAATCTAAATCACCCTTAAATCCTAAGAATTCCTTCCTTGACCTCATGATAGTTCCCTTGTCTAGAAAAGGTAAAATTTAAACATGAATATATGTCTCAAAAAAGTAGAACCTTAACATCTTGTTAGTTCCTTTTTTGTAATGAGGATAAAATTTAATGTCAATTAAACATATTTTGAGAAACAAACCTTTAATGTAAGAATGAATATTAGGAGGCTCGTAGGTGTTTAAAATGAATTTAATTAACAAATGAGTTGTGGATAATTAATGGAAATTGAAAGGAACCAACAATGCATTCTCTTTTAAAGGCTAATGCTATATAAAAATAAAGTATTTGAAGTTTTAAAAAATGAAATTTTACACCCTTACAAGTTTAATTCACTTTGAAACCTATAAGGTTATATAATGGAAAATAAATGTAATAAATATTTAAAAATGATAAAAGGCCATGTTGTGGAGTATGCTATCATGTGTGTCTTATTTAGTAGTTGGTCATTATCTTGGTTTACATCATTTGAGTAAGACATTGATGTGTACCCTATGTTATCATGTTGTCTATGTGGGTTCATGTTTGTGTAAGTGTCCTATGTGATGTCAAGTTTCTTTATTTGGATCCCATGTGGTGTTGTGTAGTGCAATTAAAGAAAAAAAATTATTCTGATAATTTTGTTGTATTTTGTGTGTCAAATATGTGGGCATTACATATGGTATCAGAAAGAGGTTCATGCTCTCGAACCTTTGGGATAGATTGGAGTTGTGATGATCTTGCATGGTGGTGGTGGAGATGGGAAGAGTAATGTGATATATGTTGTGATGTGAACAATGTTGTAATTGTGATATTATGAATGCACATGTTGTGCATGTCACTTAGTGTGTATTTTTATCATGTTGATGTGCTTGTGATGAGAGTATTCACTCTCCTTTTCATGGATTCAATGAGGAGTTCACGTGTGATGTACCACCTTGTTGTGTGTGAAAATAATGTTATTATGGATTGTAGAGTGTTGGAGTGTTTTGTTATTATGTGATATGTAGGTGTGTTGATGTGTTGTATGAAAAAATTGGTGTATAGTGAATTGGATTGTATCATGATGTGCCACCATGTTGTGATGAATCATGTGTGTCACCATGTTGTATTGCAATTGACTATATGTTGTAATGTTAGTCATTGTTTCATCATACATATAATTCATGTAATATGTGATGGTTCATGTCATGAATTAGGGGCATATGGTGATCGTATGACCCCTATTATACAATACTTGCACTTTGGGTGCATTATGTGGAAATGTGATGTATTATAACCCATGAAAGTAATGATTGTGCTATACCCTGTATATATACCATGCATAAGACATTATGGTTAATGTGTGTGAATCACCATCATGTTAGTAATGTAGTTATGTGTTATGTTGTGAACCTTACACTAACCGACCCTAAGGGAAGAAATGGTAAAAAGTGTATGTTTGGAGAGAGGAAATGAGTACCATTGACAATCACTCGAGCCAAGTATGAGATAGGAGGTGGAGTCTTACATAGACTGAAAATCCACCTCTATTTGTTTGGTATATATGGCACATTTCCCAATGGGCACCATATATATTGTGTTTCATGAACACCTTAGGCTAATAGATGATGATGCAACATTGTACCTTTTTCTCTCTCCCTATATGGTTTTTTATAGATGACCTATGTGTACCTTAGCATTGGTGTACCATTGACCAGTCACTCACTTGAGATGAGTATGAGATAGGGAGTGGAGTCTTACAGATTGAAAACCCACTTTTTTTGTTTTTGGTATGCATGGTCACCATGTATATTGTGTTTGTGAACACCTTAGGCTCAGTGAATGAAACCTATACACCCCCCTCTCAGACTATGTTGAGACTATGTTGAGCCTTGTGGGAGTATGGAGGGATGATTCAGGCAAGAGATGATGACAATTATATTATTTGATATGTTATTTTATGAGTTGAGGCTCGATGTCCGAGTGCCAACAACTCGATGAGTACCCCTTTGGTGGCCATATAAGGCCACATAGTGATTGTGATGTGTTATTTCTCTATACGTATTTTATTTGTAAATTTAAATTTTTTTTTTTCTGGAACCAAAAAATTTCTCTATTTAATTTTTTGAGTTGAGTTGCAATTTTGGGCATTTTATTTGGTTGTTGCACTAACATGTGGATTTTTGCACTAACTATGGCTATTTAGCCATTTGTTTTTTTTCTTAGTTTTAAATTTTTTTTTCAAGTTTAATTTTTTTTTATAGCCTAGCCCAAGGCTTGGGATTTTTTCCACTTGGCATTTGAAATGGATTGTTATGTTGGTTCTAATGTGTAATGTGTTGGAATAGGGTCATGGATTCACCATGGAGTGGTTGGACCTATGGACCCACTTCGTTGTATGGGGGTATGCCCAAGGGGGTCATAACACCATGTAGTTTTTGAACTATAGGTTACTACACCACTTGGGTGGGGGTGATGGGGCTCTATGTGCCTAGGGCCATAGGGTGACCTAACCTCATTAAATGGAGAAAGGAGATGGGGCTCTATGGTTGAGTGACCTGATATTATTTGATGGGGATCTATGGTTGAGTGACCCGATATTCTTTATGGGGCTCTATGGTTGAGTGACCCGATATTATTTATGGGGCTCTATGGTTGAGTGACCCGATATGGAGAAATAAGGAGATGGGGCTCTATGGTTGAGTGACCCGGCTTGGTTTTGGCACTATGATTATTTCTCTTTGGGAGGTATATGGAGTTGTTTTGTGATGCTTTAGGAGGTATATGGAGTTGATTTTTGATGCTTTGGGAGATATATGGAGTTGTTTGTGATGTTTTGTGATGTGTGGAGTTGGTGTTATGAGTTATATGTACTCTTGTGAGTCTTGTTAGGCATTGTTATGATTGAGGTTTGATGCTCCTCTTGGTTAGTATGTACTATTGGATATTGACTTGGCACTGTGTGGGTATGTCATGGTCTTTGGGTCATGTGATACCAGTTGTATATGTATCAATGTGATGATTTCTATTTTTTAGTCACATGTGTGTGTTGGATTTATGCCTATGACATAATTGTTGGAAATTATTCATTTATGTGGACTACTTTTGTCTTTCCATGGTGGAATTAGAGGTCTTGTGATGTGATACAATCGTGAAAGTATGTAGCAAGATGTCTCATGGGTCATTTGTGTTGTGTTGAGTTTTGTGTGACATCTTGAGGCCAATTACTATTGGGCACCCATGAACATAAGACAATTGAAATTCTAAACAATGAATACTAAGAGTTTGAGATTAAGAAATACTATAAAGAAAAAAGACTAATTAAGTAATAAAGTAAAATATAACTAACTACCAATCTTCATAGAACATTAAAATTTAAGATATTGCCAAAATTAGTTTACTTCCTTGTGGTCATGTTTGTACACAAGTTGTTTTAAAAACATGTGTCATTATTGAATTTCTTGCCTATGTATCCTTTGAGCTTTGGTGTTGTGTCACATCGAGGATGATGCTCTTATAAGGGGGAGATGTAATGCCACCCATTTTAATCCTTGAGCCACCTTTTTAGGGAATTTGCATGATATAGACAGAACATGGAAATTAGAGGCATCCTAAATGCCTTTTCAGACATATCAATTTCCTTATAATAATAATACAAGCACTTTATTGAGGTATCCCATGATATGTTAATCATGGAAAACCCAAGTTAACATTAAAATTTAGCAGTAATTGGTACAAAAGCATTTAAAATGGAAGAAGTTAAATAAAAAAATATTTATCTGGTTTAACCATATAGCCATACATAATCTGGATATAGTCTAAATCCATATGCTCATAAATTATATGGGAATGTTTGATTGATTTAGATCAAAATGATGTGATGGGATGGAAGTGGTTCAAATATCTATGTAAGGAAAAAGAGAAGATTTTCATAAATTGTATTTTTTATCATAGAAAGGCATCAGAAAATAATATTATATTATAATGTTTGTGTTTTCATTCGGGTGAAAACCAATATAGTATTCAAATTTTACATTTTAATTTTAAGAGCTTATCAAATATGGAAAATCCCTAGCTAATGATATCTATTTTTTTCTCTTATCATTTATATTGTTATATGTGTCTTATTAATCTAAAAATATCAATGAGTTCCTTTTATTACTTTAAGCATCAAATATTTTTTTAAGACAATTGATTCAATTAGGATTGTGAGTTTTTTATCATTTTTTTGTCACTTCCTCATATAGGAATAGCCATTTCAAAAGAAGGAGAAATGTTTTTCAAGGTATTCCATTTGGAATGACACAATCACAAAATGGATTATAAAATCTATTTATCATCTGAAGTGGGTTTGTTTTTGAGAAGAAGGTGTTTGAAAATAACTCTGAATTTATTTTTATCCTTTTTTATGAATGGGTTTAAAAATATGATTGAGGATTAAGGAAACAATTCAGGAAGGTAATACATAATTATGTTGAATTTTCTTCTTCTATTTTTTTTCTCATTTTCATATCTACTTGAAAAATTGTTGCATTCTTAAAAGGACATACAAAAATTCATTTTCTTGTTTTTGTTATTTCAAATGGATTGTATCGACACTTTAGAGCATGATGAAAAAATTCCACATATTATAAAAAAGCCTTGTTTTCTTCTCTTTTTCATTGAAAAAATTGTTGATAAGTATTATGGTAGGAATGTATACAAATAATGATGAATATATATGAAAAGATTTTTGAAACTATATTATCTATAAATTCCTCACCAAATATTATCACAAACATGATAATGTGAAATTTTCATAATGTTTTATGGGTGTTTTGGGGTTGGGAAAATGGTGAATGAGGTATCCTTAGTTATAGCCCTTCTTATTTAATAAATATAGAGCTCGATAGCCATATGGGGATTTGGGATGAAATTCAAGTATTTGTAGATGTCCATCCAATATGAAAATGAACATTATGACATACAATATGATATTGAATGGGAGTTGGAGTGAAAATATTGTGTTCATTTTGGAAATTTAGCTTTGTGAAATAATGTATTTGGTGTATTGAATACCAAGGAATTTTTGAGATTATGACACAAACTTATGGATTTTAAATGGGTGGCATGGGTTGATGAATGTGCAAGTTATGTGGCCTCATAAAATGATGAAAAATCACATGTTTTTTTTGCATGCAAAAATAGGTATGGTTTTCCCCTTTTCACTTGCATCTAAATTTTGCTTTTCATCATTTTTTTTTTAAAAATTAAATGTTGAATGATAGAATGTAATCCCAAAAATAAAAAATATTACCTTGACATGAACTCTTTAAAATAATAAAATAAAAAAAAAAAAAAATTTCATTGAAATTGCATGGAGCGCCACACCCAAATGTACCGCAAAAAAAAACTCTTTACATGACCCCTAGTAACATGGAACACCTTAGGGAACCTTAATTGAGTTTTTGAAATTATTTAATGCTCTTTGAAAGTCATATTCCTAAACCCTCTTAGCTTATCAATCACTTATGGTGACATGGTCATTTTAATAAAACATGATTGGTTTTCGGCTTTATTGTCACTTATCTTAGCTTGAGTGAAACTTGAAAACCACTACCTCCTACCTCTATAATGCCAACAAGAGGATCATAACCCACCTTTAGTTCAATGAAAATTCCTTGGAAACTAATTTTCAAGTGGGTTTTGGGGCCCACTGGTCATTGTGTGACAAGAGTTCTACTGACACAATTATGATAATTAGCCCCAAAGTTGCCCTTGTAACTTGAGCTCTACTCATCGTAATCAACTTCCATCAGACATGATGAATTCTATATATATGGGAGAGTAAGTAGGAATCATCAAAATTTGTGATCAAACTTAAAATGAGTGTTTTCAAGACCCATTTTGTAGGCACTTTTGATGTTTTGGTCAATTTTCTCAACCTTAGCTAGAATCCCTTTTTGAGTCTCATTTGACTTCTAGCCATGCATGTGACCTCGTAATACCATTACAATTCTATGTAGAATTTTATTCGATATTTTATCTTGTATAAATGAATTTTGAAATGTATGGTGATTTTCTCTCTCCACCCTCTTCTCTCTCTAGAAATGACTATGATACTTGATTGATTTGAAAATGTAAATGAATTGGGAAATGTGAATTGGTTTGAAATGAAATGATAATGGACATGAAATGCAAATGGTTATGACATTGTGAATGGAAAATAAAATGTCTCTTACTTTCTCTCTCATCCTCCTCTCTCTCTCTCTAGTACCAAAAATATTAACCAAAATATTGAAAAGTATGATATGAATGTGAAAGTGTGAATGCATGAAAATGAAAAACTTTCTCTTCTCTCTCTCTCTCTCTCTCTCTCTCTCTCTCTCTCTATTTAATTAAAATTTAAAAATGATGAATGTGTGGATTTATGCTTGAGTGTAGGGATTTCCATACTCAGTCCTAGGACTGATGCAACGTTGGTTGCAGGTACTCCAAACAAGAAGGATTAGAGTGTGATATGTTGTAATTAGTGAGATGACATTAAGATATTGTATATTGATATAAATTATGAATGTTAAATGAAAGTGAATTAAAGAGAATTGCATTATAAAAAGTAGTGTGTTGAAGACTATTGTTCCTCTTGGAATCTTATATTTCAAGCATTGTACATGGAAAACTATGTTGTTTGTATATGCCTTGTGTTAAAGCTAACCTTACAACACTAGTAGGAGTGACACATAATTAATGTAGGAACAACTATGTTAGCTAGATAAATGAGGAAGATAGTTGAATTTTGTAAATGGGTAAAAAACATACCATTCACTTCATAGGTGTTAAGCCCATTTGAATTTAAATATGGATCTCATGGTTTAGACGATTGAAACAATCACTGCCTAATAGTTATTGTGGTTCATAGATAAAATCAAAATGTTTGGAAGTAACTTATCATTTTAAACCATATAAATGCAATGAGTATTCAACATTTTTTGTACTCTCCCTCTCAATCATGTCACATCTAGGTTTACAAAACCCTAATGTCTTAAGAAATACTTTAATCCTCACAATTAGACTTCTTGTCCTACACTTAAGAAAATTCTTCAAAGACCATTTCTATAACTTAAATGTTTCCTTGCATGAAGAAACAAATCAGTTGAGTAACCTTTCATTCATAGGGTAAATAGGACTAACACTTCTTGGTGTCATAGGTCTACTCATCTTCATGGATGAGTTAGAGTTCAATGTTCATATTGGACCTTAGTGTCCTAGTGGTCAACCATATTCTTAAGAAGATAGTTTGGGATACCTTTATCATTGAATGAACCCTTTGTAAGATCTTGATGACACAAGTGGAGTTAGTGCACTAGTGTACTATGCATTAAACTCTTGTTAATGATCTCTTTAGTTCCTCATAGATAAATATGTCACCTTGGCTAGTAACAACTTTACACCTTTGTCCCTTATGAAAGGTTTAATGGGATAAATATGTTTTCACACCTTAAACTGACCTATAGTTAGGCATAGAGCCTTGAGTGCAATTGGAATTTAACTAAACCTAATGGAACCCTTTATAAGCTAAGTGTTAAATGAAAGTGAGAAATTGTAGTCTTGGAATACCTCAAGTGGCACGAAGGCTTTGCAAGGAAGGGATATTTGATTACTCTAATTTTGACTTGTGGTAGGGTGTAGAAACCCTCGAGTAGAAATGAATGTAATACATCGAGTGACCTCTTATGATGCTAATGAAAAAGGAGATATGATGTATTATTACCAATGATTGTAAATATTACCTTAGAAGGATTTTGAAACGCATAAAATTTTATAAATTTTTCATTTGAACTCCCTTTGTCCCTCTTAGATAATTGTGACCCTTAGTAGCAGATTACCATGTGTTTTCTCATAGGGTGTAGTTTCCCCATCCATGATTTCTTTTGAAGTTAATAGATCATGGAGCCTCTTAAGGGTATTGGTGAAAGAAATGTTGATGCATTTTACTAAATGATTTAAATAGTTCCTTGGAAGAAATTTGAAAATCATATAGTTGTTGGGTTGTCTTGTTATATGCATAATAATACAAATTGTTCTCATGAGAAATCAAGCATTTGAGCCAACATAAACTCTTTTATGACAAAAACAAAATTTATGATGTGTAAATGTTAAATCGACTTAAACTAATTGTTGAACTATAAAAACACTCTAACATGAGAAATAGGGTACTATGATGGAAGGATGTTTATTGGAAGAGATGTATTTAATTGCAAATGATCGGGGGATAGTTTTAGTTTCAAAATTTCCCTAAACTTCCCTATACCATGAGTGCAACGGTACATCCTTTAGATAGCTTTTGATGACCTGTAAGAACATGAAAATAAAAACTCGAGCTAAAGTTATGTCCGGTTAAACTTGACAACATGGAAGTCAACTTTGGTCAACAGGTAGTGGACCAATGGAAAGGTGACATGTGGTAATTAAAATAAGGAATAATTGATGGTCTTGTAATTTTTAAAAATCAGTTCCATGGTATAGAGCTCCGTAAGCTTTCCCATTTTGAAGGGACCAAATAAGTATGTGAAAGATATGATAGTCAAAGTTGTGGTCAAATGATGACAAGGACAAATGGCATATTATGGGCATGACACTTGGCATGTTTTTAGTGGATTTGGATTTAAAATAATAATAATAATATTTAATTAAATTCATTCCCGGGAATAAGCCTAATCCCATGGGATAAGGAGGATTTTGTGGATAAAAGCTATTTAAAGGCTTATCCTATCCCTTTCCCACCAAAACCTATGGAAGGGGATTTGAACCCAACACCTCATCTAAAAAAATAAGTGACCTTACCAACCTACCACCCTCTTATAAGTGGTATAAATAAAGCTCACTTGTATTTGTAATAGACAAGTGTCAGGTCTGTGTCAAGCCAATAAGCAAGTAGTTTTGGAAAAGTGCAATTTTGGGGCACTTCTACTCACTTCCAGATCTCAAGTTATATATGAAAGTTTCTCAAAATTTTGAGATAATTGCGATGGTTTGGTCATGTATCCGATTTGGATTTTTTGATAGAGTTATGCCCTATTAAAGTCACCAAAGGCATAGTACCAAAGAGAGACAACTGCTTTGTAAGTGGATCAGGAAGGTGAAGGACATAGGCTGAGCTCCATTAACATTCTTCGAAGGTCTAAAACATAGTTTTTCAGGTTTTTGATTCATTATTGGTTAATGTAAAGGTTATTTTATTTACATTTTAAACATTATTAATGGATCGATTCACCATGAACCTGGGGACATAGGAATTCCAAACCCCGTAAACAATTTGGTGTTGTGTTCTAATTTTTATTTTCAGTTTTTGATATTTGCAAGTAATTTAAATTCAGAATATGAATATGGATGTAACAATAATTAGTAATTGATAAAATTGGGATATTAATCAATTAAAATTAAAACCAAGATTTTGGGCTTCGATGAAATTTTGAGTAAATTGTAAACTTAATTTTAGTTTGAATTCAGTCCTAAATCATATTTTGATCAGTTTTTGGAAGTATACAATCCTTTTAAGTTGATTAAAATTGAAGATCCTTGAAAGCATTTAAAAGTGGAAAAAATAAAACACCCATTTTTGGATCAAGTTTGGTATCAGAGCAGTTAGATTGTCGGATTAGCTTCTAATTGTGTTGAAAATTTGGCTTTAGATTCAGTATTGATTTCATTTTTTAGTGTGCAGACATTTTGGGGCTTATTAATCTTCTTTTACAAGTGTACATTTTGGAAGTACAAGTTGTGTTTGCAGGAATACGGAATCATGGGCAAATCATCCAAACAAGAGCAACTGGATGAGCTTGAAGCCATAAACCACCAACTCTAGGAAGAAAACTCTTTCCTGAGATCTATAATTTTTATTCCTTGGAAGAGGAAATAGTGTGGTTAAAATCTAAGCCACAATCCTCTATAACCAAGAAAGAGGAATATGTCAACAAGATGCTTACAGAGAGCAAGAAGTTGATGGTTTTTGTTAAAGAGTTGCAGGAAGAAATACGGACCAAGGATGCCCTCTTGGCAAAGCTGCAACAAGGTGAACACAAGAAGGAAATGCCTTCCAAATCAGATGCAGGTACTATGAAAAAATGCACTATAAGTTGTTCACATTTTAATTCTTCCTCTCATTCAGTTTCAGATATTCCTTTGGGTCAGTTTGAAAAACACACTAAGGGAATTGGGTCTAAAATAATGGTTAAGATGGGATTTAATGGAAAGGGCCTTGGTAAAAATGGACAAGGTGATGCTAACCCAATACAGGTAGAGGATCAACCTTGGTTTTGCAGGTTTGGGATATTCTAGTGGGAAAATGGAAATTAGAGAAAGTTCCAAAGTAGCTGAAGGAAGACAAGCTTCCAATAGCCAAGGATCTACGCCTCTAGAAATGTAGGATTTCGCCATCAAGAGGAACAATGAAAGGTGTAAGAAAACAAGTAAATGAGGTAATGAAATTCCACCTCCTCCCACTTACACTAAAAATAGCACTAAGGGTAAATTAAATCCTAAGATTTCTAAAACACTCTTTGTTTGAACAATATAGCTTTGGTAGATAAAAGTATGGTTTTCCTTATAGGTTTTGTGAAGGTTCTAATCATTCTATAGCATATTGTTGGAAGAGAAAACAATGGTTAAGAATTTAATGCACATTTTGTGAATGATAAGGTAGGTTATAAAGACCAATCTATCCCCTGGTAAGGTGAGAAATGCCAAAAAGGTTACCTATCCTAAACAGAGGAATCATTCTCCTAGATAGAGTTCAGGAATGAAAAATGGGTAAGACTCCTAAAAAGAGGGAAGTTAATTTTTGTTCCCATTGTAAAAGGAATGGTCATGATGTTAAGATGTGTTGGTATGTTCCTTCAAATGCAACATTAGAAATTTGTTAAAAAGGAAAATAATGTCAAACTAAACTTTGTTGATCTAACTCATGTAAATTCTCATTAAGTAATCGGGAAGTAAAACCACCTAAACAGAGAAATCCAATTAATTGGATAGGTAAAACATTCCTCAACTTTATGTTTGCATTGCAGTAACTGGTGATAGTATGCAAACATTTTCAAAGCTATATTTTAGGGATTTGATCCTATGTTTATATTTATCTTTGAAATAATTTGGAAGCAGCCGTAGAGAAGATTTGAGTGATAGGTTCATCATACTCATATTCATCTTCTCACATTGTGGTTGGTTATTCCATTTCTGACAACAGTATGCAGGGATATGGGCATCATCAGAATGTCAATTTTGAAACTTGTAGTTTTATAGTGTTGTCATTTGTGTAAATTTATGGATGCTTATAAGACCCATTCGGGCACCTGTTTGATATTGTAATAAATAGAAAAACTTGTTGTATCCACATGTGTTATTTGCACTAATTTATAAGGCCCTCATTTTGAAAATTTGATTTTTGTAACTATCAGATGTGGTTGCAATTAGGGTGTAAATTTATTACACTAACAAACTGGTTTGCAAAGGCACCAGGTGATCATTTTGTAAATTATGATAGTTCACCAATTTAGGTAAGCATACAGTTTATAATCTATCCCTTTACAGTTCAGTGTATGGATAGAATATTTACATATTCATGTTGATTCAGATTTTGACTATAGCCATTTTTGGCATTGATGGTTTAATGATTCTCGATAGTGAATATTTGTAGTTGTAATCAACATAATCACAAAGTTTCAATTGAACACTAGCTTCCAGTTATAGATGGGTGTTATTATCTGACTTATTATTTGTGATGGCGATACAATGTTTTTGGAAGATTCACATGGATTCAGTTGTTGACTATAGATATTTTTGGGCATTGATATTCTATTTTATTCTGGATAGTGAATACTTGCAGTTGTTCTGATTTCGAGAGATGGACAATGGGCACTAGCCTAATTGTGGGCAGTTTAGATGTCTGGTATATTGATCTATGTTATGAAATTGTAATTTAAGTAATCGGCCGTATCACAAAGTGATAGTTGAACACTAGCTTTCCATAATAGAATGGGTGTTATTATCTAGTCAATTATTTTTGATGGCATTATAGTGGGGTATGACAGTTCACAGTTGTGTGCAGAGTTGACAGGGTTGCAACGTTTTAATTGAACACTAGCTTAATTGGGTGTTATTATCTGATTGGTTATGTAATTAGCTAATCAACTATTTGAATTTTATTAACCTATAATGTTATTTAGGTTCTTGTATGTGTTTTTGCAATGCAGGAAGAGATAGCATGTTTTGTGGGTTGATACATAGCTTTTTGTGGACAAAAATCCTTCTCAGTAGGGAGGAGTGATCAGGGGATATTTTTAGTGTCAAAAATTCCCTAAACTTCCCTAGACCATTCCAGTGTAGTATATCCTTCAAAGAGATTTTTGACAACTATAAGAACATGAAAAATGGACACTCTGAGCTCAAGTTATGTCCGGTCAAAGTTCAGTCAACATGGAAGTCAACTTTGGTCAACAGGTCAACAAGTGGACCAATGATAAGGTGACATGTGGCAATTGGCAACAAGGAAAAATTTATGGTCTTGTAATTTTTAAAAATCAGTTCCATGGTATAGAGCTCATCGCAAGCTTTCTGACACATTTTGAACGGACCAAATCTGAGTTCGTATGCGAAAGATATGCATAGTCAAAGTTGTGGTCAAATGATGACGTGGCACACTCTGACATGGACAAATGGCATATTATGGGCATGAAAATTGGTAGGTTTTTAGTGGATTTGGATTTAAAATAATAATAATAATATTTTATTTAATTCATTCCAAGGGAATAAGCCTAATCCCATAGGATAAGGAAGATTTTGTGGACAAAAACTATTTAAAGACTTATCCTATCCCTTTCCCACCAAATGTGGGGTTGATGGCTAAATTGGTCACCTAAACCTATGGAAGGGGATTTGAACCCAAGTACCTCATCTAAAAATATATGGAAAAATGAACACCAAACCTCATGGTTCTAGAGGAGTGGCCTTACCAACCCACCACCCTCTTGTAAGTGGTATAAATAAAGCTCACATGTATTTGTAATAGACAAGTTTCAGTCTATGTCAAGCCCAATAAAAGCGGTTTTGGAAAAGTGCAGTTTTGGGGCACTTCTGCTCACTTCTAGATCTCAAGTTATATATGAAAGTTTCTTATAATTTCAATACAATCATGATGGTTTCATCATATATCTGATTTGGATATTTTGTGATAGATTTATGTGTTGTTAAAGTCACATGAAGACATAGAACCAAAGGGAGACACTCTTGCAAGTGGATCAGGAAGGTGAAGGACATAGGTTGAGCTCCATTAACATTCTTCGAAGGTCTAAAACATAGTTTTTTAGGTTTTTGATTCATTATTGGTTAATGTAAATGTTATTGTATTTACATTTTTAACATTATTAATGGATCGGTTCACCACGAACCCCCCCTGGTTTTGGTTCTAATTTTATTATCGTAGGAATTTAAATTTAGAAATGAATATGGATAAATCAATCTGATAAAATTGAGATATTGATTTTGGGGCTTGATCAAATAGTTAAATTTTGAGTAAAATCTTTCTCGATTCTAAATTTTATTTTGATGATATTTTTAATTTATTTGAATAATGCAAAAATAATTTAAATTTAGAATTAAAAATGAATGATTTTTGGATCAAATAGTTAAATTTTGAGTAATCACTTAAGTTTGATTAAAATTTTGATCATTGTTTGGAATTATACAATCCTTTTAAGTTGATTAAAATTGAAGATACTTGAAAGCATTTAAAATTGCAAAAAATAAAACACCCATTTTCAGATCACTAAATCACCCTTTAAAATCTAATATATCTTCCTTGACCTCACGATGATTCCCTTGTCTGTCTATGAAAGGTAAAATTTACACATTGAATATACGTCTCAAAAAGTGGAACCTTAACATCTTGTTAGTTCCTTTTTGTAATGAGGATAAAATTTAACATCAATTAAACATATTTTGAGAAACAAACCTTTAATGTAATAATGAATATTAGGAGGCTCATAGGTGTTTAAAATGAATTTAATTAACAATGAGTTGTGGATAATTAATGGAAATCGAAAGGAACCAAGAGTGCATTCTCTTTTAAGGTGAATGCTATACAAAAATAAAGTATTTGAAGCTTTAGAAAAGGAAATTTTACACCCTTACCAATTTAGTTCACTATAAACCTATAAGGTTATATAATGGAAAACTAAATGTAATAAATTTGTCAACCATAAAAAGCCATGTTGTTGAGTATGCGTATCATGTGTTCCTTACCGTAGTTGGGTCATTATCTTGGTCTACGTCATTTGAGTAAGATATTGATGTGTAATCTATGTTATCATATTGTCTATGTGGCTCCATGTTTATGTAAGTGTCCTACATGATGTCTAGTTTCTTTATGTTGTTCCCATGTGGTGTTGTGTAGCCTACAATTAAAGACAAAACAAATTATTCCGATAATTTTACTGTTTTATTTTGCATGTCAAATATGTGGGCGTTACATTTGTATAAACACATAATATGGTATTAGTTACCAGTGTAAGTGCTTATATGCAAATCATGACATGCATGCACCCATCAAATAAATAAATTCCCAACCAACCAAAACTTGAAACTGAATTTCAGTTATCAAAATAAGATTAATTGCATTTTCTCCAGATTCTCTATTTATATTAAAGAATTCACAAAATTTACCTATTCCCAAATTTATTCAACAATTCACAATTAAATAAAAGGTAATATAACTCATGTCAACATGTTTTTATATAAGGTTAAGTTGAGCATACTTCAATAATCCTAAACTTTTAATATTATAAGATTAAACAATACCTTAATCTTTGATAAATTTTTCATAGAACATCGATTATAAAATATATAATAATAATTAATTATCTATCAAATATATATCAAGATAATCTATACACATTTCCAAAAACACACTTGGTGTTTTTCAAAAAAAAATTATGTGCATATGACCTTGTGTACATACTTGATCATATACGGGATGGCATATGACTATATAAGTTTACATGTAATCAAACTCTAAAACTTTCAATATTTTTTATTTATAATCCCATGAGGAAATATGATCATTTCTAGTAGCATAATACATTAGAGGACTTTAGGAAATCTAAGGAAGAAAAGCAAGTTATGCCCTTTCTCAAAACATCGAATAACAATCAAGTAAAAATTTTAATATCATGATTGTTTTCCCCAAAGGGTATAATAAATGGATCATATTTTATAATCACCAACTCTCCATGGTATTGATATTATTTTAATAAGGTTCTAAATAATGTAGAAATTATTTATGGATTAATATTCATAAATCTTTAGACCTAAATGGGTTAAACATAGTTACACTTGAATAACAACTACGAATTTCTAAATGGAACTATCTGCAAAGGTAAAAAAACATTATTATTCAAATAACTTATAAAAAATCAAAAATGGGTCTTTATTGAATCCATACAACAATTACGAAATTCCTATAAATGGGAGCTAAATTATAAAAATGGGTTTGCAGAACAAAAGACATAATATGAATATCATGAAATCTATGTACAAATAACTTAACAACCATATTATTAGAATTTAAATTTGTAAAAATGTTATTCCAAATACAAAACTTGAAAAGGATATTTCAATCTTAAACTAGAACAATGGTAAACCATATAAATGTCTTGTAAACCAAGTTAAGCTTTCCAACATTAAAAGACAAGGAAAACCCAAGTGGTTATTGTCCTGATGTGAAAAAGACCATGATAGTACTAAATATCATTAATGAATTGAAAATAACAAGTAAAATCCATCATGGGCCATTCCATAGATGTAATTATATTTTCTATGTAAGAGGGGAAAAAATAACATGTATGTATATTTCATTCTAAGTGGACTACCTTGTTTTTCTTCTCTTTCCCTTCCATCTCACACATCTTCTTTGAGAAACTAACTTTGGTTTTCCAAAAACAATTTTCTCCTCTCCGATTTTTGTTATCTTTTCTATATACCCTATCCCCTCTATATCCTAGGAATCTAAAACTATTTTCCCCAAAAACATGCTCCATATTTTTCATCATTTGAAGACACAAAAGCATACTCTTAGGTTCCACCCATAGCTAAGCAGATCTCAATATTTTCGTAGGGTTTTAAAAAAAAAGACTTGTCATGAATTTCCCACTTTATTGGAAAATAATCTACATAGCCACATAACTCGAGCGGTAACACAATTCCAAAAGGATTCCAACACAATTAGTAAAAATAGGACTATAAAGCAAATCAATTACTGATAGAATTTCGACAAATGGATATTGACAAGTAACAAAACAACAACTTCTATAAAGGCGTTTGTGAAAGGTCAAAGCACAATCAATTTATCTTTTTATATGATACTTTCTTTTATATTATGTTCATGTGTTGTTAATTATTTTAGGTTATTTTACGTGGTAAATTTATATAGTATTATAATTTTATTTAGTATCTAGGAACTCTTATTATATATGCAATATTTAGAGTTTATTCTCTAACTAATGATAATTTAAAATACTTATAGTATAAAAAAACTAAAACATGTGAGTAATTTTTGTAGGTTATGATATGTGTATGATGGGAAACCCATCAAGTAATTGTAGATGTGTTATATTGATACACGATAGCTAAGGTGAAATGCTAGAGTGGTTGAAACAAATAAAATAATTTAAATATCTGAGGATTCTAGTACCATCATCCAAAAATGCTTTTCCGTGGGAAGAAGATACAACTCATTTACATCTCAATATATTGTAGTCAAAATCCCTTTGTAAGAATTATCTTACAATCTTTCCCGATACCATTACATGATATTATATTAAACATTAAATTTTCATAATAAAGTAAATCACCAATTATAGCTTCCAAAATGAAATCCACATATTTTAGGAAATTTGAGGATAAAATTTCTCTAAATCCTCAACAATTACTTAAGCTTAAAAAAACATGTACCATACAGACCTGAAAAAAATCTATTTTACTAAAATCTTAGCTTTATAGTTAATAATGTTTAAATTCCATTCATACATCAATAGGAAATGTTGTCACATTTAATTTGGAAAATCCATGTAAGATATAATTTACCTATGTAAATGTCTTCATTCATCATATTAATCATGGTACACATGTAACACATGTATGTAGACACTCAAATTTAGAAATTTACCTTTTGATATTCTTTGGTTATGTTAATATCTTGCTTGATTTAGATAAATTTCCACAATTTATCCTTTCTCAATACATTGTACTATCAATCTCCCAACTGTACTATCCCTATATATAGATGTGTCATCACCTTCGGAATACAATCGTTTTTAAATTATGCTTATTATGATACATTTTTCAGATTTCATTCAAACTATTTCTATCTAAAACTATAAAATATTGTTAGGATGTAATTTTCTGTCATGATTGACTTGTATGGTCTTCAACCGACACAACTTTCAAAGTTTCTTTCAATTCTATTATCTTTCATGGGTCATTTTATCCTCTTACGTTGACCTTTTCATAATGATTTACCTTTAGAACCATATATAAACAATTTTATACCACTTCAATTACTCACCTAACATTTTCGTAAGATCTTATTGCAAAAATAAAATAAAAATTCACTTAAGATCCCATAAATATTCCCAAGGATGATGCACATTCATTAGGACCGTCACTAAAACAATTTTGAAGCACTCAACCAAGTCAATGAGTTCATCTTCCCTCATTTCCAAGCATATAAAGATCTCAATATCACATGTTAGGTAAAGAAATACCAACTATCAGATATTTGTCCCATGTATTTACAAGGAAATGCTTTAAAAACTATACTAAAAATTCCTATCATCCTTTCACAAGCACTTATGGATAATTTTATTAGTTGCATCCATATAAATATCACATGTTAGGTGGAGAAATACCTCTAATTTGAGGAATCTTCATAGTAGTGCCAATGTAGGAAATGTATGGATTCCACTTCAACCCAAATACTAACCTTCATATATGGTATTTGACCAATGGTTAGGGTTTGAGTTTTATTCAAATTATTTAGATTGTTTTGGGATTGTGTAAAACTTACGGTTTGAAACTAAAACACATTTATAGGAAACCAAAGGGAACATAATGCTATAGAACACCACTCAAAGTATGTCCAAAACCATATAGTAGGTTCAAGTCCATTCGGCTGGTCCTAGTCAAGATATATGGCTGCAAAGCTTTCTATTTGTAATCCCATGAATGAATCATATTCCATTTTAGTACTCCCATATTCTCTAATATTTGTATCTTTATCTCTTTTCTTTCTCTTTATATAACTAATTACATAACTCATTTTGTGTTTTGAGATTATAATATATCGTTACCACTACTCTCAAGTATTAATGTGTTTTTAATATTGCATGATTAATGCTGAAAGTTAAATTAGTACACAAGCTATAATATTTGAATAGGTTATAGATCTTGTATTACCACTACACCAAAAAATTTAAAATCAAATGGGATGAAATTTTTTACCATTATACCATCATAATTTGTTAAAATATTAATAAATCAAATAGAAATATTATGGTTCTAAATGGGATTTAAAGGAAAAATATTACATGTACACGTGAAGGAACACCATGAAAGGAGGAGTAAGAATAGTCAAAGATGAGGCACCTACAAGTGTTTTGAGAGTTATTGGTGTAGCAAATATGTTTACCACCACCGCCATCTCTAAATTTTATTCCATTTGCATAGTATTATAATATGAATCATAAGAACCACATACTCCAAACCTTGTTCGATGGTGCGATGTCGTGGTGAATGATACTAATTTTTTCTTCTATGTATTTTTTAAATGCAATTATGCCAATATTAAAAACTTTGTATTGTATGGTTGTACTTGAACATTGTTCATTTTATGTTATGGAGCCCGTTTTCATGTGTGGAAGTGTTGAAGACTATACACTAAAATTACTAAACATTATCCATAATTTTCTCATGAGAAAACATGCCCAATATTTCGGGAAGCTGGGCAAGATTTTTGACCCATAGGATTATGGGGTGGTTTTGGTACCCATAGTATTGTAAAACTGCTTAAGTAGTTTCTATTTATGTTATTTTTGTATATGGTAGGCTTGATGTTACATTGTAGAGGTGTGTGAGTTCAAGTGTGAATTCGGGAGATTTTGTTGAGCATAGCTCCAAACAAATCTAGGTATTTTATTGAGAGAAAGGTGGTTTGTAATAAAATATGAGCAAGTGATTCTTGGTGGACATATCCCAAATTAGGTGAACTATGTTAAATAATATCTTTGTTTTTTGTTATTTTAATTTCTCCACCTTTACTTTTTAGATTTGTGATATTATTCTCCATATTAGTTTCTACTATTACGATTATGTGTGGGATTGTTCCACATAGTTTATCCCTTATTTCCTAACAATTGGTATTAGAGCCTAGTTTGGTTTGCTAAAGTGTTGAATCATATGGAAATTTTTAGCTTGAGAGGGAGCTATGGAAAGTAATGGAAGATCAAGGGTTGATAAATTCAACGGAAAGATTTTAATCTTTAGAAGATTACCTTTATCGAAGGATCTTTATATTCCACTATTTGAGAAAGGGAACAAACCCTCGAGAATGACAAATGTGGAGCGGGATTTTGGGATAGGAAGGAAAGTGGAATAATCCAGTTATGTCTTACATTTTTTTATTATTTATATTACAAAGGAAATGACTACAAAAGAACTTATGGATGCATTATGGAAGTTATATGAAAAACCTTCTACTCTAACAAGATATTTTTGATGAAAAATTTGTTTAATATGAAGATGTCGAGAATAGTTCGGTAGCATATTATTTAAATGATGTTAATACAAATTTATCAATATGCTAGCCGATTCTGATAGAATTTGATGAATAATTTAGGGATTTATAAATTTTGTGCTCCTTACCTAAGAGTTGGAATAGCTTGGTAATGGCGATCTGCAACTCGAGTTTTAGCTAACTCAAAGTTGAAGTTTTAGGATGTTGTAGGGGTGATTCTAAGCGAGGAAATGCGAAGAAAAATCTATGAGGAATCTTATACTTTAGGGAATGCTTTGAGTGGAGAATAGAGGGAGATAGAAGAATAGAGGAAGCGTGAAAAATAGAAATATTGGGAAAGCTCAAAATAAAAAATCAAGATTGTATCTTAGCATGTGAAAAATATAGGCATGCAAAGGAATTTTTGAGCTTCGGGACAAGAAGAAACAATAGGAAGAAAACATGGAGTAAAATGTGGAAGCAGTAATGTATGCCGGGATGCTTAGATTATTTCTTTGCATAATATTGTTGAATATCGGGTTTTAGATTTAGGGGCTTCTTTCCATGCTACTCCACATAGGAATTATTTTGTTGATTATGTTAAAGGGGATTTTGGGCATGTTTTTCTTGGCGGTGATGAGCCTTACAACATAGTTGGAAAAGGTTATATTCAGGTTAAGACATAGAATAGTAATACATGACTATTGAATTATGTTAGAAATTTACCTACATTACGACAAAATTTCATATCGTGGGGCAGCTAAGAAGTGATGGTTGTACTTATGATATTTATAGTGGTCTCTTGGAAGGTTACTAAGGGTTCTCTTGTGGTGGAAAGAGGTAAGAAGGTTGGAACCTAGTATTTAATCACCTTTGATAGCTTTGATGCTTGTAATCTTGTGGCTTCAAATGAAAATACAACATTGTGGCATTATAGGCTCGGTCATATGAGCCATAAGGGCATGGAGATCGTAAATGAGACCTCTCGCTTGGTCCAAAGTCGTGGACGCTTCCACATCAGCACACGGCGCGGAAAAGCTTTCCCCTTCACTGTCAGAAGGGTCCTTTTCCCTGCGCATCCCCACTCATATCACGGAGGCTGCTGCTGCTTCTCGTGACCTGTCCTTGGTGGGCACGCTGATGGGCCCTAGGCCCCCACTGGAGGATATAAAAAAATGGGCTCGTTTAAAATGGCAACCATGTGGAGCACTTGAAATAGCGGCTATGCCTAATGGATTCATCTTATTCTCTTTCAGCTTGAAAGAAGATTTCGCTAGAGCGTTCTGGGAGGTCCGTGGTTCTTTGGCAGGCGGGGTTTTTATCTCAGGAAATGGTCTCCTGGTTTCAACCCACACACGGAATCCATGACCCAAGCCCCAATCTGGGTCCGCCTTCCGGGGCTTCCTTTGGAGTTCTGGCATCCGGCGGTCATTGAAGGTATTGCTCTTTCTATAGGTTCTTTGATTGCTATAGATCAAGCCACGAAAGCAAAAACTAGATTTATTCATGCTCGTTTCTGTGTTAATGCTGATATTAGTTGCCCCTTGCCAAAAGACATTGAGCTTATCTCGGACTTTGGGAACTGGAGACAGCCTATTGACTATGAATACATTCCTCAAGCTTGTTCTTTCTGCAAAAAACTGGGCCATAGGGCCTCCAGCTGCCCCTCTAAACCCCAACCGAAACCACTGTCCCAAACCCTATCCCCAAAATTCAAGAAAAAATTTGTACCTAAATCGTCCTCCATTGAGATCCCGATCATCCCCACTTCTAACTCCTTTGCTCTCCTGGAGGATGGAGAAATCGACCAGCCCTCTGATCCTGCTGCTGAGACCCTTCCCCCCTCCTCTGCCCTCCTTCCTCTCTCCCCACCCCTGGCTCCTTCGATTCCAGCTTTTTTTTGCCTCTTCCCCCCTTCGCCACTTCCTGCTCCCTTCTCCATCCCCCCTTCCCTTGATCCCCTCCTCCCTCGATCCTCCCTCCCTTCCTCCCCTTGGCCCGTCTCTGTTTTTGATTCGCCCCCTCTCCCTCGGAGCTATCCACAGATGATTGTTCTAATCACCGTTTCACTAGAAGCAGCAACAAGAAACCAGATATAGGCTTGGAAAAAGTTAGAGGCAGAACTCCAAGCAGTGTTAAGCTTCAGATTGAAGCAGCTACAAATGTGGCGCAAGGAACCCAAAGCACTATCCCCATGGTGGTGGGGAGTAAATCCAAACAAAAGAAATGAAGATCATTTCTTGGAATATAAGAGGGCTCAACTCTCTGCAAAAGCAAAGAATCATCAAAGACATCAAGTTCCAGAACTCACCTGATATCATCATGTTACAGGAAACCAAGCTAAAAACTGAGGTTCGGCTTCATAAAATCTGGCCTGCGGCTGCATTTGAATCCCAACCTTCAACTGGGAACTCCGGGGGGCTTTGCACCTTGTGGAATCCCAGAATTCTTAAAGGGGATTGCCTGTTCAAACATCCCAATTTTCTATGTATCCTCTTTCAAGAAATTGGTACTGACACCTCCTGGATTGCTATCAATGTCTATGCCCCAAACTTGGAGAATCATCGTGGAAAACTTTGGAAGGATATCACCAACTTCATCGTTACTTGTGGTAAAATTCCAATTATCATAATGGGTGATCTAAATTGTCCTCTTTATCCCTCAGATAAACAGGGGGGCATGCCTGCTATGCCGGCTAGCATGGAAGCTTTGGCTGACTTCATTAGAGAAAATTCACTTCTGGATATGGATCTCCACGGTTCTTCTTACACATGGTCAAATCGTAGATTGGGCAGGAATCACATTCAATGCAGATTAGATAGAGCTCTTGGATCGATGGATTGGATTTCTCTCTTTCCGGACTTTTATCTCAGCTCCCTCCCAAGGGTTGGCTCTGATCACAGCCCCCTCCTGTTGAGCGCCAACCATTTGGTGAATATCAAGAATCCTCCCTTCAGATTCGAGCTGGCTTGGCTTGAGAATAATCATCTGACCCCCCTGGTTGCAAGCTGGTGGAATATTGAGATTGAAGGAACCAATATGTTCAGATTTTCCAGCAAACTCAAAGAAGTCAAAAAACAGCTCAAAATATGGAAGTCTAAGGTCTTCGGCAACATCAAGGTTCGCAAGAAGGAGCTCTCTCAGAGCTTGATCAAAATTTCTGAGCAAATTGAGAATGTGGGAAGGTTGGACCATCTTCACCAACAGGAAATCTCCCTCCTCAGTGATTATCACAGCACTCTTAAAGAAGAAGAAACCTACTGGAGGCAGCGTTCTAGGGCCCTCTGGCTTGACCAAGGTGATCGTAATACTAAATTCTTTCATATTACTGCTTGTAAACATAAAGCTAGGGACAAGATTCGTGAGTTGGTGTCGTCTTCAGGTACTCTTCTTACTGCTGACTCTGATATATCCAATGAGCTTATATCCTTCTACTCAAATCTTCTCCATGCTGATCTGGCTCCTTCGGAACAATCTATGAATGAAATGCTTCAGCACATTCCTCATCTGGTCTCTCCTGAGATGAACAATAATCTTACCAAGCCTTTTGCTATGGAGGAAATTCATAAAGCTGTCTTTGCTATGAAGCGAGATAAAGCCCCGGGTCCGGATGGCTTTCGGCTGCTTTCTTCCAAGTTTTTTGGGAAATCATCAAGCAGGACCTTTTCCTCGCAGTCAACGAATTTCAGATGAATGATAATCTGCTAAAGGAATGGAACACCACTTTTTTGGCCTTGGCTCCAAAAGTGCATATCTCCAAGGATGTGTCCAATTTTCGGCCCATAAGTCTATGCAACACGTCTTACAAGATTATCACTAAGATGCTGGCTTCCAGGCTAAAACCTCTTATGCCGAACCTCATCTCCCTCAATCAGAATGGATTCATTAAAGGTAGGCTTATTCAAGGCGGTATAATTACTGTCCATGAGGCCATCCACTCGGCCCTCCTTGCGAAGTCTCCTGGTATGATCTTAAAATTGGATATGCAAAAAGCCTTTGACAGAGTCAGCTGGCCTTTCCTAATCAAGACCCTGGAAAAATTTGGGTTCAACAAAAAATGGTGTAGCTGGATTTACTCATGTGTTTCGACCCCTTGTTTTTCTATTCTGATCAATGGCATTCCTGCGGGTTTTTTCAAAAGTAGCAGAGGTATCAGGCAAGGTGACCCTCTGTCACCTTTTCTCTTTGTTCTTATGGCGGATTCCCTCAGCAGAGCGCTGGATGCGGCAAAAAATCAATCCATCATCTCTGGTTTGAAAATCACCTCTAACTGTCCCTCGGCCACCCATAGCCAGTTCGCTGATGACACCTTATTGCTGAGTCTGGCTTCTGTTATCGAAGCTAGGGCTATTATGGATATCCTTTCTTTATATCAATCAGCCTCGCAGCAAACGATTAACTTCATCAAGAGCAGCATCTCCTTTTTCAACACGCCCCCCAGAGTTCAGAGGAAGATTGCTGACATTTTTGGTTGCTCGATTGTGGATCTCCCAACCTCTTATCTGGGCATCCCCCTCTTCCATGGTAGGCAATCAAAAATTATGTGGAACCCGATTATTGAAAGATATCAAAAAAAACTTGCTGCTTGGAAAGGTGCTCTCCTCAGCCAGGCTGGCAAGCTCCAGCTGGTGAAAGCCACTCTTCAGAATCTTCCTTCTTACTTTCTGTCCATGCTCAAAATTCCCAGCTCTGTTAGAGAGGCTGTGGAAAAAATTCAAAGGAACTTTCTGTGGTCTGGAACTGAAGAAAAGAAAAGGATCCACCTTGTGGCCTGGAAAGAGGTTTGTAAACCTACTGCTCACGGTGGTCTTGGTCTTCGGAAAATAAAGGAGATGAACGGGGCCCTCCTGGCGAAACTTGCTTGGGAGGTGGCTAAAGGCAATTCTTGTTGGGCCCGCTTGCTCCGTGCTAAGTATTTAACAAACAATGAAGACTTTCTCACATCCATCCCCACTAGAGGCTCTACCATATGGAACTCCATTTGTAGTTCGCTCCCCATCATTCGTGCTGGCACTAAATGGAGGTTCGGGAATGGGCGTCTCATTGATTTCTGGAGGGATACTTGGATTGGTGATGTTCCCCTTGATCTCAACCCCTCTTGGGACCCTATCAAGAGAAGTATCATCAATATTCATGGTAGATTAGCATCTGGTTATTGGCAGAGGATAAATTCCATCCCCTCTTGGGATATCAAGGCTTGGGAGGATATCAGCGACCTTCAAAGAGACCTGCTGTCCTCCCTTAGAGTGCAGCTCTCCACCATCTACATCCCGTATTCCCATAATGAAGATGAGATTATCTGGACTCTATCCACTTCGGGCTCCTTTTCAGTTAGAGCTGCTTATCTCTCGATGCATTGTGCTGACGTGGGCCCCCCTCTTATAAAATTCTGGCCTAAGGAGATCACTCCTAAAATAGGTTTTTTCTCTTGGCTCTCCTCTAAAAATGCCTTCCTTTCCGGGGAGAACCTGAAGAGAAGGGGATTTTCCCTTCCTACCAAATGTGTTCTATGTGCAAATGAAGAGGAATCCTCATCTCACCTCCTGGTCCATTGCTCTTTCTCGCATGATATTTGGCAGTGGCTCCTATCGAGATTAGGAGTTTTTTGGATCTTTCCGGATTCCATTCAGGATACTCTTTCTCAATGGTACTCCCCCTTCACTCATCCGATTCTAAAGTTGGCTTGGAAACTCCTCCTCCCGCATGGTTTATGGGGCATATGGAAAGAAAGAAACAGAAGAATCTTCAAAAATAAGAGTCTCAATCCTGATCAGGTGGCTATTCTGATTGGCCTGGCTCTCCAAGAAAATATCAACCTGACCACTTGGTCTAAATATCAGCAAAAACTGCAGTTCTGTCACACCCTGGAGTGGCAGCAGTATTTATCCATTCCGTGCAAAAAAACCCATTCTGACAGGAATTCGATTTGCTGGCTTCCCCCTCCTAGGGGATGGAGAAAACTCAACACGGATGGCGCTTCGAAAGGGAACCCTGGTATGTCCGGAGGAGGGGCCATTCTTCGTTGCTATTCGGGTTTAATTGTTGCTGCCTCTGCCCATAATTTCAACTTTGGTTCCAACCATCGTGCGGAGGCCTTAGCCATCCTCAAGGGTCTTGAGATGGCTATCAAGGTGGGCAATGATCCCCTCCAAGTGGAAAGTGACTCCCTCAACATCATAAACCTCCTTTGTTCCAATGACCCTTGGACCTGGTCGATTAAAAACATCATTGCTGATATTAGAAGCATTCAAAGATCCTTCCTTCAAGTCCAATTCCAGCACGTCCTCCGGGAAGGTAATAAAGCGGCGGATCTTCTGGCTAACATGGGTGTCCTCATCGAAAATCAGCAAATTTGGACTGAGAACTTCCCGAATGAACTCTGTCAGATTGCCCAAATTGACGCACTCCAATCTTGTGGTGGTGGTCTGAAGCCGATCGGGGTTTCGGCACAGGCGCTTTGGTCCATTCAAATGGCGGCGATGAATACGGCAAATTTATTTGACATGACTCTTGACACGAGGTTCCTGATCAAGGCGCCTAGTTATGATGCAGCGAATCCCCGCACGAACGAGCAATATGCTCCCATTAATCATCCGAGGAGGTGGCGTCAGGGCTTTAATATATTTGCCGGTATCTTGTTCAGACTGGCTCTCGTCCGTTCCTATCTCCGACTCTGTAACTGCTCCAATATTCTTCTCATGGGGGGGCAATTGAAGCGCCTTGAGCCCGACAGTTGCGAGACGCTTAGGAATGATGGCGAGGTCTGGAATATCTTAGTGGAAAATGGGATCTCTACTTTTCTGGAAAGAATGTCTGGTTACTCGGCCTTAGTGTCTTATGCTGTTACGGCTTCGTGGTCGAGAGGGCGTGTTCAAATTGGCAGCACTAAGTTTACCATCTCAACGAACGCCATCGCTGATGCCACCGGGCTCCCTGCTGCGGGCGATATTTACTACAGGCGTTCCCTTCACGCCGAGATACAAGAATTCAACGCACCGGGGGATAGACCAAGGAAATATATGTCAGGATATACCCGCGACTCTCTGCCCTCGCCCTGGGATAGAGTGGCGGAAGCCATTATGAGGTACTTCACCATAGACGGTAGGTACCGTCTGGTTTTTGGCCCCCATCTGTTTATTCTCTCCCACCTCCGTTGGGGGAGAAAGATTAATTTAGCTGCCTTTCTTTTTCAATCGCTGGAGCACTCTGTTATGCTGGCTCGGGAGGGCGAGGGAGTCATCCTCCACCAGGGTCTTCTTTACCTTCTCTTCTCCGTCGCCGCTTCCCACACTGACCTGCTCCGCTTTCCTCCCAAATTGGGCCGCCGCCGCCGCTCCCCCTCCCCTCCTTCTCACCCCTCTTCCTCTTCCCATCGCTCCTCTCGGCGCCGCCGCCGCCTGCTCCTTTCCTCTGGCTCGGACTCCGACGTGGCCATCGTGAGCCCCCCGCGAAGCCCCCATCTCCGCTGCTGTTCCCCCCTTTCCCACCCCCATCTCGTGCCTCTTCCTGGAAGACTCCAATGCCAGTGGACGCGCTCCTTCTCCTGTTTCTAGCCCGGGTCTCTCTGGTGCGGCTGATCTGTTGGGGCTTGCTCAACTGTACCCTGACTCCTCGGAAGAGGAGCAGGGTGATATCAATCAATTTGTTGCGGATCCCCCCTCTCCTTCTGCTGGCTCTAAGGATCCCTCGAATGTTAAAGATTCCACTGCTGACACTCCTCTCTCCACTCCTGCTATGGACTTTAGCACTGCTGATATTGATGCTGATGAAAAAAGGACCAGAACAGAGCTGATATCATCTCCTCCATTCTGAGTAAGCTTCAGCGTGCATTCAAAGCTCTCAAAGATTGGGAGGACTTCACGAATTCTACCAGAATGGCCTTAGCAAACGACTGTTCGGAGCTTCTCAAGTTGGCGGATCTCCTTGCAAATGAATCGGGCTCCCCTAGAGCTAAAGATGTTGTTTCTGAGCTGAAGAAGCTTATTTAGTTGCTCCTCTTCTTGGCTTGTCTCTTTTCGTTCTCCTTTTTGGAATCCTCGTGGGTATTTTGTTTTGGTTATACTATTGTTAAATCTAGCCTGATGGGCTTTTTGTATCAAGGTTGTGGGACCTTCTATTAATGGAAATCGAGAAAGGAACCAAGAGTGCATTCTCTTTTAAGGTGAATGCTATACAAAAATAAAGTATTTGAAGCTTTAGAAAAGGAAATTTTACACCCTTACCAATTTAGTTCACTATAAACCTATAAGGTTATATAATGGAAAACTAAATGTAATAAATTTGTCAACCATAAAAAGCCATGTTGTTGAGTATGCGTATCATGTGTTCCTTACCGTAGTTGGGTCATTATCTTGGTCTACGTCATTTGAGTAAGATATTGATGTGTAATCTATGTTATCATATTGTCTATGTGGCTCCATGTTTATGTAAGTGTCCTACATGATGTCTAGTTTCTTTATGTTGTTCCCATGTGGTGTTGTGTAGCCTACAATTAAAGACAAAACAAATTATTCCGATAATTTTCTTTTTTATTTTGCATGTCAAATATGTGGGCGTTACATTTGTATAAACACATAATATGGTATTAGTTACAGTGTAAGTGCTTATATGCAAATCATGACATGCATGCACCCATCAAATAAATAAATTCCCAACCAACCAAAACTTGAATCGAATTTCAATTATCAAAATAAGATTCAAAATTGCATTTTCTCCATTCTCTATTTATATTAAAGAATTCACAAAATTTACCTATTCCCAAATTTATTCAACAATTCACAATTAAATAAAAAGGTAATATAACTCATGTCAACATGTTTTTATATAAGGTTAAGTTGAGCATACTTCAATAATCCTAAACTTTTAATATTATAAGATTAAACAATACCTTAATGTTGATAAATTTTTTCATAGAACATCGTTATAAAATATATAATAATAATTAATTATCTATCAAATATATATCAAGATAATCTATACACATTTCCAAAAACACACTTGGTGTTTTTCAAAAAAAATTATGTGCATATGACCTTGTGTACATACTTGATCATATGCAGGATGGCATATGACTATATAAGTTTACATGTAATCAAACTCTAAAACTTTCAATAGTTTTATCCCAAGAGGAAATATGATCATTTCTAGTAGCATAATACATTAGAGGACTTTAGGAAATCTAAGGAAGAAAAGCAAGTTATGCCCTTTCTCAAAACATCGAATAACAATCAAGTAAAAATTTTAATATCATGATTGTTTTCCCCAAAGGGTATAATAAATGGATCATATTTTATAATCACCAACTCTCCATGGTATTGATATTATTTTAATAAGGTTCTAAATAATGTAGAAATTATTTATGGATTAATATTCATAAATCTTTAGACCTAAATGGGTTAAACATAGTTACACTTGAATAACAACTACGAATTTCTAAATGGAACTATCTACAAAGGTAAAAAACATTATTATTCAAATAACTTATAAAAAATCAAAAATGGGTCTTTATTGAATCCATACAACAATTACGAAATTCCTATAAATGGGAGCTAAATTATAAAAATGGGTTTGCAAACAAAAGACATAATATGAATATCATGAAATCTATGTACAAATAACTTAACAACCATATTATTAGAATTTAAATTTGTAAAAACATTTTTCCAAATACAAAACTTGAAAAGGATATTTCAATCTTAAACTAGAACAATGGTAAACCATATAAATGTCTTGTAAACCAAGTTAAGCTTTCCAACATTAAAAGACAAGGAAAACCCAAGTGGTTATTGTCACAATGTGAAAAAAGACCATGATAGTACTAAATATCATTAATGAATTGAAAATAACAAGTAAAATCCATCATGGGCCATTCCATAGATGTAATTATATTTTCTATGTAAGAGGGGAAAAAATAACATGTATGTATATTTCATTCTAAGTGGACTACCTTGTTTTTCTTCTCTTTCCCTTCCATCTCACACATCTTCTTTGAGAAACTAACTTTGGTTTTCCAAAAACAATTTTCTCCCTCTCCGATTTTTGTTATCTTTTTCTATATACCCTATCCCCTCTATATCCTAGGAATCTAAAACTATTTTCCCAAAAACATGCTCCATATTTTTCATCATTTGAAGACACAAAAGCATACTCTTAGGTTCCACCCATAGCTAAACAGATCTCAATATTTTCGTAGGGTTTTAAAAAAAGACTTGTCATGAATTTCCCACTTTATTGGAAAATAATCTACATAGCCACATAACTCGAAAGCGGTAACACAATTCCAAAAGGATTCCAACACAATTAGTAAAAATAGACTATAGCAAATCAATTACAATAGAATTTCGACAAATGGATATTGACAAGTAACAAACAACAACTTCTATAGGCGTTTGTGAAAGGTCAATAGCACAATCAATTTATCTTTTTATATGATACTTTCTTTTATATTATGTTCATGTGTTGTTAATTATTTTAGGTTATTTTACGTGGTAAATTTATATAGTATTATAATTTTATTTAGTATCTAGGAACTCTTATTATATATGCAATATTTAGAGTTTATTCTCTAACTAATGATAATTTAAAATACTTATAGTATAAAAAAACTAAAACATGTGAGTAATTTTTGTAGGTTATGATATGTGTATGATGGGAAACCCATCAAGTAATTGTAGATGTGTTATATTGATACACGATAGCTAAGGTGAAATGCTAGAGTGGTTGAAACAAATAAAATAATTTAAATATCTAGAGGATTCTAGTACCATCATCCAAAAATGCTTTTCCGTGGGAAGAAGATACAACTCATTTACATCTCAATATATTGTAGTCAAAATCCCTTTGTAAGAATTATCTTACAATCTTTCCCGATACCCATTACATGATATTATATTAAACATTAAATTTTCATAATAAAGTAAATCACCAATTATAGCTTCCAAAATGAAATCCACATATTTTAGGAAATTTGAGGATAAAATTTCTCTAAATCCTCAACAATTACTTAAGCTTAAAAAAACATGTACCATACGGACCCCACAAAAAAAATCTATTTTACTAAAATCTTAGCTTTATAGTTAATAATGTTTAAATTCCATTCATACATCAATAGGAAATGTTGTCACATTTAATTTGGAAAATCCATGTAAGATATAATTTACCTATGTAAATGTCTTCATTCATCATATTAATCATGGTACACATGTAACACATGTATGTAGACACTCAAATTTAGAAATTTACCTTTTGATATTACTGGTTATGTTAATACTGCTTGATTTAGATAAATTTCCACAATTTATCCTTTCTCAATACATTGTACTATCAATCTCCCAATTGTACTATCCCTATATATAGATGTGTCATCACCTTCGAATACTGATCATTTTTTAAATTATGCTTATTATGATACATTTTTCAGATTTCATTCAAACTATTTCTATCTAAAACTATAAAATATTGTTAGGATGTAATTTTCTGTCATGATTGACTTGTATGGTCTTCAACTGACACAACTTTCAAAGTTTCTTTCAATTCTATTATCTTTCATGGGTCATTTTATCCTCTTACGTTGACCTTTTCATAATGATTTACCTTTAGAACCATATATAAACAATTTTATACCACTTCTTGATTACTCACCTAACATTTTCGTAAGATCTTATTGCAAAAAATAAAATAAAAATTCACTTAAGATCCCATAAATATTCCCAAGGATGATGCACATTCATTAGGACCGTCACTAAAACAATTTTGAAGCACTCAACCAAGTCAATGAGTTCATCTTCCCTCATTTCCAAGCATATAAAGATCTCAATATCACATGTTAGGTAAAGAAATACCAACTATCGGATATTTGTCCCATGTATTTACAAGGAAATGCTTTAAAAACTATACTAAAAATTCCTATCATCCTTTCACAAGCACTTATGGATAATTTTATTAGTTGCATCCATATAAATATCACATGTTAGGTGGAGAAATACCTCTAATTTGAGGAATCTTCATAGTAGTGCCAATGTAGGAAATGTATGGATTCCACTTCAACCCAAATACTAACCTTCATATATGGTATTTGACCAATGGTTAGGGTTTGAGTTTTATTCAAATTATTTAGATTGTTTTGGGATTGTGTAAAACTTACGGTTTGAAACTAAAACACATTTATAGGAAACCAAAGGGAACATAATGCTATAGAACACCACTCAAAGTATGTCCAAAACCATATAGTAGGTTCAAGTCCATTCAAATGGTCCTAGTCAAGATATATGGCTGCAAAGCTTTCTATTTGTAATCCCATGAATGAATCATATTCCATTTTAGTACTCCCATATTCTCTAATATTTGTATCTTTATCTCTTTTCTTTCTCTTTATATAACTAATTACATAACTCATTTTGTGTTTTTGAGATTATAATATATCGTTACCACTACTCTCAAGTATTAATGTGTTTTTAATATTGCATGATTAATGCTGAAAGTTAAATTAGTACACAAGCTATAATATTTGAATAGGTTATAGATCTTGTATTACCACTACACCAAAAAAATTTAAAATCAAATGGGATGAAATTTTTTTACCATTATACCATCATAATTTGTTAAAATATTAATAAATCAAATAGAAATATTATGGTTCTAAATGGGATTTAAAGGAAAAATATTACATGTACACGTGAAGGAACACCATGAAAGGAGGAGTAAGAATAGTCAAAGATGAGGCACCTACAAGTGTTTTGAGAGTTATTGGTGTAGCAAATATGTTTACCACCACCGCCATCTCTAAATTTTATTCCATTTGCATAGTATTATAATATGAATCATAAGAACCACATACTCCAAACCTTGTTCGATGGTCTGATGTCGTGGTGAATGATACTAATTTTTTTCTTCTATGTATTTTTAAATGCAATTATGCCAATATTAAAAAACTTTGTATTGTATGGTTGTACTTGAACATTGTTCATTTTATGTTATGGAGCCCGTTTTCATGTGTAGAAGTGTTGAAGATTGTACACTAAAATTACTATACACTCTCCATAGTTTTCTCATGAGAAAACATGCCCAATATTTTTCGGGAAGCGTGATTTTCTCACATGGGCAAGATTTTTGACCCATAGGATTATGGGGTGGTTTTGGTACCCATAGTATTGTAAAGCTGCTTAAGTAGTTTCCTATTTATGTGATTTTTGTATATGGTAGGCTTGATGTTACATTGTAGAGGTGTGTGAGTTCAAGTGTGAATTCGGGGAGATTTTGTTGAGCATAGCTCCAAACAAATCTAGGTATTTTATTGAGAGAAAGGTGGTTTGTAATAAAATATGAGCAAGTGATTCTTGGTGGACATATCCCAAATTAGGTGAACTATGTTAAATAATATCTTTGTTTTTGTTATTTTAATTTCTCCACCTTTACTTTTTAGATTTGTGATATTATTCTCCATATTAGTTTCTACTATTACGATTATGTGTGGGATTGTTCCATATAGTTTATCCCTTATTTCCTAACAATTGGTATTAGAGCCTAGTTTGGTTTCTAAAGTGTTGAATCATATGGAAATTTTTAGCTTGAGAGGGAGCTATGGAAAGTAATGGAAGATCAAGGGTTGATAAATTCAACGGGAAAGATTTTAATCTTTGGAAGATTACCTTTATCGAAGGATCTTTATATTCCACTATTTGAGAAAGGAACAAACCCTCGAGAATGACAAATGTGGAGTGGGATTTTGGGATAGGAAGGAAAGTGGAATAATCCGATTATGTCTTGCATCTTTTGTTATTTATATTACAAAGGAAATGACTACAAAAGAACTTATGGATGCATTATGGAAGTTATATGAAAAACCTTCTACCTCTAACAAGATATTTTTGATGAAAAATTTGTTTAATATGAAGATGTCGAGAATAGTTCAAGAAGCATATTATTTAAATGATGTTAATACACTATGAATATGCTAGCTTCGATTTATAATAGAATTTGATGAATAATTTAGGGATTTATAAATTTTGTGCTCCTTTACCTAAGAGTTGGAATAGCTTGGTAATGGCAAGACGTAACTCGGTTTTAGCTAACTCAAAGTTGAAGTTTTAGGATGTTGTAGGGGTGATTCTAAGCGAGGAAATGCGAAGAAAAATCTATGAGGAATCTTATACTTTAGGGAATGCTTTGAGTGGAGAATAGAGGGAGATAGAAGAATAGAGGAAGCCGTGAAAATAGAAATATTGGGAAAGCTCAAAATAAAAATCAAGATGGTATGCTAGCACAATGTGAAAATATAGGCATGCAAAGGATTTTTTGAGCTTCGGGACAAGAAGAAACAATAGGAAGAAAACATGGAGTAAAATGTGGAAACAGGTAATGTATGCCAGGATGCTTAGATTATTTCTTTGCATAATATTGTTGAATATCGGGTTTTAGATTTAGGGGCTTCTTTCCATGCTACTCCACATAGGAATTATTTTGTTGATTATGTTAAAGGGGATTTTGGGCATGTTTTTCTTGGTGATGATGAGCCTTACAACATAGTTGGAAAAGGTTATATTCAGGGTTAAGACATAGAATAGTAATACATGACTATTGAAGGATGTTAGAAATTTACCTACATTGACAAAATTTCATATACGTGGGCAAAAAGAAGTGATGGTTGTCTTATGATATTTATAGTGACTCTTGGAAGGTTACTAAGGGTTCTCTTGTGGTGGAAAGAGGTAAGAAGGTTGGAACCTAGTATTTAATCACCGATAGCTTTGATGCTTGTAATCTTGTGGCTTCAAATGAAAATACAACATTGTGGCATTATAGGCTCGGTCATATGAGCCATAAGGGCATGGAGATCGTAAATGAGAATTTTCTCGGATATATACAAATGGGTTTGGATTTTTGTGAGAACTGCTTATATGCAAAATAGAAGTGAGTAAGGTTTCTCAAGGTTGGACCTACGAAGAAAGAGAGTAAGTTAGAGATGATACATTATGATATGTGGGGGCCTACTTAGGTATCATCTCTGGGGGTAAAATTATTATATAACTTTTTGATGATGCAACAAGAAAATTTTGGGTATATTATATTAGAAATAATTTTGTTGTATTTGAAACTTTTATTAAATGGAAATCCTTAGTAGAGAATAAAACAAGTATTAAGCTAAAATGTCTCATGTCAGATAATGGAGGGGAGTATTGCAGCAATGAGTTTGATTATTATTGTTCTAAGAATGGAATCTGCATGAAAAAAATGGTTCCAGGAACTCCATAGTAGAATGGGGTGTCAGAAAGGATGAACATGACAATAATTGAATAAGTCGAGAGCATCGGGTTACATGCAAGACTACCTCTTTCCTTTTAGGAAGAAATAGTAAGCACAATTGTGTACTTGATAAATAGAGGACCCTCAAGTTCCTTGGATGGAGGCATACTTGAGGAGGCTTGGTATGGTAAGAAAGCAAATTACTCATTTCTTAGAGTATTTGGATGTGAGGTATTTATTCATATTGACAAGAACAATATGACCAAGCTAGAGGATAAATAAGAAAAATGGACTTTCATTGGTTATGGTGGTGATGAATTTGGATTTAAGTGATGGAGTATTAAGGACAAGAAAATCATTTGATATAGGGATGTGGTATTTAATGAGAATGTAATGTATAAGAAATAGTTGCATAGGAAAAAAGGAAGAATCAAAGAAAGAATATGTGTAGTGGTAGAGGATCTTCGAGATGGGAAAGTGACACATGAATTAGGTTAGGAATCTATTCATCAGAACCCCAAACTCCTATATTGAGGAGGTATTTTAGGGTAAGAAGAGAACCGAAGTTTTTTTCTCTTTCTCTTTATTATTTATTACTCATTGATGTGGAGTGCTAACTAAATTTGATGAAGCAATGCAAGTAGATGTTAGGAAGAGGTGGGAGAAAGCCATGAATGAGGAGCATTATTCTCTCATGGTGAACCAGACTTGGGATTTAGTGAAGCTACCCGAAGGTAAAAGAGAATATTTGAACAAGTGTGTGTATAATTTTAAAGAGGAAGGAGGAAAGAGAAGATACAAGGCCCGGTTGGTGGTCAAGGGGGGTTTGCACAAAAAAAGTATAGATTTTGATGAGATTTTTTCTCTTGTAGTAAAAATACTTCTAGTAGAATTGTTCTTGGAATAATGGTATGAGAATAGTTACACTTAGAGAAACTACATATAAAGAATTCATTTCTCCATGGTGATTTGGAGGATCTATATATGTAGTAGCCTAAGGGCTATGAGGTTAAAGTTAAAGAGGATATGGTGTGCAAAATGAAGAACAAATTGTATGGCCAGAAATAAGCTCCACGTCAATGGTATAAGAAATTTAATAGCTTCATGATGGATCAAGGTTATATTATATGTCATTCTAACCATTGCATGTATGTATATATAAGTAAATTTTAGGATGGAATTTATATTATCTTGTGCTTGTATGTGAATGACATGTTGGTTGCAAGAAAAAACATGCATGAAATAAAAGTACTCAAGAAGTGGCTAACGCGACTCCTTTTCTATGAAGGATATGGGGCATCCAAACAAATCCTTGGTATGAGGATATCTTCGGATAGGAAGGAATGAAAGTTGACTTTATCTTAGGTAGAGTACATTAAGAAGGTATTGGAGAGGTTTAATATATAGGATGCTAAACCAGTTGGGACTCCTTTGGCAGGCCATTTCAAGTTATAAAAGGATTTGTGTCCCAAGACAAAGCATGAGATAAACTATATGTCCAAGGTAACTTACTAATCAGTGGTTAGTAGTTTGTTGTATGCCATAGTGTGCACTAGGCCCGATAATGCGCATGTAGTGGGAGTAGTGAGTATATTTACAAGTGATTCAAGAAAATATCATTGAAGAAGTAAAGTGGATCTTTTGGTACTTGAGAGGGACCATGGGTATAATTTTTCGCTATGATGGATCGGACACCACTTTACGTGGTTATGTAGATTCATACATGGGAGGATATGTAGATAGTAAGAGGAACATGATAGGTTATATTTACATTATAGGTGGGAAATAAGTGAGTTGGATTTCATGAATACATAAGTTGGTGGCAAACACCAAGGCTAAGTATGTTGCTACCAAGGAGGTAAAGCAAAGAGATGATTTGGTTACAACAATTTCTTGAGGAGTTGGGGAATAAGCGGGATGAAGGGAAGCTACATAGTGATAGTTAGAGTGTTATACACCTAACTAAGAACTTTACTTTGCACTCTATGAGAAAGCATATATAATTAATGTACCATTTCATTAGGATAAATTTAGAGGATGAGAATTTGAAGCTAGAGAAGATTCATACCAGTCATACTCCTACAGATATGATGACCAAGGTCATCATAATGGAAAAACTGAAGCTATGTTCAATTTTGATTGCTCTTCATGGATGACATGAAGGGTTGAGAAGCTTTCTCAGAGGAAAAATAGTCTCCAAGTGTGAGATTGTTATGTTGTGGAGCCTATTTTCATGTGTGGAAGTGTTAAAGACTATACACTAAAATTAATGTATACTATCCATAGTTTTCTCACTTGAAAATGTGCCTTGATATCTCAAAAAATGTTCTCTTCTCATATTGGAAAGAATTTTGACCCAGAGGATTATGGGGTGGTTTTGGCCCATGATTTTTGTAGCGAGTATTGTAAAAATACCTAAGTAGTTTCCTATTTGTGTTCTTTTGTGCATATAGTAGGGTTGATGTTATATTGTAGAGGTGTGTGAGTTTAAGTGTGAATTCAAGAGAGTTTTTTTAGCATAGCTCCAAACAAATCTAAGTATTATATTGAGAGAGAGGTGGCTTGTAATAAAATTTTAGTAAGTGATTCTTGGTGGATGTATCCCAAATTGGGTGAACCCACGTTAAATATTGTCTTTATGTTGTGTTCTTTTAATTTATGCACCTTTATTTTTCATATCTACAATATTATTTTGCATATTAGTTTATAATATGTGATTGTTCCACATATTTTATCCCTTATTTCATAACAGCTCAAACATGCACAAATACACCATCAATCCCCAATAAATAAATTGAATGGATATATGTAAAATGTATTAAGATTAAATTGAAGGATAACATTTAGAATTTTTCTTTTAAATGATTATGTATAATTTTTCAAAGAAAATGTGTAGTATCATGATACAAATATTAATTATTGAAGTTTTACTTGACTAGGTATTTTTGATCATGTGCCTATGTAGTGTTATGAAAACTATTCGGATACCCACAATAATGTTTCTTAGTTTAATAAGTACCAAGTATGTGAATGTTACAAGTGCCAAAATGAGGATTAAAATCTTAGCCCCCATAAAGAATCTACTTAATTCTATGTGACCGATGCTCTATTTTCTTTTACATTTATATAAAAAGATTGTATGGAGCACTTGAAACTTGTATTACAATTTGGAAATATAGAATAAATTATAAGGACAAGTGTAGTGTCCACTCCTCTTTGACACTATTTCATTATGAACTTATTACTATTAGTTAGATACATTGACTTTATATTATCATATCTTGAGTAGCAGATGATTGACAATATATACATTTGAACTATTGATATGTTATGATTCACATTTTGATTATGATACACTAGATGACATCGGTAGACAATTTGATATATGTTGATTTGCATTATTTAGGTTTTATACTAACACATTATATTTTAGATGCATTACTTATATCTAGATGTTCCAAGTAGAATTATGATCTCATGGATGTAGAATTGAATTATTTTTATATGTTGATAGATGATAGAATTACTTAATCTAGATTCCAACTCTAGAGAATTGAATTATTTTTATATGTTGATATCTATTATCGATGTTGTTGATGTGGTATGAGGATAGAGAGGTATTTTTTTGTGTTTGTAGGGACATTATATCATATACATCAAAGGGGATAAGGGACCAACCACAGAAGAATGTTGGGTGTTTTGCAACATGGCCAAATTTGACAACTTGTGTCTAATGTATATGTTGTGTAATTGCATTCTTAGTTAGGAGGTTTCCCATGGGGGTAACCTCACATGTGTGGCCATGGGGTGTAATGTTTTCCTTTCTTTTAATTTATTTTATTTTATTTTATTGTACATGTATTTAATTATTGGGAAAATTTAGTCACTTTATTAGCACTTGTTAATATGTCTTAATTAACTAATTTAACTTAAATTTTAAACTAAAAGGAAGAGGTGACATGTGGGTAATAAATAGAGTAGATAGTCCTTGATTTGTGCTTGATGTGGAATGAATTAATTGCATTTAGGTGGTGTGTACTCTTCTTCCCTTCCCAAACTCGAATTTGTCCTTGTAGGCCACTTTTTGAGACTTGTGGGACAAGTTAACCTTGTCCCTCACATCTCAAACTCTTCTACCAACCATACTTATGAAGTATGGGGCTTATTTTGACCATTTTAATGTTATTTTTAATGTAAAACAGAAAATAATTTTAATTTTCTACTTACCACGATTAATTTAGTCCTTGATAAGCATGGAGTGCATGTTAGAGTGTCATGTGTACATTTCATAAGTCTTACATCTTAATTTATCGCATTTGGTTTGTTGTGTTGACTTGTGAGTTGGAATGGAGGAATGATGAAGTGACATCCTACATGGAGCCACCTCATTATCTCTCCTCCATTTTCTAGTTCTTGAATGAATTTGAAGGATATTGGGTAACTTGTCTTATTTTCTTCTCTTGCACTTTTGGAATTGGGAGATTTTAGAGTTACATTTGGATTGTGCTTGGTTTGAAGGTGTTGAAAGATTTTGGAGTGAAGCCTCTTATAAGCTTGATGTAAAGGTAGGATTGTTATCCAAAATTCACCCCAGGGTAATTTTGATAACATGCATCGGATTGTCAGTCCCGAGCAAGTATATGATTCAAAGCCCAAAATCATGTTTTCTGGGGTCCCCTCAGTTTCCTTCTAACTCTCCTGTCCAAGAAGGAATCCCAACAGGTTGATAAAATGGAAGAGATGCAAAAAATATGGTTGCAGGATTGTTCTAAGGCATTTCGGGTTTGCAGGCTTGGGGCTGAAAAAATGAAGAAAATCGGCTAAGTCCTGGTCCAGGCGGTCCTTGGGACAGTTGGGACGTAAAAGCACGAATCGGCCGAAAGGCCGCCAGGCGGTCCACGCACAGCAAAGGGACATCCGGGCCGTGAGGACATGCGGGACGCGAAAGGGCGAACCGGCCGAAGGTGAAAAAATTGACTAACTGTTGTGCAGATAAGGCTGGGACATCTGGGCCGTGAGGACGCGAAGGACGCGAAGGACGCAAAAGGTGAAGCGGCCGAGAGCAAAGGCGGTCCATTTCGGGCGGTTCGGAAGAATTTGTCCCAAACAGTCCGGGATAGTTGGAACAAAGGCACACGGCACGTGAACCGCTTTGGATCGGCCGAAACAAGGAACTTTAGTGCGGGACGGTTGGGACAAAAGGACGCGAAGGACGCAGAAGGCGAAGGAGCCGAGAGCAAATGAAATCTTGCCACATGTCATCACCGCAAAGCAGGAACAAGGAAGCCGAATCGGCCGAAGCGGAGATTTTCATTTGGGACATCTAGGCCAAAGGTACACGTAGGGATGCGAGGGATGCGAAAAGTTGAAACGGCTGAAAGCAAAGGAAGAAAAATCAACGTTGACCCGTGAAACTTCAAACGGCCATAACTTTTGACTCCGACTCGATTTTCACAAAATTGGACTTTACGGAACAAAGCACGACATCCTCTACGCCACAAAAACTAGATTTATTATTTTTAATGAGGGTAGATATATTCAATTAAGAGAAATATATTCGGTTCCGTCGGTTAATGCTCATTCCCGTCAAATGACAAAACGCCCGCTGGACCCAAAATAGTTGCCCACACTCGAGAAGGCCACAACTTTTGCATTTCTCAACGAAATCACACAAAATTCATACCGTTGGAATCGTGGCCCTGAGATTGATGAATAGCAATCAAGAAATTCTAGATTTGGTGAGAGATTAATGGAGATTTTTATAAAACGTGGCCGAGTTCATATGTGTTTTATTTGGTAGTTGGGAGTGCAATTAAGAGGCATGGTCATCATTCTTTCTCTGCATTGCAGCACATGGGACAACATGGGAGCCTTTTTGCAATCTTGTATAATCATTTTACTCCATTTAATGCCTCTTACAAGTGGTTGAAGGACAGATTTCAGGATTTTCATTTTTCCCTTCTCTTTCTCTTCTTTTTTTCTATAAATTGGAGTGTTGGGCTCACTTTGTAAGGAGAGAGTTTTCAGATAGCAAAGCTCTATCAAAATTGTTTTGTGAAGCCAATGTGCTACAGGCCCTTGTAGTGGACTCCTTGCATGGTGATCCAGGCCCTTATCTTGTAATAGATTGAATCGTGCATATCATGAAAGCAATAAAATATCGGTTTGTGGATGTATCTTCCCCTGCTATGTTTTCTTGCATTCTTCTTGCCCCTTTAATCTTTCTACAAGAATATTGTGTCTATTATTATGTTCTTGCAGGGATTCATTATTATTGTGCATGTTTGGAATATCGTTGTGAATGCATTTTGCTAGATTATGGAGAAGCTGTCATCACCTCTTCTAGTGTGCACTTTGCCTTCGTATTTCACGCATTTGGAGACTACTCTCACACCCTCCTTTTCGGTGTATCATCGCTTTAGTGTAGGCTTTCATTTTATGTATTCTCTCTCCCTGGTCCCTTGGAAATATAGATTAGAATAGTTAGCTTATCCCTGCATTAGAGTAGATTGTGGCGGTGTAGTTTAGAGCAAGAACCAAGCTTTCTCCTGGAGGTCTATCTCAAGTAGCAAGTCCCACAACTTGGAGATAGTACCCATGTTATCCAATCACACCATGAGTTCAAGTATATGCACTTGTATGAATAGAGGGGTGCTATGATTCGGTGATAACAAGGATCTCCACTTGTTGTTATTCTTTTATTTATATATTAAGATGTAAAATTTGTGTTTGTTTAAATATTATATGAGAATTTTGAATGTGATTTCTTGTGGTTGGGTAGATTTCCTTAGAGTGGTGTGGGAGAAATAAATGGATCTCTTTTTGTTAAGGAAAAATGGAGTTAGTGAGGAAATGTGGAGGGAGTGTGGAAGAGGTGCTCCACCTATGTGGAGGTAAAAGGGTTTACATGTTATTTTGCATAGGAAAAAAGGGAGAAATAAGTGTTGTGTGTGTTGTTGATAGTGCACTTGGAGGAATTTGGGTGGACCCTCTTTCCACATGGGAGGCATAAGGAGAAGACTCCATGTTCTTGCCTCCATTTTGGCTTACTCTTAAGCCTTTGTGAATGTGTTGAAAATGTCAATTTTATTTGTGTTGTGTTGAAAAATAATGCAAAACCACTCTTGATAAACTTATTTGAAAAATGTGATTGAGTGTTGGAATATTGTTTGAATGTGGAAAAGTTGTATGAATGTTGTATTTTGGAAGCCATTCTTTTGTTAAGTTGTCAAAGTTGGATAACATCCCCCATTGTTCTTTGGTTAGGGCTCAAGGGCCAATAAGGAAGAAGACTTTCTTCTTATTGGATTATAGGTTTGGCAAAAGAACGTCACCTATATCCCTTTCCTTGTATTGCGATTCAAGATTTGAATAGTTAAAGAGGTGCAAATTGAATCAATGAAGTTGGTGAAAACACATTGAAATGAAGGCTTGTGTTTGAACCTTTAGGAGAATATGTATGTTATAATTAAACCATATTGTGTGCAAGAGTTGTTTTTAAACTAATGCTAATATAAACAAAGACTAACACTTAAATAGGCTTAATTAACAACAATTAAACAACATTATAAACACCATCATGATAAGAATTAAACAAGGGTTAGATGCTTTAGCATTCATCAATACAAACTTTAAAACTAACAATGCTAAATATCTAAACTCCTCTATTCTCTAACAACAAATAAATGAATGGACCTAAGTAAGCTCCATGGCTATCAAAATAGTTGTCCTTAGTATGCCAAGTAACCTAGGAATGAGGGCTACCAAAGTTGGGCTCTGAAGACCCCTTTGACACCTCCCATATGACCTAAGCACTTAAGAAAGAGGCTTTACTCTTCGAGATGATGAACTCTCAAAAGGGTAAGGTGCAAGATCTTTGTCTCTTTGCTATATGCTTTGCATTTTCTCTCTAAGGAGTTTAGGTGTAAGTAAAATGGTAGGTGGAGGGATCTTTATATAGCCCAAAGGATAAAGGATTCAACACATTCTCATAAATGTGGGATAAAGGTAAAACATGATTAGGAGTGGATAAGGTTGCTTTATTAAAGGTAACCTTACTTTAGAAGGGTTTAATACATGTTTAGAAAGTCATGGGAGTTGAGGGGTGCTTTAATTAATCAAAGGTGATTAATTAATATGTAGTGTAAGCTTATAGAAGTCAATTAGAAGAATATTAGTGTGATTTAGGCTATTAGAAAGGGATTAAATCAATTAAATATTGATTTACTAGTTAAATGAAGGGGAAGACTAATTAATTAATCTAGATAGAAGAGGTGATTTATTAATGGAAGGTCGTTAATTAGGGTATTTGTTGGATAGGAAACTTAATTAATTAGCTTAGTGTAATTAATTAATGATGATATGAGGGAAAATGAGCGCTTTTAACGATATGTCGTTGATTTGCAGAAAGGGGATAATTAGCGCAATTTAAGTATTTAAATTGCTTGGGTGTAATTATAGGTGTCTACATTTGCCCCTCTTTGGGGTGGCGTAAGTGATGCCACTTCAAAGATAGTAGACAGAAGAGATTTTGAAGGGATAGAAGAAAAATTAGTAGGAGGGAGAGATGCCCCCTCGAGTGTCGATGGGGTGATGGAAGAAGCCGATCGACGATCGAAAAAGGTGAGATATAGGCAGAAGAAGGGGGACGAGGTAGGATGCCTCGATGAGAGGGAGAATTAGGGGTGAAAGGGAAGTGGTGTAGAAGAAATATGGATGAGGGGGGAGAAGATCTTAGCCTCTAGCTGCGTATTTGTTTGAAACAATTTGGATGTCATCATATTGCCATAGGAACTACGTCATCGGTCCTTATGAAAAATATAAGCATATGAAAAAGGTAGAATGACATGAAAATCCATAATATGAACAATTGTCCATTGCTAAAAATACCAACTCCATGCAACATACAATAATGCAATGCAATACGAGAAGGAAACAAGCTCATATAATAGGGAAAATAAGTACGAACGCACATATCCAACCCAACAATGGTCAAGACAGTTGTACAAATGTTTTGTTATCATTGTCTTGAAGAGATCCACAACTTCGTGATTGAAGACAAGGGTTAAAATGATGCCCCAAGCAAGGATACATGCAGGGAAATAAAAATGGACACGGGGTCCATGAAAAGCGTTTGTGCGCAACGAAATAACACAGGAGACAACCAAAAGTGCCCCAGAGTACAGACGAAGCAACTAGCTTTTGTGAATGGTTGTGAATCCAGTGATCCATGAGTCATATTAATCAGGGAAGATGTGAGACAAACCAATAGGATATGGAGAAAATACCATGCACAAGACACAAGTTTCAGCCGTAAGAAGCAAGTTACCATTTTGTAGGGTGTTTTACTTTTTAGGAATTTTTGAAATTTTTTCCTTGTTTTTGGATTTTTTTGATATAGTAAATGTTTGTATTGTTTTGGCTTTCTGAACCATGATAAACAATAGAAGAAAGGAGAAGAAGAAAAAGAAGGGCCTAGGGGCAACAGAAAGTGCCCTAGGTGGAAGAAAAGAGAAACAAATGACAAATAATGTCCTTGTTTAGTGGAAAAATTAAGAAAAAATAATTATTTGAAAAATAATTATTTACGAGGGTGTGAAGAAGAATAAAAATCACCAGGGAGCAATAAAATTGTCTGCAGGGGAGAAGAAAGGGGTATTGGACAAAAAATTCCCCAATACGGTGAAAAATAAGAGAAAAATAATTATTCCACAGTGAACAAAGGAGAAAACGGTGAGCTAAATGGGTGTCCGGTCATCGATCGGTAAACAATGGGTTAATATATCCCTGTGGGGTAAAAACATCGCAATCAGTTCATTTTAACTACTCAGTTTAGAAAACTTACCGTGAGGCTCTGACACTCAGGAGAGATGGTGATCGCACGTGATCATTTGAGGCGTGTTGTAGATTGTAGATGATAGATCTGTAGACAATATCAAATGTTGTTTTCAAGTGTTATTTTGATGTATATGGATGGGATGATATGATGATATTGGTGTGGGGGGGATAGATTTTTATTATGCGCAACCCCTCTTGCCCCCATTGATGATATGATATGTGATGATTAGCTTAGCATACATGCATGATGTAAAACTTAGCATTTTTGTTTATATATGATGTATAGATGATGCTAGATGTGATGATAGTGATGGTAATGTGATGTGAATGATAACAAAATAGAGCACATGTAAGAAACACAACCAAATGCTACAAAGAACACCAGGAATTAATGCAATACACCATGAATCACCATGCCTTATTAACAAGTAACAAAACACAACCAAATGCATTAAGAAAGAAATAAAGAATTAACACACTAGCATGTCGAAACCCACTACAATATGCACAAGCAAGAATGAATCTATTCTAAGCAAGAAAAGATAAACTATGACAAAGTACACCCAAGCAACAAACAACTCAAAAGCAAGCACGCAAAACACTATACAAGCAACAAGCAAAGCAAGAAAACAAGACAATGCAAGTAAATGTTTTTGTAAGATATGTTTTCATAAACTGATTTTCTATTGTTTAGGTTTTTGTGAAACAATTTTATATTGTTTTTGTGTTTTGTGAAACAATTTTCTATTGTTTTTGTGTTTTCTCAAAACAATGTTCTATTGTTTTTGTTTTTTCCTCGAAACAATTTTCTATTGTTTTTGTGTTTTCTCAAAACAATGTTCTATTGTTTTTGTTTTTTCCTCGAAACAATTTTCTATTATTTTTTATTTTCTCAAAACAATGTTCTATTGTTTTTGTTTTTTCCTCGAAACAATTTTCTATTGTTTTTGTGTTTTCTCAAAACAATGTTCTATTGTTTTTGTGTTTTCCTCGAAACAATTTTCTATTGTTTTTGTGTTTTTAACAGTTTTCCAAAGCTATGTGCAGGTAACCAAGAAAGCATGGATGCCCCCAGCGTTAGGTGGGGAATATACAAGGGCAGAAGCCACGCACTTATGAACAAGAAGGTGAAGTTTTGAGTTGCCCCAGCGTAAGATGGGAAATAACGAAAGACCACATCCCTTACAGACGAATAGAAGAAGGCAAAGCCGGATCAAGGCTGGACTAGATGGTGTGCACAAGGAAACTCGAAGGTAGAACTAGGTCCAGGACAAAGACAACTACCCTTCTAATATAGAATGCTTGTGAACAACGAATCCTCCCGAGGTGCCGGAAACCGGTTTTCACCCAAGGACTTGTCCAAAGTGCCACAATTGCATGGTTTTCACTAGTGAGCGACTGTTTTCTCTTTTTCTTTTCTGATTTTTTTATGTTTTTGTATTTTTTTATTTTTGTACCATGTTCAAGCATATAATTTCTTAATATGCATGGCATTCATTGGATCGCGGAACTCATCACCATTGGGGTGAGCCGGTTTGTATGCCATCCGATGCCATACTTGCGGCTATGACATAGGTCCTAACGGTGTGGTTTGAACTTCCCTTTCTTTTCTCACTCTGCTCTCCGGTGTTGAACTGGTTCTCCTTCATAAATAAATCACCCACCTCAAATCGGCGAGGATGATTCTCTTGTTGTAGTTATCGAAGATTCTGCGTGTTGATATACCTTGGTGATTAAGAGCGTGGATGCGCCTCTCATCCATAAGCTCTAACTCACCAATCTTGCCACTCGATAATCTTCATCCTTATCCAAATAGTCTGAAGATAAATTCACGGGGATGTTCAATCTCTAAAGGGATGATAGATTCTGTCCCGAACACTAGGGAATATGGCGTCACACCCGTAGGAGTGCGAATTGATGTTCGGTAGGCCCAGAGGGCTAGGTGGATTTGTAGGTGTCAGTTTCGACCGGTTTTGCTAACCATCTTCTCCATTATCCTTACCAAAGTCTTTTTGTTGCCTCATCTTGTCCATTACCACGAGGGTAATATGGCATGGACCATTTCAATCTGATTTGGAATAGTTGGCAAAGACATTTCATAGTTTTGTTCTTAAATGAATTCCCATTATCCGTGGACAATCACTACAGGGGATACCATATCGTGGCAAACAATGTGATTCATGATGAATTTAGAAATCTGTGCTCTTGTGACATAGGTTAAAGGGACATCCTCCACCCATTTTGTAAAGTATTATGTAGTTGTGATGATATGTGTATGACCATCAGATGAGGTAGGAGTAAGCTTCCCTATTAGATCAAGTCCCCACTTGGAGAATGGCCACGGGGTAGTGATTGGTTGTAATGGTTGCGATGGAGCATGGATGAAATTTCCATACTTTTGGCAAAGCACACATTTTCTAACATAATTACAATAATCAGTTTCCATGGTGGGCCAATAGTAACCTACTCTTAATAGTTTCTTAGCCAAGACCATTCTGTTTGTATGTGCTCCGCATACTCCTTCGTGTACTTCTTTAATTTCTGGATTGACTCCATCACATCCAGACAACGTAACAGATTCCCATCGTAGCCACGATGATAAAGTGTACCTCCTAAAAGGGTGTAATGGGCTATCTGGCGAATTAGGCTTTGCTTTTCAGAATGGGAGATATTGGGAGGGAAAGTACTGTCCTTAAGATAGGTGAAAATGGGTTCGTACCATGGGGAATAGGGACCAACAACCTCACAAGCCAGGCAAGATTCCGACACGTCATACGTGGGCTGGTGTAGATTTTCTATGAAAAATGGCATATCATTGTTCCCTGGTGGAATATGAAGCATAGATCCCACCGTTTCCATAGCATCTACCAATCTATTCTGTGCTCTTGGGATCTGCTCAAAGGTAATGTGCACAAAATACTCCTTCAGAGTTTCCACCAACTTCTTGTAAGGTATGAGATTGTCATCCTTAACTTTATACTCATCATTAACTGTTTCATGATTAGGCGTGAATCAACTACAACCTTAACATGTTGAATATTCCACTTAATGGCTAGCTTCATCCCCGAGTGATTCATATTCCGTAATGTTGTTCGTGCAAGGAAGGCCGGGTGGAAAGCCTATGGTATAGGATCACCCAGGCAGTAATAAGGACCACTCGCACTTTGAACCATAAAATGTAAAAGATCTATCAAAATGTATCTTCCATATGACAGGTTCTTCAATGTAGAGCAAAGATGCATCGCGGCAGATCCGGACTCAAAGGTTACGTGGCTTTGCAAAGGTGCTTCGCTAGCTGGTCGGCAAGTACTTGTCCTTTAACCCGATTTTTATGGAGAAAATCTATATCAAACTCACTTGAGTAGAATGATCCAATTAGCCATTCTACCTATGAGGGCGGATTTGGAAAAAAATTCTTGAGTGGGTGGACCTTGGATATGAGCTTGGTCTTAGTATTTAGCAGGTAATGGGGAAGTTTCTAAAAGGTAAAAACAACGGCCAAGCAAGAATTTTCAATTTGAGGATAATTAAGTTCATAGGCGATGAGGGTGCGACTCAGATAGTACACTGCTTTCTCTTTATGGCTAAGGTCGTATTGGGTGAGCATTGCACCAATAGCATATTGTGTAGAAGAAATATAGAGCAAAATTGGTTCTCCCAGAGTGGGAGGCATGAGGACAAGTGGATTAGCCAGGTAATGTTTAAGAAAATCAAAGGCTTGTTGTTTCTCAAGTCCCCAGATGAAAGTGACATCCTTCTTAAGAAAATGAGTTAATGAGTGACATTTATCTGCAAGCTGGGAGATAAAGCGGACGAATGGCTTGAATTTTCCCCTACAAGCTACTGCAGATTGCTTGATATTCTCAGTGGAGGAATTTCTATGATGAGGGAGACACTTTAGCTTGAGGTCTACCTCAATACCTCGTCTTGACACGATGAAGCCTAATAGTTTCCTAGATAGCACACCAAAGACACACTTCTTTGGATTCACTGACTTTGTATTCACGCAGGCGTTCAAAGATACGCTGCAAAATGATAGGATGATCCTCTCTTGTTTTGGACTTTCCCATGATGTCATGAATCATATCATGAAATATTCTTTGTCATGGCAGTTGATAAGTTACTCCCGCATTCTTACGGCCAAATGGCATCACCTGATAACAGAAGGTTCCCAAGGAGTTGTGAAAGTTGTTTTGTGTTGGTCTTCCTTAGCGATCTTAATTTGATTATAACCCGAAAAGCCATCCATAAGCGATAGCATTTCATACCCTGCGGTTGAGTCAACAATCATGTCAATGTTGGGCAATGGAAAGTCATCTTTAGGGCAAGCTTTATTGATGTCCCTAAAATCTGTGTAGATTCAGATACCGATAGGTTTCTTCTGGATAGGAACAATGTTTGATATCCATTCAAAATAATCAATTGGCCTGATGAATCCTGCTGCAAGCAACCTTTCCAACTCTTCTTTAACTAACAAGGCCACTCTTGGGTGCATCTTTCGGAGCTTCTATTTGATAGGCTTAGCATCTGTATGCACAACTAGGTTGTGCATGACCAAAGTTGGATCTAAGCCGGGCATGTATTTGTAAGACCATGCGAACACATCAATAAACTCTCACAGTAGCATAGTGAAGGTCTTTTGTTCTCTGGCTGAGAGTGATGCTCCCAATTTTACTATATTGGGATCTTCTTCTGTACCAATATTGACATCAATGGTTTCTTCAACTAACAATTTTGATAAATCCTCCATACGCGTAGGATCGGGAGGTAGGTTGAGATCTTCTTCCAAGGATGTCTCTATGAGATTTTCATCCTTGGCATGGTCACTTTGTTTGTCCTTTGATTTTCTTATTTGTTTGTCGGCCGATTGCCTCAAAGAGGTTTTCACTGTGTGACTTGGACTTTGATTTTTTTTGAGGCTTTTCTTTAGAACTCTTGCCCTCGCTTTTCTTTAAATTTTGTTGACCACAAAGTTCATCCTCCTTGCCGAAGTAGGTGTAGGTGTCTAAGTCAATAAAGAAACCCTTCTTGTGATCTCCAATGGGAATTGTATCCCTTATGCCCATGAACTCTGCAATAGCCTCGTCGTTCTCGAATAAATCTAGTGGCACGTGATGTTGTTGGTCCCATTCAACAAGGGAAGGGTACACAAGGTCAAGGATTGGTTCAGTGGGGGTTATGGTTAGGATAGCGTTATTCATGAAAAGGTTCATGGAGGCCAGATCCTCATATTGGCTACAACAGGAATCCGTATCGTTGTCTAGATAATCGGAGCCATCCTCACGCTCTGAACAAGTCACATCTTGATCATTAGGGTGTGCCCCATAAGGGCGAATCCCGATGCCATATCTTTCAGTTTTGAAATGGGGGAGAGGGACTGGTTCCCTTTGTCCTTGTTCATTCTTACCACATCCTAGGCCTTTGTAGCCCATGGAGTACATCATTCTGCTAGATTTTTCATATTGGGGTTTGATAACAAGATGGATGAGTGTCCTCAGGGATCCAAGTAGTAGGTGGATCAAGCAATTTTTCCTCAGCTAACAAGCCTCCAGGTAGGAACGACCCAATAGTGTGTTCCTCTCTAGGTCTCTTGAAGCGGTAGTTGGGTCGACCTCTAGTCTTGGGCGACAAGGAGAGGTCAGAAACCAAGAGTGCTTGTTGTACATTATACTCCCCAGCCCATATTCCAGGATTTTCATCTCCCATGAATTAAATGGAGATGTTGAAGTAGATGCCCCATGAGTGCAAGAACTAAGAGAATTTGAATCTACTCGAGATTCCATGGCCTCGTAACGAAGAGGGAAAACTATATCTGTTGAGGGACATGCATATGTACCCTTTCGTGCAAAGCTATTAAGAGCTCTACAATGAGAAAAGGGCTCTGAATCTCCTAGTATTGTAACCGTATGTCCCTCATGCTTTAGCTTGATGTATTGATGAAATGTTAATGGCATGGCCTGCATGGCATGAATCCATGGTTGGCCTAGAAGCATATTATATGGAAGTTCCAAGTCTAGGATGTGAAACTTTGTCTGATGGAAAGTGGGGCCCACCTCCATGGGCAGTGTAATGGTGCATCTTGAATGCAGTGATAGTGATGATATGAGACTCAAGATCTACCTCCATATGTCCCAATTGTTTGACTAATTTAAGCATGCAGATGTTCAATCCAGATCCATTATCCACAAGCACCCGTTTGATTTTCCTGCGGGTGACAACTACCTCAATGTATAAGGGAAGATTATGTTTAGGATTCTCAGTAGGGACCTCCCTATGGTTGAAAGTGAGATGCTCACTGGGTGCAATATTTGCCACCGTGGCTTGAAGGTACGCAGGATCGACTTCTAAAGGCACTCCCAACCCCTGAAGAGTTTGATACAAAATGTCCTTATGCACATTGGATATCTTGAGAAGATCTAAGATCGAGATCTTAGCAGGTGTCCTCTCAAGTTGTTCTAAAAGGTTATATTTACCAGTTTGCGGGGTCAACAGAGAGGGTTCGAAATCATGAGGTGGGCACGCCTTGTTACCACAGCGTAGTCCTTTCCCTTGATCTGGATGGTATTGACACGGTCAGCAGGGGAGTGAATACATCGATAAGTGAATCGTAATGATTGTTATCTCTTTTGGTATACAAGTAATTCACATGACTTTATATCATAAGGATGAGTCTCCCGATCCGGCTTTGTCTTTTCTGACTTATCATGCTTAGGGAATGGTTCCTTATAAATCCCCATTTTCTCGTTAGGTGTTTGCATTTTCCAGGGTTATCCACCTCTATCTCCCCATTATCAATGAGGTCCTGAATATAGTGGTGAAGCCACAGACATTTGTCTATCTTATGACCTTTAACATGATGCATTTCACAGTATTCATGCTCCTTATACAATGAAGGTTTAGGAGCGTTGTCATCAAACGGTTGCGTTGTAGGATAGGTCATCATGTGGGCCGCATCCAACTGTTTTAGTATGACGAACAACGGTTCATTGAGGGAGATGAATGCTCATTGCTTTGGTGATGGTTGAATTGGGCCCTTGGTCAGTTTAAAAGGTTGATTTGGTTTGGACCGTCGAACACGTTTAGAATTAGTGATTCCATCTCCCACCACATTTTCATTTTTGGTAAAGATCTTTGGCTTTTCAACACTTTGACACTTTGGTTGTCTTTAGATTTGGTTTTGAGGGTGCCTTTAGCAATGAGATCCTTTTCTATTTGAATCCCTTTCTTGATAACCTCCTCAAAGTGCGGACACAATGCATTTGGAGGTGGAAAGATATATACGAGTTGAGATTAGGGACAAAAATCTCTGACCGGTTGTTTCTCCAGAAAGCGCAAGGAAGCAACTAGCTATCCCTCTCCATCATTGGAGGAAGTGGCGAAAGGTCTCATTTGGGCGTTTTTACACCACACAAGTCTACCATGGTGATGTCACTCTACATGTTATATGAGAAATGACGCATGAATCTTTCCGCCATTGCGGCCAGGGTGAAATTTGATCCTCGTGGTAAGCGCGTAAACCATTCCAATGCTTGACCTCTAAGAATCTTAGGAAAAGTCGATGAGGTAATTATCACTATAAGACACCTCTTGACATGCCATGTAGAAATATTTACCATGATCCCTTGGGTCTCCTTTCCTTTGTATTTGTCGAACTTTGGCATATCAAATTTCTTTGGAAAGGGTTGAAGGGTCATTGTCTTGTCAAAAGGATAGGGGCATAGTTCTTTGTATTGGTATTTCCTAATACTCCCTATATTGCTTTCTTGTATGCTCGCAAGTGTTGCTTTCATAGATTGCACTTCTTGTGCGAGAAATTGTTCTCTAGTGGGAGAAGCGGGGACGTGTACACGATGATACCCGTGTCTTCTTCTCCTTGGTTTTCTTGATGGATTTCGTGGATCCTAAACTTAGGCCTTGACTTTTGAACGTTCTTGTTTGTGTCTTTCAGTACTGAAAAGTAAGCAAAGCTAGTTGTCGGCTTAGGTTAATGAGTTTTGTTGGATTATGACTTGGTTTGTGTCTCTTCTTCTAAAGGTTCTTCCTCTTCGTATTGTGGAGGTTCTTCCCCTGTCTCATGTTATATCTTGTTTCTTCGTGGCACTTTGATGAGGGTATTTTATGCCCTACCACTTTATCATTTTCTATGTAAGAAGTGGAAGCATGCCCTTTGTTAAAATATCTTCCATATTGATAAGGGGGCATTCTTCCTTAAGAGTGTTATTTGTATGTAATATTGGTTCATTCTCGATGGACAATTTGGTCCCTAATTTCACGACCTATGCCATAACTCTTATCTTTGTTTCTAAGGAGAAACTCATCTAGTAGAGCAGGTCAAAATCAAAGTCCACACTTTCTTATGTTTCCTTTTCTGTAGAAAATAGTGGTCCTAGATCATGTTCGATAAATGGGTTTGACCCTTGTCTGTTAGAGGTTTCCCAAGCTTGCACCTGTTGTTCCTCATATGTTTGTTTCTTTAAACCTAGATGCGTCTTGGGAGCCATGTTTTTGTGATAAGTTTCACTAAGGTAAGTTGTAGATTTGTTCAAAATTCAATGACTACCCCTAAGTGAAACACAAGATGTACGTGTTAAGAGTAAATTAACAAAGTGTGAGAATACCAATGTGATAGAATGATAAAGTCACCAATGAAACAATCGTTTGGTACCAAAACTTAATCAAATGAAGTACTTCCTAGACTACGTTTCAAAGTAATTTGCGATGCCAGATGATTAACAAGATGTCTCCACTTATGCCAAGTTCAAAGGAATGAACAAGACATAAGTAAATACATGAAGTTAAATGCGATCTCCCAATCAAGATATATGATGAGCAAGCTCAAGTCTGATTAAGACCTATATCTCAAAAAGTGCCAATTACGATTTGCGAATGACACAACAATATCACCAAGATATGTTAACCCACTTTGCAAGAAAGTGAAGTATTGATATCGAGGTGTTATTGATATAACACGCACAAATGGTAGTGCCTAGCACCTTTTGAAATCGAGGTAATAATAAAACCAAACAAAAAAAAAGCTCAAAGTATAGCTAGGAATAGTTAAGAATGTGTGCAGCATAACCGTACAATATAGGTATTTATGTCGAGTTTACAAGAAACAAGACGTAAATATCGAAATTGTAATGATACGAGACAAACAAGCTAACTCCTCTATGGAAGTCTGCGGTGATGAACCACGCCTAACTACAATGACGATCTTGACATGGGTATCAAGATCACAATGGCTACCAAATGACGTGAAAATGCCTCCACTCACTTTAGACGTTTAACTAACCTAGCCGCAAACATGGATGGGCGTAAACGAACATAAAAGTGAGAGAAACAGTTGAATGGCAACACAAAGGTAATCACACCTCTTTTGATCAACAAAGTGTCAAAAGAATATGAAGGAAATAAATCAAGAAAAATGATGAAAAATGCTAGCCTCACTTCAGCAGAGTTTCACCTCACCCTAAGGCAAGTAAAAACTAGGCGAAAGTAATACGTCACACATTTCTCAAAAAGAAGGTTCACAACTCAACACTGTTTTAAAATGGTCAAAGTGGGCTCCTGGCCAAAGTATATTCTCCTAGGTGGTTCTCTCGCCCTAGGTGTTACAAAGTTTCCACGAGTGAGCATGATTTACCCAAAAATTCACACTGACTAGTTTGGGAGTATCTCGGCTTTACTTTACCCCCTTCAAGTACGGTAGGCAACTAGTGCGTCTACGTGTATTATCACTGGGGTCGCCACAACGGACAACCTATAACACTATCTCACAAAGGAATTACTAGTCAAGTAGGTAGTGCGTAACACTTCCCATTTCGTCCACAAGGTTCCCTCTTGCGTGGACTACTTTGGGGTTCTGGAACCACCCCCATTGTTGTAGCTTAAAGCGTTATGCTAAAGGGTTATGTTCTAGTTGAGTGGAGAGGGACATACCCTTTTAAAACCTACAATACGGTGTTTTGAATATGTTATTCTTTTTATCTTGTTTAATTAGGTGTGGTTTGCTTGAACACCTTTTGGCAACCCGTATATAACAACCGTATTAGTAGTTTTTTTATTTTGTTTTGATTCGTCCTTTCTTTGACAAGTGTTTTTAGGTCCTACACTCAAGCATTAGTAGTTCTCCAAGAAAATAATATTATTTAAAGAGGATTAAGAGTTGTTTTGATTCTTAAGATCATCCAAGGATGCAAGAGAAGAGCATACACAACAAATAATCCAACTAAAAAGTAAAGAAAAATCTATTAAATCAATGAACCATACAAAAATCTTGATAATTGTTCATTCCCCTTAAACCAAAAGTGAAAGATGAAGCTTCCGATTTACCAAATGTTATAAAATGAAGACTAAAGTTACTTTTGATTCTCAATATCACCCTAAGGTACAAGAAAAGAGCATACAAAAACTTTATCCCAACTATATAGAAATGGAAAACTTCAAATTAAAGGACCATTGAAAAAAACTTTGTAAAAGGTTCATTCCTTAAGCAAAATGAATAATCAAATTTCTAAGTTTAATCCCAATGTTAAAAAGATATAGATCTTCAAAGTTGTATTTGATTCTCAAGATCACCAAAAGGTGCAAGATAAGAGCATACACATGCTTTAGTCTAAATCGAGGAAGCATGGAAATACAACATTCATCAAAATATTAGACATGTTAGAAAATGACCAGTTTTTAAAATAACAGAAAAACCTATGATTATTGTAAGTATAAATATCAAATTTATATTTTCATTGCATAGTTAACTTCAATACCTTTCAACGCAACAAAAATGGAGTCATTTTGAGTTCGGGAGAAAAAGTTAAGGCCTTTGGAAGATGGGTTACCCATATATTCTTATGCTCACGGGTATGCACTTGACATGCACTCAAAAATGTCAAAAAACGTCCCTTAATCTGCAAAATGGGCAAATTTTTCCAACCAAGATTCAATTTTGACAACAACCCATCACATTAATCTATGAATAGAAGACTCAACGCTATCAAACATTAACATACATGCTCAAGAATTTAAGATTTTCAAGAAATTGACAAAACTAGCATGCGAGAATGATGAAAAAGTAAGCTCTAAAAATGAAAAAATGATGAAATCTTGAAATTTTCTCACCAAGATTAAATTTTGACAGCAACCCACCACATTAATATGTAAATAGAATACTCAGCACTATCAAACACTAACCTACATACTAGAGAATTTAAAATTTTTAGAGAAATTGACAAAACTAGCATGTAGAATGTTAAAAAAGTAAACTCTAAAAATGAAAACATGGAGAAATCTTGAAATTTTCCCATCAATTCCAATTTTGACAGCACTTCACCTCCTTCATACCTACAAGGAAGACCCAACACATGCAAACTCAACAAAACAAGTTAAAAAATAAGTTAGATCAACATGTGTAAAAGAGGGTTAGTAACCAAAAATGAAACTTAACTACAAAAACTTGAAATTAAGTGCAAAGGACAATGGAGTAAGTCCCACCGGGCGTGCCAAATGTGTGCATGTGTTTGTTTTCAAAATAATGCTAATATGAGTAAAGACTAACACCTAAATAGCCTTAACTTAGCAAGAATTGAACAACAAACTAAACACCATCAAGATAAGAATTAAACAAGGGTTAGATGCTAGCATTCATCAATACAAACTTTGAAACTAACAATGCTAAATATCTAAACTCCTCTATTCTCTAACAAAAATAAATGAATGGACCTAAGTAAGCTCCATGGCTATCAAAATAGTTGTCCTTAGTATGCCAAGTAACCTAGGAATGAGGGCCTATCAAAGTTGGGCTACAAGACCCCTTTGACACCTCCCATATGACCTAAGCACTTAAGAAAGAGGCTTAACTCTTCAAGATGATGAAATCTCAAAAGGGTAAGGTGCAAGCTCTTAGTCTTTGCTATATGCTTTGCATTCACTCTCTTAGAGAGTTTAGGTGTAAGTAAAAGGTAGGTGGAGGGCTCTTTATATAGCCCAAAGGATAAATGATTCAACACATTCTCATAAATGTGGGATAAAGGTAAAACATGATTAGGAGTGGATAAGGTTGCTTTATTAAAGGTAACCTTACTTTAAAAGGGTTTAATACATGTTTAGCAAGTCATGGGAGTTGGGGGGTGCTTTAAAGGTGATTAATTAATAGGTGTAAGCTTATAGAAGCCAATTAGAAGAATATTAGTGCGATTTAGGCTATTAAAAAGGGATTAAATCAATTAAATATTGATTTACTAGTTAAATGAAGGGGAAGACTAATTAATTAATAATAATTAATTAATCTAGATAGAAGAGGTGATTTATTAACGGAAGGTCATTAATTAGGGTATTTGTTGGATAGGCAACTTAATTAATTAGCTTAGTGTAATTAATTAATGATGATATGAGGAAAAATGAACACTTTTGACGATATGTCATTGATTTGTGAAAGGGGATAATTAGCGAAATTTAAGTATTTAAATTGCTTGAGCGTAATTATAGGTGTCTACGCATATTATTCCCACTTAAAGTGGATGTTTGTAAATATTTTATTATCAAAAGAAGGCTTTGTGTATTTCATTTATTCAAGGTTTTAATGTTATAGCAAAAGGATAAAGCTTAAGTGTATAGCTTTTGTTGGAAATGAAACTCTCCTAAATTTGTATGTTATTCAAAGTTACAATATGTTTTTTTGGAATAGAATGATGTTATTGTAAAGAAAATGTTTGTTGAGTTCGTTGGTTGTTTTGTTGGAAAAGACTGAATATATGAAAGGGAATGAGCTATAGTTAATGTTATACTCAAATTACCATTTATTGCAAAAGAAAAGTGTTGCAAATTTAGTGTTTAATCAATGAAATGTTCATCTTCCTTGCTTGCTTTGGAGTTTTTCTTTAAAAATAATTAGTTCAACTATGTCACTTAGTTGATTATTTACAAGTTTGTAATAAACCAAGAAGACATTATCTTCTCTTTCTTGTATTTGCTTTGCACAAAAGACCATTAGATTTAATTATTGTTTACATATTGAATAGATATAAATATGCACACAATATTTAGTCTAATTGATTATAATATAATAAAACAAAATATATATTTATAATTATATATAACTATATAAATTTATTTAATAAATTTATATATATTTCAAATAAAATAGTTAAATTATTTATATATATATATATATATATATCTTATAATAATAAAAAAAAAAATTGATATTTTAAAATATTATTTTCCACAATGGAATGGATGGCTTTTAGTTGTAATTTTTTTATATATAAAAGAAGATTGTAGCTTAAAATTTTGTTAGGACGATTAGCCATTCCTTATAATATATATTGTTTATGGGTTTGGGCGCATGGGCACATCCCTACCCCAACCCATATTATATTAGTATGGGTTGGGTGGGGTGGCGCCCACCCCCAATATTAATATAACTCGCACTTTGAACACAGTCGCGGCCCATATAAAATTTGGGTATGTATGTTTTGGGCTCGGTTCTTTTATTCATATGAATTATATACTGCGATAGCAATCGCATGTGTACAATGCAATGTGAACGCCGAACGATATATGTTATTTGATTTAGAGGGATAGTTATAATTTTTGTAGTTGATGTTCATAAATGGTGTTATTGATTTTGTAAGTGTAGGAATATATATGAAGCATTATCTTTAAAGGTTGTATCTCTACATTTCAAATTTGTCACAACTTGATCATAAATCAAACCCTGCCCCAGCCACTTGTGTAAGAGTAATGGAAATACCCATAGACTTCCGAAAGAATCAAATTTAGCTGAGAAGAAGTAATTAAGATGCAAAGTATTTATCTAAAATGATATATAGATCGTATCATATTCAAACAGACTAAAAAAAAGCGTTGTAGCGATGACAAACATGGTTAAACATACGTGAGCCCACAGTCACAAAAAACAAAGAAGTACATGCCAAATATGTCAAAAGGGTTGCTAAGAAGTACTGGCTAGAAGACGTCCACGGAACTTTGCATTAGCTCCCAACCGAAGCGGCGGCGCTTTGCATTAGACGAGGATGACATGGCACTCTCTAGAATCCCTGAAGAAAAAGTAATGCTCAAACAAGGCAGATGGACCGGTGAAAGGTAAGAAAATTAAGGCTGAATACTTAACAAAGCTTTCTAAATTTTCATGTACTAAATATCTATTTTTACCTCATGTGTTTGCAGGTATAGGGCAGCACAGCTAAAGCTTTTGGCTATAATGCATGATAAGGGAGCCGTGCCAGGAAAGCCGATCTTGCGACCTGCGCTGAGAGAAGAGGCACGGAAGCACATTGGGGATACGGGGCTTCTTGATCACTTATTGAAGCATATGACAGATACCGTTATCACAAATGGAGAGCGGTTCAGGCGCCGTCATAATTCAGAGGGAGCCATGGAGTACTGGCTCGAAGATGCTAGCCTTAAGGAGATACGCAAACAGGCTGGCATTCAAGATCCTTGGTGGATTCCTCCTTCGGGGTGGAAGGCCGAAGATATAGTGCCTCTGAAAGGTTACGGAGCAGGCATGACGCCCTTTGAAGCAGAAGAAATGAGGACTATCCAGCAAACAACCATGAAAGCAAATCTTTACCAAAGAAAAATTTATTCATTTTCCAAATTCCAAGAGAAGCAAATAAACGTACAATAACAATACCTGTTCGACGATGCCCTTGAAATTTTTATGTTTTTGAATGTTGCTTGCTTGCCTGCTGTTATGTTGATGTGATCTCCTGGACGTCACTGATTGCAGGGTATGGTCAGAATGGGTTTGATGAAGATGCATTGAATATTTTCTCCGGAATGCTGGGCACAGGAATGAAGCCAGGCCTGTTCACATTCACCGCAGTTCTACGGGCATGTTCGAGCTAGATGGTTATTGGAATGGGGAAGTTAGTCCACGCTCTGGCCATAAAAGTTGGGATGGAATCGAGACGTTTCTGTAGGCAATGGCCTTGTCGCCATGTATGTCAAGTGTACGAGTGTAGAGGAAGCGTGCCAAGTGTTTGACAAAATGGCTGATAGAGATACTGCATCATGGAACATAATGATTGTAGCTTATGCCCAGCATGGCTTTGAAGAAGAAGCCTTAAATTTGTTTTGTGTAATGTTGCTTGCAAGTATAACGCCAACCCATATCACCTTTGTTAGTATTCTCACAACTGGAGCGCTGCAAGAGGGAAAGCAAGTACATGCCCACATCATCAAGACAAGATTTGAACTGCATACATTTGTATTGAATTTGCTTGTTACCTTGTATTCTAAGTGTGGAAGCATAGATGACGCTCGTATTATGTTTGACAAAATGCCTGAACGAGACAAGATCGCATGGACTGCAATGATTGCAACATATGCCCAAAACGATAATGGTAAGGAGGCTTTGGAACTTTTTGTTGAAATGTTGAACACTGGCATGAAGCTAGATGAGGTCACTTTAGCCACTGCCCTCAGTGCATGCAGTAGTCCAGAAACCCTGCAGCATGGCAAAGAGATCCATGCTCATATGATCAAATATATTCTTGAGCCAGGGATTTATGGTGAAAATTCTCTCGCTACTATGTATGGAAAAGCTGGAAGCATAGAGAGTGCGAGGAAAGTTTTTGACAGAATGCACAATAGAGACAGAATCTCATGGAATGCAATGATCGTCAGGATATTGCCAGACTGGAAATGATGAGGAAGCTATTAAATTGTTTCATCTAATGCTACATACTGGCATGGAACTCGACCACATTACCTTCACTTGTGTCCTTGGAGCATGTGCCAACCTAGAAGCCCTGGAATGGGGTACACTTGTCCATGCCACCATAGTAAAAGTTGGGTGTGCGTTGAATATCTTTGCCAGTAATGCCATTGTTAGCATGTACGCAAAATGCAGAAGCATAGAGGTTGCCGAAAAAATGTTTCAGAAGTTGAGTGTGCGAGATTTGGTCTCATGGAATGCAATGATTACGGGGTATGATCAAAATGGACATGGTGAAGAAGCCCTAAAATTCCTGTGCCAAATGCAGAGATCAGATATGAAGCCCAACAATTTTACTTTTATTAGTATTTTAAGTTCATGTGCAAGTCTAGCAGCCCTAGAATAGGGGAAACATGTTTGTGCCTGCATAATTAAAACTGGATTTGACTCAGAAGTTTCTGTGGGGAATGCCCTCGTTACCATGTATGCTAAATGTGGAAAAATCGAGGATTCACGCAAGGTTTTTGATAATATGGTTAACAAAAATGTGGTCACATGGAATACAATAATTGCACGGTATGCCCAGCATGGGCATGGCATCGAAGCCCTTCACCTTTTTGAAGAAATGCAGAGTCTAGACATCAAACCGGACAAAAACACCTTTGTTGGTATTCTTTCAGCATGCAGCCATGTAGGTTTACTGCATGAAGGTCGATGGTACTTCAATGCAATGAAACATGACCATGGTATTCAACCAATAGTAGAGCACTGTGCCTGTATGGTTGACCTCCTTGGTCGGGTTGGATGTCTGGAAGAGGCAGAGGGGTTTAAGTAGTCATCAAAACACTGTTAAGGTTAGGAGCAAGCAAAAACATGTTAACAAAATAATTTGTTTTCTAAAGTTCATTAAATGGGCTAACGCACTGTAACGTACGATTACCTTTTGTTCCTCCAAAAAACCTCTGGTTTTCCACTCCCGGAAGAAGCCTAACAACAAGTTGTTGTGCATCCAAACAAGGAAAAATGACAACATGTTATTCTCCACTATTTTTTCTGCTCACTTCAAAAAAAGAAATGCAAACATTACATAACAAAATGACACACAAAAACAATCTATTTCCTGATTTTCATCTGAGCCAAACAACTCTAATGTATGCATTTGAATTTTGCCAAAGTCTCACACTTTTTTTGCAGACTATCGAGTCATCTCCTACTCTTAGGTGTGTAGGCCATTCTATGAAGACTTTTATCCAACGTACAGTTTGATGATTATTGTCAACATGCATCAATGAGAGTAGGTCAGAATCAAATAGTGAAACAATGTTGTTAAGGCCCATGACAAGGGTTTCATCTAATGGAGAATAATGCTAAGCTCATGTCATGGAGTTTCATCTTCCAGGGGTGAATTAACATCTCACAAAAATGCAATGACAAAATATATACAAGATACATAAGCTATTAAACTACAGTTTCCCAAAAAGGTAAAGCTCCATTTGGGCAAGGCAAGCCTTCTCACTACGTACAAAAAGATGAAACTATAGGGATTTTACCACTTATAGAGCTCAGGGATTCCTTCTGCCATTGGGGGTAATACAGATCATCCATCTTCCAACAACTGGTGCATATCCATGCTGGAGAATTTTTCTAGTAGACAAGCTTGAACTCAAACATCCTAATGAACATGGGTCAGTGTTTGAATCCTATGCTTCACCAAATCAAAATGAATTATTGAGTAGTTGACGATTGATGAGAAACTGGATAAAACACATAATTAAGTGGATGGAAAATGGAATGACAAAATATATACCAGATACATAAGCCATTGGGGGTAATACAGATCATCCGACTTCTAACAACTGGTGCATATCCATGCTGGAGAATTTTTCTAGTAGACAAGCTTGAACTCAAGCATCCTAATGAACATGGGTCAGTGTTTGAATCCTATGCTTCACCAAATCAAAATGAATTATTGAGTAGTTGACGACTGATGAGAAACTTGATAAAACACATAATTAAGTGGATGGAAAATGGATTATATAACCAAATTAGAATTAAAGGTGCACACAACCAAATTCATTGCTATAGCTATAGTCAAATATAACCAATGAGAGTAGGTCAGAATCAAATAGTGAAACAATGTTGTTAAGGCCCATGACAAGGGTTTCATCTAATGGAGAATAATGCCAAGCTCATGTCATGGAGTTTCATCTTCCAGGGGTGAATTAACATCTCACAAAAAATGCAATGACAAAATATATACCAGATACATAAGCTATTAAACTACAGTTTCCCAAAAAGGTAAAGCCTCCATTTGGGCAAGGAAAGCCTTCTTCCTACGTACAAAAAGATGGAACTATAGGGATTTTACCGCTCATAGCGCTCAGGGATTCCTTCTGCCATTGGGGGTAATACAGATCATCCGGCTTCCAACAACTGGTGCATATCCATGCTGGAGAATTTTTCTAGTAGACAAGCTTGAATTCAAGCATCCTAATGAATATGGGTCAGTGTTTGAATCCTATGCTTCACCAAATCAAAATGAATTATTGAGTAGTTGACGATTGATGAGAAACTGGATAAAATGCATAATATGAATAATGCAAATTTAATGCTGTTCAGTTTGAGCAATCCTCCGTGAGTGAAGTTTATTGGATATTTTTACACTTAATTTCCTTTTAAGAGCGCAGCATAAGCTATTTTACAATCTATTTCCTTTTGTTTTTTTCTAATGGAAATAAGTTTACCTAGTGTATTACTTAAGCTTGTTAACACGGGAAGGCGCAGGCTTAATAATCCGCTGCTAGATAATTTTTTTATTATTATCATTTGCCTGAGCAGAGATTTGTTTTCCAAGTAATGCAGCAGATCGATGGAGGCCCTGTTTTATTTTTTGCTGTAAGGGTTCGAATCTCAGGTTGTGATATTGGAAGGAGGTGCTTGCCATGGGAGTGTCTGAGAGGTCCTGGATCCTTGTGCTCGCCATAGTGAAGGTATGCTATCTTTTCTTTTTTGCTCTTATTTGCTTTGGAATGCGAAATAAATGTAGGCATTGTATTGTTGGAGGCAAGACCGGCATTTCTTTGTATTTTAGAGCCAGATTGCAGATTGTTGATGATTTACTGGCCATTCTTTGACAATACACTTTTTCGCTGGATGTTGAAGGGTATTTTACATCTTTTTACTGCTCAGTGTGAGAAATCTGCTCTTTTTCTGGAAGTTGAATGCTATTTTACATCTCAAAGACAAATTATTTAGAGCAAGATAGGATAACGGCTCGATCAGAGGCTTTCGCATTGTAGTTTATCATCTATGGCCGTGAAGTTCTTCTATTTCACGGCTACGTTACAGAATAATGCAAATTTAATGTTGTTCAGTTTGAGCAATCCTCCGTGAGTGAAGTTTATCGGTACATCCGTATTCCGCAAAAGCAGCAGCAGTAAAAAGAAGCGTAAAAATGTGAAAACGTCAGGACGGCCGTCAAGAGCGTCAATTTTAAGACGATCGCAGAACGCGTCCGGAGCTCCTTTACCATAGGGAACGCCTTGGCGTAATTATTTAATACTGGCCAAAAACTTAACTAATATAAAATATTATTATTATAATATATATATACATATATGTGTGTGTGTGTGTAGATACACACACACAGAGATATATGTATATGTATAGACATGTATGTGTATATATATATATATAAATTTACTTTAGGATTTCATATATTTTCAAAAATAGGTATATACATAATGTATATACATTGAGCCAACAAAAGATTTTAAAGAATAACATAAATACAATAGGGTAAAGAATACCCATAAAGGAAAATGGAGATATATCCAATTTTAGCATAAAACTACAAAAAAATGGAGTTGTAAATCTCCTCGCAATCTTGATGGCATACATGGATTCTCTTCATCCTCTTTCTCCAAACTGCAAAAGTGAAAGTGAGATAAAATTAGGGCAAATGGAAATAAAAAGAAACTCATAAGGAAATTTAGGGCAATCTAGATCTAATCTAATGGTTGAAAATAAACCCTACATCACTTAAGTGATGGGGAATTTTGTGGGAATGAGATTAAATTAAATGTAGGGATATGGGTGAATGGACCCACTTAGTGGCTAGGTTGAGTTGTTGAACTTTGGTGGTAGGAAAAAAATTAAACTTTGTGCATGATAATTATATAATGAAGTAAAAAGGTTTTTAAATAAATATTGGTATGGGTATAGTTTATAACCTAATGGGACATGGCTATTAAATATTTGAAAAATACTCTAATTAAGAAAATGAATTTAATGGGTGAATTTTAGACCTTATGTTATTTTGGGGAAATAAATTAATAATATTGCATTATTAATTTAATTCTGACTTTTTCAAAATTGTCTAGAAATATTTAATAAAGAAAATTAATTAAATTGTGAATAACGTTTACCCTTACTGACTTTCTAAAAAAATATTTACCATAATTTTTCCTATTAAATCAATAGGATTTATTATGGTTTTGAGCGTAGAAAATTATGGGTGTTACACTTGGTATCAAAGTCGTGGGTTCAACACTTAGACCCTGGGCCAACACAAAACACAAAAAGTAAACCTAACGCAACTCTAATCCTAGTGTTAGTGCAGAATCACAACACCTTCGAAATGGTTTAGTTGTGAGTGGGGTATTGGTGTGATTGCACAACATGGGACCATCTCTCAAGTTGTGGGACTTGCAAAACTTGAGATGGACCTCCAGAGAAAGTTGGTTCTTGCTTCCTAATCTACCTACCACAAGCTACTCCAATGTAGGCAGAATCTAACTAATCCTAATCTAACCATTCCAAGGGGGAGAGAGAGAGAGAGAGAGAGAGAGAAGGTGAAAGAGCCTACACTAAGTGGTGATACACCAGAAAAGGAAGTGGTGAGATAATCTATTGAGGGAGAATGAAATAGGGAAGAGGGGATTGAGGGAGGTCGGATAAAGTGACACCGGACCTGATCCAAATCGCCATCGAAACTCCACGAAGCATGACATCTTACACCTACAAACGTGAAATACATACACATGGAGCAAACACGAGATAGAGAGGCACAGAGAAACAACAAAACAATGCCAAGGGTTGAAAGACGCCACGAAACAAGATTTTATTGCTCTATAAGGTGCACAAACTATTACATGCGGTGCTCAAAGGCACAAATACACTCTCTCTAGGCATAGGAGAAGGCCTACAACTCAAATGGAGTCGGGAAATGACTTTGACAGAGTTTCCTGGACCTGAATGTCTCTCCTTCTCAAATGAGAATTTTTACAATATATAGAATGAAAATCAGAGGGAGAGAGGAGAAGCTCAACTCTACGCTAAAAAATCCAACTACTAACCATCAATGCTCGCCACGAATCCACCTAAAATATGTTGAGTCCGGTTCCCTATGTGTATTTTGGCATGTTGGAGAAGGAAGAAATATCAAATCAAATCAAATCTAGTAGTAGAAGCAATCAAATTCTGCATTAATGGCCTGAAATATATTTTCCCATTTTTCACCACCAACACTCTACTAAAAAAGATAGTTTATGCCTCCATGGCATAGAGCAAGTCAAGATCTTTCCAATGGTGCTAAATTTGTTGGGTTTCAGAACCTGGGTTGAAATATATGTCCATTTGAATGTTTGAGTTGGTCCATACAAAAATGGCAAAAAAACTAGTTAGCGAATGGGTTCGCGGGCCCGAAACTCACTTTATGCCTTTTGGCACCAAAAATACAAAATGTAAAATTTACCCCATGACCCGCAATTCACTTTTGGCAAAATTCATTTTCGGGCCCGATGGTCTCCTTTTTCCACTTTGGAAAAAAATAACTCCAAGGCCCACCGGCCCGCATGTAATTGAGGCTTGACATGTGGCTCTTTGGGCATCAATGGAGGCACGGCTCATTTTTTCACTTTACGCCTTCTCGGAAAAGAATTTAAAATTGTCTCCGATGACCTCGGTCCGCTTTGACTTTTCAACATGGTCATGTGTCCTTTGTGGGTGTTAGGCATTTTATTCATTTGGCTTTAAGATACCCCACAAGTCCGTGGGCTCTGAAATTCACTTTGCGCCTTTTACAAAAAGCACAAAAGTAACAAAACTCCTATGACCGCCCTACAATTTCTCTTGGGAAAATTTTCTCTTCGAGCCCATCATCCCACATTTTCCATTTGGGTGAAAAGTCTCAAAATCTCCCACCGCCCCACCTCTCCGCATTGTAAAAATACTTAAAAACTCCCGCTAGCCCGCTTTTGGGAAAAAATACCTTCCAAGGCCCGCTGACCCGTAACTTGCAAAATATGAGGAGTTAGAAGGACTTCTTTATATTTTTGGAAAGGGGAAGAAATTTCCCAACTGATGAATATGTTTTCAGGAAACCTTAAGTGCTTGGAATATCTGAAAAATTGGATTGAAGCACTAAAAGAGGAAAAATGGGTCGATTAACCAAAATAAGCATGAGCTTATTTTAGATAACGATTTGGTGACTCATAGGGGACATCTACCTGCTAGATGAAAAGATCAGTGGCCTTGAAGCATCCATTGGGCATGGAGTCTACCTGGTAAACACAAATCTAATCTGAACTTTGAAAATATGATCCCTGAGCCACTTGGAAAACCACTGGAAACGGGATTGGAGTTGATCTCGCCAAATGTCATTCTTAATGCACTATGCAAGAGAAACAAAACACCACAACACACTATGTGAAAAATTAGAAATCATACACATCCCAAGTGGGATATGTAGAGTGTGTAAAAGCACTTCTTATGCTGAAAGCAAACCTACCTACTCTATTTTAACTAGAGAGAAAGAGGGCTCAAACAAATCTTGTAACTAGCAAAGTGAGAAGTAGCTTCCTTTTCTCAAGAAGGGAAGCCATGTAAATGATTTGACATTGAATATGGCTGCTTACATGAGTGAAAAACTAACTATAAGTTGGTCTTCCACCCAAATCATCAAGGTGTCAACTGGAAACAAGACAAATACCTCTTTTAGTTTCTTTGTATTTTGATTAAAGAGGCATTGTAGCTGATCCTTGGTGCTTTGAAACTCATCCTCATGCTTAGAAGTAAGCATGACTGGTTTTGCTTCTCCCTTAGCTCAATGAAGCCAAGTACCTGATTGGGAAAGGTTTGATCCTTTGAATTTGCCCACTGTTCTGATATTTAACTCAAAGAATGGATTCTTTTGGAAGATCTTCTTAGATGGATGGTGTGGAAGAGATGATGACATCCTCTTGCTCTTTCCTTTCCTCCTCTTATGAAGAACATGGAAGATTCTTGTCTTCCAACCTTGGTTCTAGAGGGCTGTTGTGAAATGCAGGTTGTTGTCCTTGAATGCTCTCCTTCATGGTAGTAGGCTCATGTACTTGGAAGGTGGATGATGGAGGAGAAAATGATGTGATCTCCATGGGATCTTCTCCATCAAAGCAATCCTCCAAGTCAGATAGATAATATGCCTCTTTGTTTCTTGTTGCATGTGCTTAACCTCCTACATGGTGTCATCCCGATTTGAAACTAGCTCACCATGGTTCCCCTCATCTTCAAACATGAAGTTTGAAAGCTCAAACTCTTCTTCAACATTAGAGTTTGAAGGGGATGAAGTGGGAGGAATAATTAAAGGTTCTTTCTGTGGCCTAATTTGTACTTGAAGCCTCTTGAACTGTATGGTTCTCCTCCATTATGGATTCATCAATCAAATTAGGCCCTTCAAATGAAAGCAAAAAGTCTTCAACAATGCTTTCTTCATCAAGTTGCTTTAACTCTGATTTGATCTCTTCCAGTTTCTCCTTTTCGATAGGACTTGGAGATGATTTTTCCTCCTCTTTAACTGGTTGTGTAACTTGGATTAGATCAGCATCCTCTTTAGACAAAGTGCCATTAGGGACACTGCATTCAGAGAAAATAGACTACTGATCTTCCTCTTCTTGTCTTCATTCTCTCTACTACAAACTCAACCACCACCTGGCTCTTCAACCTTGACCTCTTATGTTGGCTTAACCATCAAGGGATCTTTGTAATCCCAAATTTGAGAGCCCAAATCTTCATATTTTCTATCATTTCTTCTCTTTTGGGTTCCTCTTCTTGCTTCCCTTGGTTGGTTGTTTGATTTTCATCTCCCCAACATGGATTTGGGGATGCAAGAGGAGTGGTAGGTTGGGATTCAACTAGTTTTGCTGTTGTTTGTGGTGGAGAGGGAAGTGGAACTTCTTATTTCTTTGGAGGGAATGACTACTTGGAAGGAAAAGGGAAGAAGCATTAAGATGAGATGGAAGACTAGGAGATGGAGAAGGGAAATCAACACTTGGGGCAGCAGATGGGAAGCTTGGAAATTGTAGCTTGGGTTGAGATGGTGTTGCTTGAGAAAGAGAAAAAGAAAAGCTATGAGATGGTGGACTTACCCATTGACAAGGTTGTCTTGTATCCAACTCATAAGCCTCAATCTCCTTAGTCCATTGTGCAAGTTGAGGCAACATTTCAACCATGAAGTCAAGCTTCTCCTGAGGGTTGTAATGTCTTAGAAAAGGGCCTTCCCATGGACAAGGTCCCTACAACCAATTCTGAAAGCTTTCATCTATGTTGTATCCCAATGATGAACCATTTACCTCCATTTTTGAATCTTCTCTAGTAGATTAGCTTCTTCAGGTGTGGAACTACCTCCAAAATCTGTATATCCATGCTTTGTAACAACTATATAGTTTGGCAAATGACCAAACTGATTTGAATCTAGCTCACCTGGATATGCATAGTGTTGATTTTCATTGTGAAACCTTTCTAGAGGTGTGTTGAAGTAACTTGGAGATGGATCTGAATAGCACTATTGTTGCAAGTGTGAATTCCAAGATGGAAATGAAGTCATGATTGCACAACCTCATGGAATGGAAGAAAATGAAAGAGATGGAAGAAGAAAATGGATGAAAATGAGAGGAAATGGATGGAAAAGGTCTGCAACTCAGAGGATGGGTTATTGACTAGATGGAGTCACCAGATGTGCTTTGAATGTGCCTCTAAAGGCTGAATCCCACCAAGAACACATCAACTTGATGAAATGAAGTGGTAAGGTGATTTAAACTGTCCCACCGGGCATGCCAAAACTATGAGTGGTCGCATGATGGATTAAGATTTGTTGTTGTAATGAGACACCTTGGAAAGATGGAAGATTTAATCTCGAGTCCCCCACTAGGTGTGCTAAAACTATTAGTGCGGAATCACAACACCCCAAATGGCCTGGTTGTGATTGGGGAATTGGTGTGATTGCATAACATGGGACCATCTCTCAAGCATGTGGAATTGCAAAACTTGAGATGAAACTTTGGAGAAAGCTGGTTCTTACTTCCTAACATGCCTACCACAAGCTACTCTAATGGGAATAATCTAACTAATCCTAATCTAACCATTCCAAGGGGATAGAGAGAGAGAGAGGGGAGAGGGTGAAAGAGCCTACACTAAGTGGTGATACACTAGAAAAGGAAGTGGTGAGACAATCTATTGAGAGAGAATGAAATAGGGAAGAGGGGAATGAGGGAGGTCAGATATAAGTGGCATAGACCCAGATCTAAATACGCCATCGAAATTCCACAAAGCATGACATCTTACACCTACAAACATGAAAAAATACATAGGGAGAAAACATGAGACAGAGAGGCACAAAGAAACAACAAAACGATTCCAATGGTTAAAAGACGCCACGAAACAAGATTTTATTGCTCTATAACATGCACAAACTATTACATGCAATGATCAAAGGCAAAAATATGCTCTCCAGGCATAGGATAAGGCCTAAAACTCAAATGGAGTTGGAAAATGACTTTGACATAGTTTCCCTAGACACAAAATATCTCTCTTTTCAAATGAGAAGTTTTACAATATATAGAATGAAAATCGAGGGAGAGAGGAGAAGCTCGAACTGTTTCTAAAAATTCCAACTACCAACCATCGATCCCACCACCAATCCTCCCATAATCTGCCGAGTCTAGTTCCCATGTCTATTTCGAGTTTGAATAATAGTGAATCAAATCAAATTAGATCAGTGGTTGCATTAATGGCCTAAAAGATGTTTTCCCATTTTTCACCCATGCCAACACTTGCTAAAAAATATATTTTATGATTTCATGGCATAGAGGAGGTCGAGATATTTTCAAAGTGCCAAATTTGTTGGGTTTTGGGCACTAGGTAGAAAGATATGTCCATTTGAATGATTGAGTCGAGTCCATACAAAAATGGAAAAACCCAGTTAGAAAAATGGGTCCACTTGAGCCCGATACTCACTTTGTTCCTTTTGGCACCAAAAATACAAAATGCAAAATTTTCCCCCTGACCCCACAATTCACTATTGGCAAATATTCATTTTCGGGCCCGACAATCTTCTTTTTCCATATATGGAAAAAAATAACTCCAAGGCCTACCGGTCCGCATGTAATTGATGCTTGACACGTGGCTCCTTGGGCATCGGTCAGAGTGCAACTCATTTTTTTAAATTTACGCCTTCTTGGGAAAAGAAGTTCAAATTACCTCCGATGACCCACCGGCCCGCTTTGATTTTCAACATGGCCATGTGTCCCTTTGTGGGCCTTAGGCATTTTATTCATTTGGCTTTAAGATGCCCATGATTCCGTGGCCCGAACTGAAATTCACTTTTGCACCATTTTTACAAAAATCTCAAAAGTTATAAAACTCCCCGGAGACCCGCCGCCTTTGCAATTTCTCTTGGGAAAATTTTCCTCTTCGGGCCATCGACTTTGGGCATTTTCCATTTGGATGAAAAGTTTCAAAATATCCCACCACTCCACCTCTTCGCATTGGCAAAAATCCTTAAAAACTCCTACCTAGGCCCGCTTTTGGGAAAAAATACCTTCCAAGGTCTGCGGTCCCGTAACTTGCAAAATATGAGGAATTAGGAGGACTTCTTTATATTTTTGGAAACGGAGGGAAATTTCCACCTTGATGAAGATTTTTCAAGAAATGTTAAGTTATTTGAATATATGAAAAATTATATTGAAGCACTAAAAGAGGAAAAATGGGTGCAGTTAACTAGAAATAAGCATGAGCTTACTTTGGATAACACCAAGAATACACAACATTACATGATTTTTTTTTAAAACATAGAAAAATTAGAAACTTGAAAGAACCTAGATGATGATGAACTTACTCTTGCCTTGATCTTCAGATAGGAGGTGTGTACCAGATGAGGATTCTTACATGTGGACCTAGATCTACCACCCCGAGATCGGGTAGTGATAGCTATATTACACTTGGTATCATAGCCGTGGGTTCAACACTTGGACCCTTTGGCCAACACAAAACACAACAAGTAAACCTAATGCAACTCTAAACCTATAACACACAACATTGCATAAAATGTAGAAAAATTAGAAAAATGAAACAATCTAGATGTGAATGTTTGGAAATGATGAACTTACTCTTGCCTTGATTTATGTAGGAGGTGCGTAGGCGGATGAGGGATTCTTACATGTGAACCTATATCTACCACCCCAGAGACATTAGGTAGTGGCACCTATATTGCCTCATATATATTGTAGACATTACAAGATGTTAATGTCACTATACACAAAGGATCAATAGGAGGATGACCTAGCCAACAATGATGAGAGCCATCGGTGGAGGCTTATGCACCTTCACGACATAGTGATGGGTATAGGGCATAGAAATCCCATGTAGAGTTAGTTAGACTTGATTCACCTCATAGAGAGCACAAAGATAGACCTACGAGGCATAGAGATAGATCTAGGATCCTTAGGCTGAGGGATGATCATGTGGAGATACCTAGGAGCGATAGTCAATAGCTCGGTAGATCACATTAGAGAGATATAGAAGCTATACCCACCCCATTTTGCTGGAGACACATGAGGATTTTAGGCCAAGGCATGGATGGTTAGCTTGAGTGGATGCTTCAAGCTATACCCTTATACCAATAACATGAAAGCATGTTTTTCATCCACCTTCTAAGAGATGGAGCTGGGGTTTGGTGGAGGATTGAGGAACAAAATCTCCAAATGGATTTAAAAAATATTACTTGGGAGCTCTTTGAGGATTGGTTCAGGAGTAGATACATATCTAGGTGGTTCATCCAACGACGAATCGATGAGTTTCATGATCCGGGATAGGCATCTATGACGGTAGTTGAGTATGAGAGTCGATTTTTGGACTTGTTACACTACATTGAGTACATGCAAGATGAGCAGGTTGAGTTCACATATTCATTAGGGGACTCTTGGATTTGGGAGGATCGTAGTGCATATGCATTTGTGATATACTTTAGCAAATGCTATTAATAAGGCCTATGGTACAGAGGAAAATAGAGGAAAATAGGCTAGAGATGACTCAAAAGACCTACATTCAATAGATGCGGGATATTAGGTTGAGGGGATTAGTTCCTCCTCATTGTGGTGGACATGGTTCAATACAATCCACTTTTAGGCCTCCACAACAAGCACATAAATAGTTGTAGAATCGACCACTTTTTAGACCTCCACAAACAACAAGATGAATATAAAGGGTGCAGTATGGGGCTCACTGGCTAAGGGACCCAACATGACACAGCTCCACCCTAAGCTCGAGTCAAGCAAGAGTACGTCCATCATAACAACATCGATTAGTAGCAAGATCATCGAGATATACCTCATAGATAGTTTTTAGACATGAGGGTTTCTTCCTAGTGGAGGGGATGTGGTAGTTGTTACGGATGTGGTATACTTGGACATCACTGAAGAGAGTGCCCATAGAACCCTATTAATCAAGGTAAGGCACCTATTTCTGAGCCTATAGTTGGTGACATGGCTAGGAGCCACAAGATTTATGTAGTGGTCGAGAACTTCCAGGAAGAGCACTAGGGCACGGTGATTGAGACCACAGGTAGCATTGGTAGTATTTCTACCACTATCTTTTTTTATTCTAGCTCTTTAGATTCTTTCATATCTCCATCATTAGTAGAGCGATGCAAAGTTGGTGATAGTTAGTAAGGGCCTTAGTTGGGATGTTAAGATGGATTATGGAGTCAAACTCTCAATAGAATCATTAGTTAAGGATTGTGTAGTGGACTTAGGACCCTTCACCATGACTTTAGATATTCATATCCTACCCTTGGGTTCATATGGAATTATCTTAGGAATGGGCTAGTTATTTGCACATATAGCTAGAGTAGATTGTTACAACAAGGTTATATCTTGTGCACATGATTTGGGAGTTTAGTCAATGATGGTTGGAGTTAGGAGACCCATCTCTATTCACACCATATATATGCTATTTAGCTGAAGTGGTGTGTGTGATGGGGTTATCATTTGTATGCCATCACAATTAGTGTTTGATCAAAGGATGAGACTCATGGACTGTCACTTGATGATCATCATATTTTGAGGGAGTTTTCAGATATTTTTCCTAAGTGAGTTGTTAGGATTACCTCCCCACGTGAGATAGACTTTCATATTTATTTGGTTCTGGAGTGGAGCCTATCTCACGTATGCCATATAGGATGACCACCCCTAAGCTATGTGATCTCAAGTTGTAGTTAGAGGGCCTTCTTGAGAAAGGCCTAATCCATCCTAGTGTATCTCCTTGGGGTACACCAATGATTTTTGTGAAGAATGATGGATATTTGCATTTGTGTGTGGACTATAGATAATTGAACAAAGTAACGATCAAGAATCATTACCCCCTTCCACGCATGGATGATTTATTTGATCAAATGAAGGGGGTACTTTATTTTCTAAGATAGATCTTAAGTTCAATTACCATTAGCCAAGGATTATGGAAAGGTGGATATCCACAAGACAAATTTCCACATGAGATATGGCCACTATGAGTTCACCATTGTTTCATTTGGTATGATGAATGCCCTTGAAGTATTTATGAGTTTGATGAATGGGTATTTAGGACTTTCTTGATCATTCATGCTCTGTTTCTTGATGACATATTGATATACTCATGCATGCATGAGTAGCATGAGGAGCACCTTTAACAAGTTTATGTAGTGTCTTGAGAGAAGAAGCTATATGAACCTAAAGAAGTGTGCATTTTTCAAAAAATATTTATTATTTAGGTCACATTATTTCTGGGGAAGGTATCATAGTCAATCCTTCCAATATTAGAGCTATCATGGATTGGCTAGAGCCAACCAATGTGACCGAGGTGTGCAATTTCATGGGATTGGAAGGTTATTACAAGAGGTTTGTTCAGGATTTCTCTCATATTGTGCATCCCATCACTTCCCTTCAATGGAAAGGGAGAATTTTGTTTGGTCAGATAGATGTGAGAAGGCCTTAAGGACACTAAAGGAAATGACCTTACAACAACACCTATCATTGTAGTGCCAAAACCTCGTGAGGATTTTTCATGTGTATAGATGCTTCTTTGGAAGGGTTAGGAGGTGTGTTGATGCAAGATGGCCGAGTAGTAGCTTTTGAGTCTTGCAAAATCAAGGATTATGAGCTTAATTATCTGACTCATGACCTTAAGCTTGCAGTGGTAATGGTCCATCATTGTGTTTTGGTGACATTTCTTTTAGGTAGGAGGTTCATTCTCGGAGGACAGACCATTTGAGCCTACGACACCTCTTCATGCAACCCAATCTCAAACGCACATCAACAGTGTTGGATGGAGTTTCTATGTAAGTAAACATGGAGATAGAGCATGTAAATGGGAAGGATAATGTGGTTGTATGCTTTGAGTCATTGAAGACATTTGGTTATAGCTACTTCAAGTAGGTACGGACTTATGGACAATTTCTTACAACAACTTCCACATGACAACTTTTACCTTTCGCTAGAGTAGATATTGAGTCTCAGAGACCCCTTGAGGGAATTTTGATGGATTTACATTAGATTAGATGGAATTCTTAGACACAGAGTTTAGATATATGTACCTATGGATGGAGGTTTGAGACATGATATATTGGCAGAGGCTCATCATGCACCTTATTCAGCCCATCTAGGGGTGAAGAAGATGCACACCACATTGAGACAGTTGTACCATTGGAGATGACTTTGAAGAGATGTGGATCATTTTATGTCTCGGTGTTTGGAGTTTCAAAGGGTGAAGGCCAAGCATCAGCATCAACTAGCCTTCTTTACCCACATGTTATACTAGAGTGGAAATGGAACACCATTTCCATGGATTTTATAGTAGGGATACCTACGTTGAGATACCACCATGATACCATTATGGTCATGGTGGATAGATTGACAAAAGTGGCTCATTTTTCTCTGGTAAAGACCACCTATACAGCTAGTGTAGTGGTGTAAGTATGCTTGGATGATATTTTGAGACTATACGGGATTTGCGGAAGATTATTTTGTGATTGTGATCCCTTATACACCTCTCATTTTTAGACTACCATGCAACATGCCCTTGGGAAAACATTAATTTCAGTACATCCTATCATCTTAGAGAAGATGGATATACTTAGTAGGTGAATGATATTTTAGAGGACATTTGGATGTACATCATGATCATCAATTGAAATGAGAGGAGTATTTGTATTTGGTTGAGTTTTTCCTACAACAACTTTCAGAGTTCTATTGGTATGGCACCATTTTAGGCATTATATGGCAGGGAGTGTAGGACTCCACTGAGTTATGAAAGGTTAGAGGATAGAGTATCTCTTGGGCTAGATATGTTATTGGACATGGAGTAGCAGGTTGTTTTGATTAGACAGAGGTTACAGGAGGCACAAGATAGAGAAAAGAAATATGCGAGATCGGAGGAGAGTGGACCGTAGTTTTGAGATGGGCACGAAGGTTGTTTATTCATGTTAGACCTCATAAGAGTCCTATCCATTATGGAAAAGGCTCTAAGTTAGCTCCTAGATTTGTGGGTCCATTTGAGATCTTGGAGTAGATCGGTCCCTTAGCTTATCATCTAGCCTTTACCACCCATCTTTCTTGCATCCATGATGTATTCCATGTTTCTATTCTTAGAGATACATTCTATATCCTTCTCATATATTGATTGACCACATTTTAGTGCAAGAGAGTAGGGATAGGTGATTATGGAAGCCCATGCATCATCATATAGTGTAGGACCCTAGGCCTTGATGGAGGTCACAAGATTGATCAAGGTGTGAGTCTAGTGGGATAGGTATGATGAGACTACATATACATGTGAGGATGATACTTTGTTATGGGCCCATTTTCCACACCTATTTCAGTTGACTTCAGGAGGAATAATTCGACTCTAAGGAGAGGGGATGTAGTACCCACTCCTCTTGACACTATTTCACTATGACTTTATTATTGTTGGTTAGATACATTGACATTTTGATTATTATATCTTGATCATAAGATGATAGACTATATGAATATTTGGACTATTGATATGTTTTGATTCACATTTTGATTATGATACATTAGATGACATTGGTAGACAATTCTATATATGTTGATTTGCATTATTCATGATTTTATACTGACATGTTATATTTTGGATGCATTGCTTATGTATGGATGTTCTGAGTAGAATTATGATCTCATGGATGTTAGAATCAAATTATTTGATATGTTGATAGATGATAGAATTGCTTAATTTGGATGATGATTATTGATTTCTATGTATATATTATTTCTCGATGTTGTTGATGTGGCCATGAGGCTAGAGAGGTATTTTGTTTGTGTTTGTAGGGACATTATATCATATACATAGAAGGGGATAAGGGACCAACCACAGAAGAATGTTGGGTGTTTTGTAACATGGCCAAATTTGACAACTTGTGTCTAATGTATATGTTGTGTAATTGCATGCTTAGTTAGGAGGTTTCCCATGGGGGTGACCTCACATGTGTGGCCATGGGGTGTAATGTTTTCCTTTCTTTTAATTTTGTGTCTTATTTTTTTGTGCATGTATTTAATTATTGGGAAAATTTAGTCACTTTATTAGCACTTGTTAATGTGTCTTAATTAGCTAATTTAACTTAAATTTTAACTAAAAGGAAGAGGTGACATGTGGGTAATAAATAGAGTAGATAGTCCTTGATTTGTGCTTGATGTGGAATGAATTAATTGCATTTAGGTGGTGTGTACTCTTCATCCCTTCCCAAATCTCAATTTTGCCTTGTAGGCCACTTTTTTAGACTTGTGGGACAAGTTAACCTTGTCCCTCACATCTCAAACTCTTCTACCAACCATACTTATGAAGTATGGGGCTTATTTTGACCATTTTAATGCATTTTTGAATGTAAAAGAGAAAATAATTGCACTTTTCTACTTACCACAATTAATTTTGTCCTTGATAAGCATGGAGTGCATGTTGGAGTGTCATGTGTGCATGTCATAAGTCTTACATGTTCATTTATTGCATTGGGTTTGGTGTGTTGACTTGTGAGTTGGAATGGAGGGATGATGAAGTGGCATCCTACATGGATCCACCTCATCATCCTCACCTCCTTTTCTATTTATTGAATGAATTTGAAGGATTTTGGGTTACTTGTCTTATTTTTTTCTTGCACTTTTGGAATTGGGAGCTTTTTGGAGTTGCATTTGGATTGTGCTTGGTTTGAAGGTGTTGAAATCTTGTTGGAGTGAAGATTTTTGGAAGCTTGATGGAGAGGTAGGATCTCCACTTGTTGTCATTCTTTTATTTATGCATTTAGATGTAAAATTTGTGCTTGTTTGAATATTGTATGAGTGTTGTGAATGTGATTTATTGGGGTTGGGTAGATTTACCTTAGAGTTGTGTGGGAGAAATAAATGGAGATATTTTTATTGAGGAAAAGGGAGTAATGTGAGTAAATGTGGAGGGAGTGTGATTAGAGGTGCTCTACCTATGTGGAGGTAAAAGGGTTTACATGTTATTTTACATAGGCAAAAAAGGGAGAAATAAGGTGTTGTGTGTGTTTTTATAGTGCACTTGGAGGCATTTGGGTGGACCCTCCTTCCACATGGGAGGCATATGGAGAAAACTCCCATATTCTTGCATCCATTTTGGCCTTGTGTATGTGTTGAAAATATCAATTTTATTTTTGTTTGTTGAAAAAGGCAAAACCACTATTGATAAACTTATTTTGTGTTTGAGTGTTGGAATATTGTTTGAATGTGGAAAAGTTTTATGAATGTTGTACTGAAGCCATTTTTTTGTTATGTTGCTAAAGTTGCATAACATTCCCATTTTTTTTGGTTAGGGCTTAGGGGCAAATAAGGAGGATGGATTATCCTCTTATTGATTCTAGGTTGGCGAGAGAGCATCACATATACCCCTTTGCTTGTATTATGATTCAAGATTTGAAGACTTGAAAGAGGTGCAAATTAAAGCTATGAAGTTAGGGAAAAGACATTGAAATGAAGACTTGTGTTTAAAATTTTGGTATAATCTCTATGTTGTAATTTGACCACTTATTGTTTGTAAATTTTGTATTCGGAGTGGTGTATTTCATTTTTAAGTTTGTATTTTATTTAAAGTTAGAGAAAGGAAAAATCTTAAGTGTATAGTTTGTTGGAAATGAAACTCTCCAAAATTTTGATGCTATTTAAAGTTACAATATTTATTTTTTGGAAAAGAATGATGTTATTGTAAAGAAATATTTTGTTGATTTCTTTTTCTTAACAAAACTGAATATGTGAAAATGAATGAATTATAGTTGATGTTATATCTAAACTTACATTTTATCAAAAAGAAAAGGAAAAATATTGCAAATTTAGTCTTTAAAAGAATTAGTTCAACTACTTCACTTGGTTGATTATTTACAAGTTTATCTTATAAACCAAGAAGACACGATCTTCTATTTCTTGTATTTTCTTTAAAAAAAGACCTTTAGATTAAATTATTTTTGATTTTATTGAATAGATATAAATATGCAAACAAACTTTAGTTTAATTGATTATAATAAAATAAAACAAAATATATATTTATAATGATATATATATATATATATATATATATATATATATATATATAATTAAATTTAATATTTTATAAATATTTGTGCCATGAAATTTAATATACCAAATGGATGGCTTTTAGTTTATAGTATTTATATATATATTTAAAAAATTGTAGTTTAAAATTTCTTTTATGTGTGTGTGTGTGTGTGTCTTTATGGATTAGGTAGGCGTTTGAGAGGGTGGGTGGTGGCGGGGGGTGTGCTCCATGCCACCCAAATCCATAATATATTAATATGGGTTGGGGTGAGTGGTGCCCACCCTCCCAATATATAATATAACATGCATATATATGTGGAACAGTGTCATGGCCCCATATAAATTACGGCTATGTAAGTTTTAGGCATTAAATCTTCTACATTTATGTGTATTTATATTATTTAATACAGCCAATAAACATAACTAATATAAAATTTATATATATATTTATTATTACACACACACACACACACATACAAAAATGACTTATTTTAAAATGGAATAAAAATACAAATATACATAGATATATACACGCATATGTATATACATATGTGTGTGTATGTATATATATATATATATATATATATATATATATATATATATATATATATATATATATATATATATAAGGGTTTCATATATTATATAAAATAAGTATATACATAATGTATATACATTAATCCTACAAGAAAGATTTAAAAAATAACATAAATACAATAGGGTAAAGAATAGCCATAAATGGAAATGGGGAGATTTTCATTTTAGCACAAAACTACAAAAAAATGGAGTTGGAAATCTCCTTCCGAGATTCAATGGACTTCATGGCTTCTCTTCCTCCTCTTTGTTCAAACCTACAAAAGTAAATGTGAGATAAAATTAGGGCAAATGGAAATAAAAAGAAACTCATAAGGAAATTTAGGGAAATCTAGATCCAATGGCCCAAATAGATCAAATCTAATGGTTGAAAATAAACCCTACATCACTTAAGTAGTGCAAATTTTTGTGGGAATGAGTTTAAATTAAATGTAGGGGTATGGGTGAATGGGCCCACTTAGTGGCTAGGTCTAGTTGTTGAACTTTGGTAGGAAATAAATTAAACATTGTGCATGATAATTAAATAATGAACTAAATGAGGTTTTTAAATAAATATTGGTAAGTATATAGTTTATAACCTAATGGGACATGACTATTAAATATTTTAAAATACTCTAATTAAGTAAATGAACTTAATGGGGGACTTTTAAACCTTAAATTAATTTGGGGAAATAAATTAATAATATTTAATTATTAATTTAATTTTGACTTTTTCAAAATTGTCTAGAAATCTTTAATTAAGAAAATTAATTAAATTGTGAATAACGTTTACCCTTGCAACTTTCTAAATTTTAAATAAAATTACCATAATTTTTCCTATTAAATTAATAGGTTTTATTATGGTTTTGAGCATAGAAAATTATGGGCGTTACAATAAGCAAAAGAAATAGGTGGTTTTGTTATGATGTTGAACATAAAAGATGGATAGGACAAGATTAAATCCTATGCCAAGCAAGCATTAATTTCCTAGGGCACCATTCCATATGGTGTTAATTTTATTTCATTTTTTTTGGTTTCTATGAAAAGCTATCAAGGATCCCAACAATTTATGATGTGTAATACATTATGTATTAGCAAGCATTCTTAATTATAAATTTACACCTATCTTCTATTATCCACACCCTAATAACGCAGTAAGAATTAAGATAGTATTAAATCTATTTAAGGTATAATGCGATAAGAGGAGTTGGTGTTACAACACTAAATATGCAATTGTATTTCAAAATAATAATAGAGAATTATTTATGTCGTAGTAATTAATACGGTTGATATTAGTGTCTTCTAGATAATATTATCGTCTTCAAGATTTCTATTTATCATAATTTGTGTAAAATACTACAAAATTAACTGGTGCTCAATTTTGAAAAATAACTAAATGTAACACTAAAGAGACAAATAATATTTTTAAAAATATACCAAAATAAACACATTTTTAAACACATCAAATACAAATTCCTTTTTAATTACAATTGTCATGAATGTGAGGACAATTCTTCAACTTCCAATGCTAAATACAAGATTAAACAATGAGAGCAATCTAAGTAAATGAACAAACAATGCAAAAGAAAGATAAAAAATGTAATTAGCCTATTACTAAACTCATCTAAGATAAATACTTTACTCGTGTAGATCATGGACCAGAATGTCAAATTTATTTACACATTAAAAAAAAACAATCCTTATTCATATTTAATGAATTATAAAACTTAATTTATGATTCAAATTAATCCAAAACATGGATTGAAAGAAATCCTACACAGTTCTCATCAAAAGCACTTTTCTATGAAAAAATAAATAAATCCTAGACAGTTCTCTTCTAAAAGCACTTTTTCTGAAACAAAAATATCCTCACTCATAGAAGTCGGGTTTGAATTCTAGTGCAACCCGCGCTCATATTCTATCACAGACATAATAGACTGCAGCCTGGACGCTACCAAAATGCTCTCTCCGCCATATAATATGCTTCATTTATCACTATTGAATAATGCAAACAACAACAACATTAGAACAAAACCACCCATTGTATAGAGAGCTTGAAACCTATATACATACTGAGATACAATATAGAAGAAATTATAAAGACAAGTATAAAATAGAGGAGTACCTTCTAGAAGTGTAGAAATCCTACTTGCTCAAATATCAGTGTGAAACATTGGATTGTTGTGACAATGCCTCTATAAGAATGAGGGAATGTCATAAGGACATTTGGAATAATATTCATAGAAATAAAGAATGTCGCTTCCTCGCTCCTCAAATGGATCAATCAATAAGATTTGGGTAGTCAAGAGATTGATTATGAGTTAATGGAAATAATATTCATAGAAATAAAGAATTAGCGGAGAGGGGCTAGTAGTGGTACACACTAAGTTAAGGGGTCCACAAAATCAATTGTTTATCATATGGGATTGTGATTTTTTTACTAATATGTAGTTCAGGTTTGTGTTAGCTTATATTTTTCTTTAGAATGTTTAATTGGAGGGAAAGTCATATTTTGAATTGATTTAAAATAATAAATTTGACTTACACTACAACTATGGTGGAAACCAATACTTGAATATGGGTGAAAATGCTTAAACATTGAATTTTTTATAGTTGTAGATGTGTGAGATGTCTTACATGTCATGATGTGATTGGCTACTCTACATAATTATTATGTCAAAAATAAATTACTATATAGTACTATGACAACTATTGGGTATTGTGTGATCAATAGTCGTGTCAACTATTGGACCATGATCACTTATTGCCCCCTCTCCCCTAAAGGAAATAAATTGAACAAAAAATGCATGATGACAATGTTTTAAAGAAAATCCTCTTTAAAAATCCTATTGGCCAACAAGTAAAGCATCATATGATTATTTAAAATGTGGGCCATAGCTAGAAAAAATCGAAACATGGTTAATATGAAATGTTAAACATGATCTAATGCCACATAATCAAGTCATTAAACACCATTATAATATAACATAAGGTATTATTGTACCAATTTTTTATTAAACCAAGATAGAAGAAACAACATGAAATATGATAAAAATGAAAGGATATATTCACAAACTTACAATTTTACTTTATATTTAATCAAAATATCAAATCCTTATTGTAAGGTATAAGATTTTTTTGTGACTGCCATGAGCTAAGACTCACAATGTAGTTAAATATTCAATAACACAATTCTAATCACTAAGACAAGTTGATATAGTAGGCCATCAACACCAACAAAAGCAATCTAACCACTACTTACTATGGTGTTGATGTGCATTATTGGATTATTTTTTTGGTGCTATGAAACTTTGTCATTAACCGAATATCAAATATCACTACTCACAATTTGATGCAAAAGTAATGAATAAAATAGTTAGGAAAAATACGAATATGAAATCAATTCATCACATAAGATAGAAATAATTATAATTTTCCCATCTCATGAGTTTATGAGTTGTTATCATTTTACTTTTGTTGTAGCAAGTCCCTGACCCTCTCCCATAATATTCCTTCACTCTTAGTATATTTCTTTTCAATTAGGTATATACTTATGTAATGCCCATAAAATTCTACTCTCAAATCAAAATAGAAACTAATAATTTAATAGTCAAAATTACGGTAAAAAAATTGTTTTAAAAGGGTTTGCAAGGTTAGACATTATCCACAATTAATAAATTTCCGATTAAGGTTTCTACATGACCTTGTGGAAGTTAGAATTAAATTAATAATTAAATATTATTAATTTACTTCCTAAAAATATTTATGGTTTAAAACATTTACCAAGTGCCATTAGTTTACTTAATTACCATGCATAAAGTTTATTTTATTTCTTGTAACAAAAGTTTAACTATTTTTCCTAGCCACTAAGTGGCCCTATTCACCCCATTACCCATGCACTTTTAATTTAAATTTCATTCCCACAAAAATACCTCCCACTTAAGTGATGTAGGGTTTAATCTGAGCCATTAGATCAAATCTATCCTAGCCATTGGATTTGGGTTTCCCTAAATATCCTTATAGGTTTATTTTTATTTCTATTTGCCCCAATTTCATCTTCATTTGTTCATTCTTATTTTGTAGGTTTGGAAGAGGAGAAAGAGGAGAAGCCATGAAAGCAAGAAGTGAAACCATGGAGAAATTTCCTTGGTTCTAGTTGCAAATGGAGAAATCTTCCTCCTGGTCTTCTCTTCATAGTTTATTCAAGGGTTTGTTATTATAAGGTTCCTCATTTTCTTATTGTAGAGATTCCACCGTGAATCTGGTTTTTTACTATTTAATATATACATTCTTTGAGTTCAATATTTGGGAAACCCCATTTCATTAAATCTAAGAGATTTTACACATTTGGATGCCCATAAGAGGATTTATATGCTTAAACAAATGAGTTTGATCATTTACTAGTTGTTGGTAGTTTCATCTTGAAGTTTTAAAACTTAGATTTTCTTTAAATTCAATCTAAATTTTTCATAGTCGTTATTTTATTTTTTCGTCAAAAGTGACGAAACTACCGCACTAAGCAAGTCGGCGGTCCTGTGACCGCCACCCTACCTAGTGGGTGGTTCATCGACCACCGCTCTATATTGGGCGGTTGTTATGAAACAACCAATTTGCACAGTGGTAACGATTCTATTTCCCAAAAATATAACCTTAAATTCAAGCATTTTTCAAACTATTTTCTACTTAGGTTAGTTTCTAAGGAAACATTAACTTTAATTAAGGTGTCTACAATTCATTAGTTGATAGGTTGATGTCATATCTTTGTTTCATGACTTAAATTACCAAGTACATAGCTTTTCCATTGCAATAGTGTATAAGAACAATTACAAGGTTTCCTTTTCAATAAAATTACTTATAAGCTCTAAAAGAGAGAAAAGAAATTCAACCAATTACTAAGTATGATTATTTTCTTTACACAACAAAAGTGATAGCCATTCCAACAAGGAAAATTAAGCATAACTTTCCTACATTCTTCTTTCACCCTTTTTAATAAAACAAAACTTGATATTAAACTCTACAAGAACTTCTATTTTTACAATAATACAATTTTCAACAAGGCAACAATACACCCCTTTTTTCTCAAGAGCATAGTTCATTTTTATTTCAATACAAAATTTCTTCTTTCCAACAATATGAAAGAATAAGTTACAAGTTACAACTTTAACTATTTCATCATTGAAATAACATTTCAAAGGTGTTTTTTTTTCTCCAACATAACATGACTCCATAAAACTTCATTTTGTTCTCTTCCACCTCTTCAAATTCTTCAAATCATGGTTCACAATACAAGGAAAGGGGTATAGGCAATGCTCTCTACCCAACCTATAATCCAATAAGAGGAGAAGTCATCCTCTTATTGGCCCCCAAGCCCCAACCAAAGAAAAATAAGGGGTATTATGTAAAATTTGACAACTTTCACACAAGGCTTCCACAACATGCATTCCACAAAATAACACATTCAAATAATACACTCAAACAATATACTCAAACAATATTACAACTTTCCCAACAAGCACAAAGGCTTGACAACAACAAGCCAACAAGGAGCAATGGAATATGGGCACCACCTCCTTTTGTCTCCCAAGTGATGTAGGAGTTCCACCCAAAAGCCTCCATGTGCACAACTCAAAACATAATCAAATCCTTATTTCTACACTTGAAAATATGCAAAATATATCCATGTTATCATTTTCACTCCCCATAGGTGGAACTCAAACTCACACTCCCTCCAAAATGTATGCCTCACATCTCCCTTTTCCTCCTCAATGATCCCATAAATCCATCTCCCACACAACTTAAGGAAAGCTACCCATTCACAATCAAACATAACCACAACACTCATACAATATACAAACAAACACAATTTCTACATCAAAATACATTAATACAAAAATGCAAAAGGAGGAGATCCTACCTCTCCATCAAGATTCCAATTCCTTTGCTCAATAAGCTTTAGAATCCTTCACACCAAGCTCAATCCAAGATGCAACTCCAATAGAAAACTCCAAGTATGCAAACCAAGACCAATTTTCAAAAGTGCAAGAGAAGAAAATAAGGCAAGTAACCCAAAATCCATCAAAATCATCCAATAAATAGAAAATGGATGTGATGATGATGAGGTGGCTCCATGTAGGATGCCACTTAATCATCCCTTCATTCCAAGACACAAGTCAAACACCAAGCCCAAAGCAATTAAAGGCACTTGTAAGACTTATGACACTCCAACTTGCACACTTTGCAAATCAAGGACAAACTTAAATGTGGTAAGTAACAAGTGTAATTATTGGCCCTTTTTACACTCAAAAATGCATTTAAATGGTCAAAATATGTCTAATACTTCATAATTAGGGTTGGTAGGAGAGTTTGAGATGTGAGGGACAAGGTAAAATTGTCCCTCAAGTGTCTAAAAGTGGCCAACAAGGTCAAATTCGAACTTTGGAAGGATGGTGGAGTACAAACCACCTAAATTATTTTAATTACATTCACATCACAACAAACAAGGACTATTTACCCAATTTATTTCCCACATGTCATATCTTCCCTTTTAATTTAAATTTAAGCTAATCTAGTTAATTAATATACATTAGCAAGTGTTAATAAAGAAACAATATTTCCCCATAATTACACTCATGCACAACAACACAATTAAAGAGAATGAAACACATTACGTCCATGGCCCCATAAATGATGTTACCCCCATGGGAACCTCCTAACAAATAATATAACAACACAACATAACATTATACACAAATTGTCATACTTTGTCCATGTTGCACAAAACCCGACATCCTTTGTGGTTCGTCCCCTATCCTCTTTCAATTTATTTGATATATGTCCCTACAACACAAACATAATACATCTCTGGCCTTATGGTCGTATCAACAACATCAAGAATAATATACATATAGAAATCAATAATCATCATCCAAAATTAGCAATTCTATCATCTATCATCATACAATTTAATTTGATTTTAACATCCATAAAATCATAATTCTACTCAAAATATCCAAGATAATTTATACATCCATAATATGACATGTTAATAGAAAATCATAATCTTGCAAATCAATGTGTGTGTGTGTGTGTGTCCATCATCGTCATCTAGTGCATCATAATCAAAATATAAATCACAACATGTCAATGGTCTAAATATTTGCATAGTCTATCATCTATTGATCAAGATATAATAATCAAAATGTCTAAGTATCAATCAATAGTAATATCATCATAATGAAAATAGTTTTGAGCAGGAGTGGGCACTACAACTTATTTCTATATTCACCTCATTCTACCAAATAGGTAGTTAATGTATTGTTTAATAATGTATCCCTGGACATTGATCCCCTTTTAGAATGTTAGATGTATCCAATCAACTTACTAATAAAAATGACTTTTGTCACCATTATATGTGTGAGGGAGTATTATGAGGTTTTTTCCATAAATATTTCACGCTAACTTTTGAATTTGAATATGTAATTACAAAATAAGCTAAATGTTCGTAAGAGCTTTTGTGGCTACAAAACTTGCCTCAATCAAATCCCTAGTATTTTTAAGATTGATAAAAGGACATAAAACAACATGCATTGATAGATGAATTAACAAAAATGAAATGGTAAACCTATTTAACGCCCCCAAGGAGATCAAGCCACAATGTCTATTTTGGTGGAATTTTTTAATTGTGTGTTAAGCTGATAATAAGTTATTATACTCATAGCTCATGACCCATGGGTGAGAACATATTTTCTTCTCCAATAACTCTGCAACACTAAAAATGCTTGAGAAAGGAAGGAATATAATTTGTTATGGGTTTTATTATTTTGTATGAAAATATACATAGCCATTGGAATAATAATGTTATCCTCATAAAATTCTAGATGTTAAGATTAGGGTAAGGTTGTATTCATAAGATTTCCTCATATGGTAATAGTGATGAATAGTGTAGACTATTTGAAACATGGCAATATGGATAATTGAACCCATCATTTTACGTGATAACTTGCAGGGGACATAAAGGATAATGGATGAGTTGATCATATTATTTTAGTCGATAGTGAGGCACATTAAGGATAATTCGTAACATTTTATTTGATGGTGGGAATTAATATGGAGGATAGTGGATGATTATCCATATTATTTTTATTGGTTATGGGACATATGGAGGGTTATCTATATTAATTTATTTATGGTGGGGGTCGTGGAAGATAAGTCATATTATTTTATTTGATGATAGGAGATTTGTAGGGTAGTGGAGGATTGATGTGGAAGGGGATGTGAACGATGTGATTAGTACGATTTGGTTAGGTGTTAATATTAAATAATTAGTTTATTAAAATCAATTAACTAGATGTTAATTAATGATAGATTTTATATGAATATTTAGATTTTTATGGATTATTGTGGTTTTGTATACTTTTGTATTAATATATTAATAGATATTAAGTCTAAGGTGCATTTTCGGTGTCTACACATAAATATTAATCATTCTCATATATAATGAAATTCCATTAAATATTGAAATTTCTATTTTGATTTTGTGCTCAGAACTCGTCAAATTACATAATTTATTACATTTAATAAAACCAAATATAATATTTTTATAAATAGTATACAAATGTGGTGACAACATTTAAGACCACCATTACATTGTTATAAGTATAAAATTGAGTATTTACAATAGTATTATCTTAAAAAATATTTTTTCCATATAAAGAACATAACTTCCACTCTAAAATTATGGCATATATGTGTGAATTTTGCAAGTAACATAGGTCAACTCCCATAGAAGATTATTATACGAGGTAAAATGTTTAGCTTAAAGGTTTTGAAGGAGTCATAGATCATTGACAATTTTTACACTTATGCAAAAAGGGAAGCTTGAAACTTTATTTATGATGTAAGGCATTGATGAAATGGACCTAACGAGGGGGATGCATTACAATTTTATTGTGTATTTAGTTGCAGTAATTGATTAACTGCATGTAATCTGCAGTTATGTGTGTTGTTACAAAATTTAACACCTCACATAGACTATCATTCCATGTTTGTCTTCAACAAGGAAACACAAAATCCCCGAAGGACTAATGCATTGCCTTGATGAAAGCGGGAATAAAAATTTAGGTGAAATGTTAAATTCGGGAACAACAAATAGAGTTGCAGTTTACATGAAAGAGAGTTCATTTTAAGTTACAGGTATCGAAAAAATATTTACTTTTGCATGTTTAAATACATTTAATTATGTGATTGAGTTTTTTATTTCATTATACAATCAATATCCATCATAAAATTTGAACGCTTGAGAAAATAAGTATACAACTCAGTTATAGAAATTAATGTTATTTATTCAGGAGGAAATTCAATGTTTCCTATTATCTCTTGAAAGTGCACCCTGTAGAGAGATGGTTGCAGGTTTTCTAAGCTTGCAAAATTTTATCTCTCTTTCGTAGATATATGGAAACACCTCAGGTCTGTGGGTATACCTATTTTGAGGTGAGTCTCCGGTATCAAGGTCGGTTCCTTGTTGATGTATCCTAAATTGATTTTCTGGGGTTAAGGGTAAAAGATGGCTGTAAAATACTAAAACTGAGGTGATACACCAAATTTATATGAGGGCTTTGACTGAGTATATGCACAATTGATATGGGAAGGATTCTTGATGCATGAACCAACAGTTTTCTACAAAATAATTAAGGGAAAACACTTTGTTGTACTGAGGGAAAATATCACAACAACACTAATAAGTTAACATGCACATTAAAATTATGCAGAAAATACTGAATTTTCAATAGGGTAAGATGATTGTTTAGGAATTTGCATTCACAAGACTAATAGAAACATACACAAGGATGCAAATAATTGGAAAGGCTGAAAATACTTCACACTCGGAAGGCAAACTGAAAAAATTACTTCAATACTCCCGTATCAAAAAGTCCTCCTCTGTGCTTTGCCAAAGCACACAATATATAGAAAAATAAATTTCACCCCTTCCTAAAAATAGTCTAAGGTTTTTACTCACCCATGCATCATGTTTCTATCCTTTATTTAATAATAGATAAAGGAAAAAAATAGAACATGCAATTACAAATAGCCATTAATAGCCTTGGTTACATTACGGTCAAACTAAGTTAAGTTAAGCTGTTGTATTTTTAAGAAAATAAGGTGAATAATTTGCTAGTAATAAGATTGCTTGTTGAACAAGTATCTTTCCTTATGCATGTGAATGTGTATTCTTGTCTATTATGTCCTCTTGTAAAGGCATGACAAAATAAATTCCTCGTGAATGAATAAAATAATTGCAATACTTGCAATATTTGCAAAAATAAACATCAATACACCCATTTGGTGGGGACCACCTCCATGCTCAGATTCTGATGTTGACATTCCTTGTCTAAGTGGTCACATGGGTGACATTCTATAGATCATCTTCAACCTCCTTGAAGTGGGGACCACCTCCATTCTACTTGGTTTGGCCACCTTGGTGGACTTAGCAATATATAAGGTCAACCATTTTGACAATGCACATGCCATACTATAATACTTACCACCTTTTGATTAATACATGCATGGTATATTGGTTAGCTTTTGCATATAGTTTTAAAAAATCCACCTTTTCGGTGATCATTGTTGGCATGATTTGGTCAGCACTTTGTATGTTGGAGCATACACTATAGTTTGGACTTTGGTCAATATTGCAATGATTAATTTGATTGACACATGGGTTGGCCCCTCTTCATGATGAGTCGACCCTTGGCATGCTTTTTTGGTGGCATCTAACTCAGGTTGAGTTAACTATAACCCTAGTGGTTTGCTTTGAAATTTGGTGTCTTGATTCAGGCCATCGATCTTTGTACTTTTGATTCTTTGGCATTGATTTTCTAACCCTTGGTTAGGGTTTCTAACCTGGCATTTAATGTGGTAGCTATTAATGTGACCATGATAGTTCATTTCGATTACTGGAGATAGATCCTTGAGCGTTGATCTTCGTACTTGTTGAATGTTGATCGTTGATCATTGACCCTTGGTTAGGGTTAGGTTAGACCAATCTTAGGTGGGTGAGTTAAAACAACTCAAACTTCATTCATTTTTCATTTTGCATATGGTTTACTCGCAGAGAGTGATTGAAGCTCTGGAAAATTTTGTGTAGAACACCATTTTTAATATGTGAAGATCGGTTTCCTTACCAGATTGCGTTTAATCTTGAATTATCTGGAGTGTTCTTTTGGAGACTTCATGGATTTTGATTTTATACATCATGCTGCCATTCTAATTATTTTGAGTTAAGGTCTCGCTTTATACCACAAGAATTGATCAAATTTTTTGTTGCATTGCTCGAGTTTGAGATTTTCTTCAAAAGATCTATGTCTGTAGGAGATCTATAAAGATTCAATGGCCTCCATTATCGAGGTTTGTGAGCTTTATCTCATTCGTAAAATGACCATCTATTACTTTCTTGCACCTGTAACACCATTATTTTGAGCAAGGTAGTCACGGATTTGTGTTTTTTATACTCTCCTGACTGTATATTGCTCATTTTGATCAATATTTAGCTCACCCTTTTACTTTTGAATCATATCTCAGATCTGGCATTTTTGCATCGTGGGTAATCGTGCTTTTCTTTGAAATTTTAGCTTATTGTGAGATAGACCTAGATCTATTGTGGGTATTTGCATATTTTTTCTCTGACTAGATGATCTTTGGCTCACATAAAAAGAAAGGCCACCATTGTTGAGGTTCTAAAGCTCTGGTTTCTTTGATTTCCCAACTGTGATAGAGGCATATTCTCTGATATTTTGTACTTAAGATGTCATTCTTCTTGTGAAACCTTAATTTCTGAGTCAAAAAAATTGTTGTGGGTTATCCCTTTTGGCTCTGAATTGGATGATCTTTTTAGGGTTTTCTGCTTCAATTCTACTAGTGAAAAATTGTTCCTTACCCAGATCTGTATTTTTTTAATTTATGGCTCGAGATAGTACAACCCAGATGCTCAAGATAGTACAACCCAGATTTGGGTATCCTCCCTTTAGCATGGGTATTCAGGCTTCTTTACTCCTTTTGATTCTATAATATATTCTTGATTTCATGAGATCTTTGTACCTTTAATATGGCCTTCTAGAATTTGTAAATCAGTTCTTTATTCATGTAATACCATTATCAGGCATAAGCCTTGATTCAGATGCTTTGTTGAGACACTGTAACTTGTTTCTTTTACTTAGATGCTTTATTTCCCTGATAGTAGTATTTCTAGCATGCTGGAAAATTTAAAATGTTGATTTTTCATGGTGAATCACTTACAAATTTTGTTGAATTCTCTCGTCCTTCCCTTTTCATTTCTATAGTAGTTGTATTTTCTTATTCGAATATAGAATATAACACTTTTCTCGTTGAGGCTGATTTGGTAGTTGGAAGCTCAAACATAATAACTATCATCTTGATCATGGCATGCTTTTCTACTTTTTTGTATCACTTACTTGATTTACATAATTCTTTTAAATCATGTAATAGTTAAAACAACATGATGAAAAATTTGTAAATGTCCATTTTACATGGTGAAGCCCTCTGTAAAATTTTCCCATAATCTTCTTTTCATTTTGTTTCAGTTGTAACCCTTTCTTTCTAGTTAACTTCAACTTCTTGAAATTTGATTCTTCTTCTTTAGTTGCAAATTGAAACATGTACTTCTATTTTCTAGTCCCTCTTCTGTATTGTAACTTCTTCCATTTGTAGGACAGTTACTAAAACATGAGTTACATTCTTCCTTCATTCCAACATGTACTTCTGATTTTTTCTATTTCTTTTTGGCTGTAACTTGTACCTACACACTTAAAAAATAGTTAGAAAATACTTAAAATTTTTGGCCTCTCTTGTGTCTATGATTTTCTTTTTTTTTCTCTTTCTTCTTTCGAGTGGTTAAAGCATGTATGCATTTTTTTCTTCACGTAGACTCTATCTCTTGTTTTTAAGACATTCATATGCACGAATTAGGACAATATAGGAATATAAAATGATCCTTGAGCTTAGAATCGATAGTTTTCTCTTTTTCTTTTTTTCAAGTACAACTACTTTTACAACATAGATGAAGAAGGAACAAAACTGAATGGAGATGCTTCACCAAAGAATAAAACCCCAAGGAAATGATGGGTTCACTCATACTCCTTTACTTTCTCTTTCATGCATGTGTACCTCTTATTTTAGTAGTTGTACTCTACTTTTAGTTACATCCCACAACCTGTGTGGGAGCATTTGAAAATTCCTTATGAATAAAACATTGAATTTTTAAAATGAGTTGTATATTTCTTTCTACATTTCAGCTTTATGTATGGATTGTATGATGAAATAAACAACTCAATAATATAATTGAATGTCTTAATCATGAAGGAAGGAAACTTAAGAAAACATGTAACATCCAATAATGAACTCTGATTTCTACAATCTACACTTATGTTTGTTGTCCCAAAACTCAACATTTTACCTATTCTGTAACTGAATGTCTTCATCAAGACAACACTTTGTCCTTCGGGGCCTTGTGTTCTTTTGTCAAAGATAGTCATGAAATTGTAGACTATGTGATCTGTTATGTTTTTTGACATCACACATAACCGGCAGATTTCATTTAATCATTAACTAATTCAGCGAAGAATAATAATATCAAAACTCCTTAGTTTAGGTATACTTCACCAATGCCTTCCATCGTAACGAAGTTTTGGGTTGCCCATTTTTGTACAAGTACAAAAATTGTTAACATTTCTCGCAATCTGCTGGGAAATCTGTTTGCTAGCTTATAGACCAAAGGTTTCCTTTTTCCATTAGACATGGAGTCCAAACATGTAACCAAAATATGCCTTTCCAGAAGGTCCAACCCTTCCAAAACAAACTAAATTTGGGAAAGGATTTGATAAACCAGATCACGTGCATAAATGCACTTATACAAGGAAAACAATGCAATGTGCATATGCGCACTTATTGAAGGGAAATCCTACTCTAAATAATCACCATGTAGGATTTTCAATAACAGTGTTTGAGAAACATACCATTCATAGGAATGGGGAGTCTTGATTATCTTTTGTCATTAATTAATTACAATAAGTAATAATTGATGAAGAATTAAGTCACCTATCCAACAAGCGAAATTAGCTTTCCCTTCCATTTAACTAATAAATCAATATTTAATTGATTTAATCCCCTTCTAATAGCCTAAATCATACTAATATTCCTCTAATTAGCTTCTATAAGCTTACATCTACCTATTAGTTAATCACCTTTGATTAATTAAAACACCCCCAACTCCATGACTTGCTAAGCATAAATTAAACCCTTCTAAAGTAAGGTTACCTTTTATAAAGCAACCTTATCCATTCCTAATCATGTTTTACCTTTATCCCACATGCAAAGGGATGAAGTGTTTCCTTTATCCATTGGGCTATATAAGAGCCCTCCTTCTACCTTTATACCTACACCTAAACTTCTTGAGAGAGAAAATGCAAAGCATATAAAAGAGACTAAGAGCTTGCATTTTGTTTTCTTGAGAGGTCACCATTGTTAAGAGCTAAGCTTCTATTCTGCATTCTTTAAAGATCAAACAAGATAAATTTTTGATAGCCATTGGAGCTAAATAGGTCCATTCATTTTGTTGTAATCTAGAGAGTAGAGATTTAAAATAGCATGCATAGTTTTGATCTCATGTTTTCAAAGTTATAATGTTAGTTTAGATCTTGTTTAGTTCTTATCTTGATGGTGCTTTATGCTTTGTTTTAGCTAAATTGTAGAACTATTTTAGGTGGTAGTTCTTGCTCCATTTAATTTAGCATTAAGCAAAGTACACATGCACACATTTGGCACGCCGGTGGGACACTTAGTCCCATGGCATTTTAGTTTAAGTTTCATTGTTTTGGCTAATTTTTGATATGCACATGTAGTAATTAATGTCCATTTTCTTGGAATTTTTGCTAATTTGATATGTGTAACTTCTTGTTCATAGCCATCATTTTAATGGGTTATTGCCATTCTTAAGCTAACTTGTCAAAATTTGAGATATTGTGAGTTTTCTTGTGTTTTTTTGTATTTTGGTTGCAGGTGTGGCGCAGGCACATTTTTAGGAGCACAGAGCATGGTTTTGTGGCACACACCTCTCTGAGTGGCGTAGGCACACTGTCAAAACCTGGTTCTCTATTTATCGACCCTGGCACATGCGCGCTAACCCGGTGCACACACCCTAACCAGCGCGTAGATGCACTAACTTGGGTGTAGATGTCATTTCGTACTATACCTTCACTACATTTTGAAACCTATCAGATCGGTGCACACACACCCTAACTAGAGTGCACACATTGTTTTAGTGGTGCAGACACATTTTTGGTGATGCGGACATTCTATCAGAATCTGGGACTATTTTATAAAGTGGTGGCACACATGTTTTCCGGTAGCGCACATGCTTTTCTGGTGGCGCACACGTTTTTCGGTGTAGCATGGTGTCTATTTTTTGATTTTTTTATTTTTTCTCGAAGGTGGTGCATACATTGTTTTTTGTGGCGCACACGCCTCTCTGGTGGTGCAGTGCATGGTAAGAAAAAAACATAGAGTGGCGCATACATTGTTTTGTGGTGCACACACCTCTCGGGTGGCGCAGTGCATTGTAATTTCAAAAAAACATAGAGTGGCGTATACGCCCTAACCCATGTGTAGATGCTAAAAAGGGGTGCATGTGTCCTTTTGTATTTTTGAAATTAATGTGTTGAGGTTCTAACATTCTTGCAGGTTTTATCTAATCATATATTTGTCTTTGTAGGTTGTTTTTACATGTTTGTACTTGATTAGATAATATTTTGCATTGTTTACTTATAGGAATAAGATCACGTATGCTCTTCCCTCGCATCCCTTGGGGTGATCTTGGGAATCAGAAATGATTCTTAAGTCCTTTTGATGCTTTGAGGTTGTTAGGAATATTTGAGTTGGAATTGGTTAACTTGGCATAGTTGAATTAAAGTGTTTTTCCATTTGATATCTTTTTGGATTTTGAAGACATCACGTATGCTCTTCTCTTGCGTCCTTGGATGATCTGGAGAATCAAGAAATGGTGCCTTCTCTTTTGATGGAAAACTACTAAAAATCATCATATAGGACCAAAACACCATCACTTGTCAAAGAACGGAGGAATCAAAACAAAATTAAAAAAAACTACTAATACAGTTGTTATATAGGTTGCCAAATGGTGTTCGAGCAAACCACACCTAATTAAAAAAGATAAAACAAACAACATATTCAAAACACATTGTATTGCAGGTTTCGGAAAAGGGTATGTCCCTCTCGCTCAACTGGAACATAACCCCTTTGGCATAACGCCTTAAGCTACAACAATGGGGGTGGTTCAGGAACCCCAAAGTAGTCCACGCAAGAGGGAACCTTGTGGATGAAATGGGAAGTGCTCCACACTACCTATCTGACTAGTGATTCCTTTGTGAGATAGAGTTACAAGTTGTCCCTACGACCCTTTTAAGTACACGATGGATGCATTTAATGCCCATTGTGCTTGAAGGGGGAAAAGTCGAGATACTCCCAAGATAGTCGGGACTATTTGGGTAAATCATCCCACTCGTGGATAATCTTTGTAACACCTAGGATGAGAGAACCACCTAGGAAAATATACTTTGGCCAAGAGCCCACTTTGACCATTCTAAAATAGTGTTGAGTTGTGAACCATCTTTTTATTGCGAAATGTGTGACATGTTACTTTGCTTAGTTTTTACTTGCCTTAGGGCGAGGTGAAACTCTGCCAAAGTGAAGCCAACATTTTTCATCCCATTTTTGATTTACTTCCTTCACATTCTTTTGACACTTTGTTGATCAAAAGGAGAGTGACTACCTTTGTGTTACCAATCGATTGTTTCTGCCACTTTTTTGTCCGTTTACGCCCATCCATGTTTGCGGTTGGGTAAGTTAAATGTCTAAAGTGTGCGTGGAGACGTATTCATATCATTGGTGGCCATTGTGATCTTGATACCCATGTCAAGATCGTCATTGTAGTTAGGTGTGGTTCATCATCTTGAACTTCCTTAGAAGGGTTAGCTTGTTTGTATCGTATCACTACAATTTTGATATTTACGTCTTGTTTCTTGTAAACTTGACATAAATATCTATATTGTAAGGTTACGTTACACACATTTTTAACTATTCCTAGCTATACTTTGAGCTTTTTAGTTTGATTCTATTATTACCTCGATTTTGAAGAGTGTTGGGTGTTACCATTTGTGTGTGTTATATCAATAGCACCTTGATATCAATACCTTACTTTCTCGCAAAGTTGGTTAACATATCTTGGTGATATTGTTGTGTCATTCATGAATTGTAATTGGCACTTTTTGAGATATAGGTCTTAATCGAGTTTGAGCTCGCTCCTAGTATATCTTGTTAGGAGGTCACATTGACTTTTGTATTTACTTACGTTTTGTTCATTCTCGTGAACTTAGCATAAGTAAGAACATCTTGTTAATTATCTTGCGATGTGAAACTACTTTTTGAAATGTAGTCTAGGAGGTACTTCATTTGATAGGTTTAGATACCAAACATTTGTGTCATTGGTGATTTATCACTCTATCACATTGGTATTCTCACATTGTTGATTCATTCATATTCTTGACAATACATCTTGCATTTCACTTAGGTGTGGTCACAAAGTTTTGAACACATTTACAACTTACCCTAGTGAAACTATCACAAAAACATGGCTCCTAAAACATGATTAGGACTCAAGAAATAGACATACGAGGAACAACAAGCACAAGCTTGGGAAGCCTCTAATAGAAAAGGGTCAAACCCCTTCATTGGACATGATCTAGGACCTCTGTTTTTACGTAGAAAAAGAGATAGAAGATATGGTCGATCATAGTGGAAATGAATTAGAATCCCCACACACAGAATTTGATTTTGACCCTACTTTATTAGATGAGTTTCTTTTTTCAGAAATAAAGATAGAGTGTTAGGGTCGTAGAATTAGGGGCCAAATTGCCCACTGAAAATGAAACAATCCCACCTGCGAATAATGCTACTGAGGAAGAATGACCCCTTATCAATATGGAGGATATTTTGATGCATGGACATGCTTCTACCTCTAACGCAGGGAATGATAAAGTGGTGGGACATAGAATACCCTTTATCAAAGTGCCACGTAGAAACAAGACAGAACATGAGATGGGTGAAGAACCTCCACAATATGAGGAGGAAGAACCTTTAGAAGAAGAAACCACAATTCAACAATAGATTAGTAACCTAAGCCAACAATTAGCTTTGCTAACCTCCCATGTATAGAAGGAAGCAAAAAAAATGTTCAAAATTCAAAGCCTAAGGTTAAGATCAATGAACTCCATAGAGAAAACCAAGGAGAAGAAGATACAGGGTATCATCATCGCGTATATATCCCACTTCTCCCACTAGAGAACAATTTCTCGCACAAGAGGTATAGTCTATGAAAGTGACACTCATGAGCCTACAAGAGAGCAATATAGGGAGCATTAGAAAGTATCAATATGAAGAATTATGTCCCTATCCTTTTGACAAGACAATGACCCTTCAACCCTTTCCTAAGAAATTTGATATGCCAAAATTTGAAAAATATAAAGGGAAAGGAGATCCATGGGATCATGTCAAATATTTCTATATGGCATGTCAAGAGGTGTCTTATAGTGACAATTATCTCATCAAACTTTTCCCAAGAGTCTCGGAGGTCAAGCCTTGGAGTGGTTTACACGTTTACCACGAGGATCAATTTTCACCTGGCCAGAATTGCGAAAGAAAGGTTCGTGCGTCACTTCTCGTACAACATAGAGAGTGATGTCACCATGGAAGATTTATGTGGCACCAAACAACACCCTAATGAGACTTTTTGCCACTTCCTCCAATGGTGGAGAGGGATAGCTAGTCACTTCCCTTGCGCTTTCCTTAAAAAAATAGCTGGTTAGTATTTTCATTCCCAACCTAAACCGGATATAGCTTTCCACCTCCAAATGCATTGTGTTCACACTTTTGAGGAGGTCATCGAAAAAGGGGTTCAGATAGAGAAATCTCTCATTGCCAAAGGCACCCTCAAAACCCAATCTAGAGATAATCAAAATGTCAAACCCATGGAAAAGCCTGAAGGTCTTTAACAAAAATAAAAATGTGGTGGGAGATGGGATCACTGATTCCAAACGTGTACAAATGGTCCAAACCTGGTCAACCTTTTAAACTAACCAAGGACCAATTCAACCACCACCAAAGTGAAGAACGTTCACCTCTCTTAATGAACCTTTGTTAGTTATACTAAAACAATTGGATGTGGCCCACATGATGACATATCCTACTGACGCAACCATTTGATGACAATGCTCCAAAACCTTCATGGTATAAGGAGCATGAATATTGTGAAATGCATCGTGTCAAAGGACATAAGATAGAAAAATGTTTGTGACTTCATCATTATATTCAGGACCTCATTGACAATGGGGAGATAGAGGTGGATAACCAGGAAAAACACAAACACCTAATGAGAAAATGGGGATATATAAAGAGCCATTCCCCAATCATGATAAATCAGAAAAGTCAAAGCCGGATCAGGGAGAGTCATCCCAAGGTTATAAAGCAAAGTGAATTACTTGTACACCAAAAGAGACAACAATCATTATGATTCACTTATTGGATGTATTCACTCTCCTACTGACCATGTCAACACCATCCGAATTAAGGGAAAGGACTATGCTTTGCTGGTAACAAGGCGTGCCCACCTCGTGATTCTGAGAACCTTCTCCATCAACCCCACAAACTGGTAAATATAACCTTTTAGAACAACTTGAGAAGACATCTGCTAAGATTTTGATCTTAGATCTTCTTAAGATATCCAATGTGCATAAAGACATTCTATACCAAACTCTTTAGGGGTCGGGAGTGCCTTTAGAGGTCGATCCTACACACCTTCAAGCCGTAGTGGCAAACATCGTACCAAATGAACATATTGCCTTCAACCATAGGGAGATCCCTACTGAGAATCCAACACATAATCTTCCTTTATATATTGAGGTAGTTGTCACCCGCAGGAAGATCAAATGGGTGCTTGTGGATAATGGATCTGGGTTGAACATTTGTACACTCAAGTTGGTTAAACAATTAGGACATACTGAGACAAGATCTTGAGTCAATATCATCACTATCACCACATACGACAACGTGGAAAGGGAGTCAGCGGGCACAATCACGTTGCCCATGGAGGTGGGTCCCACTTTCCATCAGACAAAGTTTCATGTCCTGGACTTGGAACTTCCGTATAATATGCTTCTAGGCGACCATGGATTCATGCCATGCAAGCCATGCCATCGACATTTCATCAATGCATTAAATTGAAAGCATGAGGGACACACCATTACAATACAAGGAGATTTAGAGCCCTTTGCTCATTGTAGAGCTCTCAATAGCTTTGCACGAAAGGGCACATATGCATGTCCCCTCCGATATAGTTGTCCCTCTCCAATCTGAGGCCATGGAATCTGGGTGGATTCAGATTCTCTCAGTTCTTGTGCCATGGTGCGTCTACATCAACATCTCCTTTTGATTCATGGGAGATGAAAATCCTTGAATATGGATGGGGAATATAATGTACAACAAGCGCTCTTGGTTTCAGACCTCTCATTGTCACCCAAGACTAGAGGTCGACCCAACTACCACTTCAGAAGACCTAGAAATGAACACACTATTGGGTCATTCTTACCTGGAGGCTTGTTAGCTGAGGAAAAATTGCTTGATCCACCTACAACTTGGGTCCCAGAGGATACTCAGCCATCCTATTATCAAACCCTAGAATATGAGAAATCTAGTAAAATGATGTACTCCATGGGCTATAAGGGCCTAGGATGTGGAAGAAATGAACAAGGACAGAGAGAACCGGTGCCTCTTTCGCATTTCAAAATAGAAAGATATGGCATTGGGATTCACCCTTATGGAGCACACCCCAATGATCAAGATGCTACTTTTTCGAACGTGAGGATAGCTCTGACTATCTAGATAGTGATACAGATTCCCATTGTAGCCAATATGAGGATCTGGCCTCCACAAACCTTTTCATGAACAACACTTTGTCCTAACCATAACCCCCATGGAACCAACCCTTGACCTTGTATACCCTTCCCTTGTTGAATGGGACCAACAATGTCACATGTCACTAGATTTATTTGAGAATGATGAAGCTATCATGAGAGTTCATGGGCATAAGGGATACAATTCCCATTGGAGATCACAAGAAGGGTTTCTTTATTGACTTAGATACCTGCGCCTACTTTGGTGAGGAGGTTGAGCTTCGTGGTCAACAAAACTTAAAGAAAAGTGAGGGAAAAAGTTCCAACGTAAAGCCTCGGCAAAAATCAAAGTCCAAGTCACACAGTGAAAACCTCTTTGAGGCACTGGCTGACAAACAAATAAAAAATCAAAGGACAAACAAAGTGACCATGCCAAGGATGAAAATCTCATGGAGACATCCTTGGATGAAGATCTCAACCTCCCTCCCTTGATCCTACGTGTATGGAGGACTTATCAAAATTACTAGTCGAAGAAACCATTGATGTGAATATTGGTACAGAAGAAGATCCCAAGATAGTAAAATTGGGAGCATCACTCTGGCTAGAGAAAAAAAGACATTCACTATCTTCTTTGTGAGAGTTTATAGATGTGTTCGCATGGTCTTACAAAGACATGCAGGCTTAGATCCAACTTTGGTCATGCACAACCTAGTTGTGCATGTAGACGCTAAGCCTATCAAATAGAAACTCCGAAAGATGCACCCAAGAGTGGCCTTACTGGTTAAAGAAGAGTTGGAAAGATTTGCTTGTGGTAGGATTCATCAGCCTATTGATTATTCTGAATGGATATCAAACATTGTTCCTATCAGAAAAATCTTGTTGGTATCCGAATCTACATGGATTTTAGGGACATTAATAAGGCTTTCCCTAAAGATGATTTTCCGTTGCCAAATATTGACATGATTGTCGACTCAACAATAGGGTACGAGATGCTATCTCTCATGGATGGTTTTTAGGATACAACCAAATCAAGATAGCTGAAGAAGACCAACACAAAATGACTTTCACGACTCCTTGGGGCACCTTCTATTATCAGTGATGCCATTTGGTCTCAAAAATGTAGGAGCTACTTATCAACGGGAAATGATAGTAATTTTTCATGATATGATTCATGATATCATGGAGGACTACGTGGATGACATCCTTGGAAAGTCTAAAACAAGAGAGGATCACCCTGTCATTTTGTGGCGTATCTTTGATGCCTATGAGAATACAAAGTCAGGCTGAATCCAAAGAAGTGTGTCTTCGGTGTGTTATCAGGAAAACTATTGGGCTTCATTGTATCAAGATGAGGTATTGAGGTAGACCCTGCTAAAGTGTCTGCTATTACTGAAATGCCTCCACCTAAGAATATCAAGCAACTATGCAGCAACTTATAGGGAAAATTCAAGCCATTCACCGCTTCATCTCCCAGCTTGTAGATAAGTGTCACTCATTCACCCACTTGCTTAAAAAGGATGTCACTTTCATCTGGGGACCTGAGCAACAACAAGCCTTTGCTTTGCTTAAACAATACTTGGCTAATCCACCTGTCCTCATGCCTCCAACTCCTGGAGAACCACTCTTGCTCTATATATTTTTACTACGTAATTTTCTATTGGTGTGCTGCTCACCCAATACGACCTTGGTCATAAGGAAAAAGTGGTGTATTATCTCAGTCACACCCTCATCGCCTATGAGCTCAATTATCCTCAAATTGAAAAAGCTTGCTTGGTTGTTGTTTTTACTTTTCAAAAACTTTTGCCATTACCTATTGAATACCAAAACCAAGCTAATATCCAAGGTTGACCCACTCAAGTATTTACTATCTAAACCCACCCTCACATAGGTAGAATGGCTAATTGGATCATTCTACTAAGTGAGTTTGACATAGAATTTGTACATCAGAAATTGGTTAAAGGACAAGTACTTGCTTGACCAACTAGCTAAGCGGAAGCACCTTTGCAAGGCACTAAACCTTTGAATCTAGATCTTCCAGATGCCTCCTTGCTCTACATTGAAGAATCTATCATATGGTAGATACATTTTGATGGGTCCTTTACTTTTCATGGTTCAGGTGTAGGGGTAGTCCTTATTACTCCTTCTGGTGATCCTATACCATAGGATTTTCACCTGGGCTTCCCTTGCACAAACAATATTACGGAGTATGAGGCACTTATTGTAGGAATGAAGCTAGCTATCAAGTGGAATATTCATCATGTCAAGGTTGTGGGTGATTCTCAGTTAATTATCAAACAGGTTAATGATGAATATAAGGTTAAGGATGACAAGCTCATACCTTACAAAAAGCTAGTAGAAACTCTAAAGGAGTACTTTGTGCACATTACATTTGAACAAATCCCAAGAGCGCAGAACAGATCGGCAGATGCCATGGTGACAGTGGGTTCTATGCTTTGTATTCCACCAAGGAATAATGACATGCCATTCTTTGTAGAAAATTTACGCCAGCCCGCGTATGACATGCTAGAATTTCTCGGCTTGTGATGTTGTTGGTCCCAATTCCCATGGTATGAACCCATCTTTACCTATCTTAAGGACAACATGTTCCCTCCCGATATCTCCCATTCTAAAAGCAAATCCTGATTCACCAAATAGCCCGTTACACCCTTTTAGGAGGTACACTTTATCATCGTGGCTATGATGGGAATCTATTACGTTGTCTTGGATGTGATGGAGTCAATCCAAGCAATCAAAGAAGTACATGAAGGGGTGTGTGGAGCACATACAAATGGAATGGTCTTAGCTAAGAAATTGTTGAGAGTAGGCTACTATTGGCCTACCATGGAAACCGATTGTTGTAATTATGTCAGAAATGTGTACTTTGCCAAAAGTATGGAAACTTCATCCATGCTCCATCACAACCATTGCAACCTATCACTACCCCATGGCCATTCTCTAAGTGGGGACTTGACTTGATAGGAAAACTTACTCCTACCTCATCTGATGGTCATACACACATCATCACGGCTAATGGAATACTTTACAAAATGGGTGGAGGTTGTCCCTTTAACCTATGTAACAGGAGCCCAGATTTCTAAATTTATCATGAATCATATCATTTGTCGATATGGCATTCCCACAGCCATCATTACAGATAATGGGAAGTCATTTAAGAACAAAACTGTAAAAGGTCTTTGTCAATGGTTCCAAATCAGGTTAAAATGGTCCACGCCATATTACCCTCAAGGTAATGGATAGGCTGAAGCCACAAACAAGACTTTGGTGAGGATAATGGAGAAGATGGTCAGCAAAACAGGTCGTAATTGGCACTTACAAATCCATCTAGCCCTTTGGGCTTACAGAACCTCCATTCACACTCCTATGGGTGTGACACCATATTCTCTAGTGTTTGGGATAGAATCTATCATCCCCTTAGAGATTGAACTTCCTTCCTGAGAATTTCTCTTAGGGACTATTTGGATAAAGATGAGGATTATCGGGTAGCAAGACTGGCTGAATTGGAGCTCCTAGATGAGAGGTGCATTCACGCTCTTAATCACCTAAAAGTGTATCAAAACAGAGTCTCTAGAAACTACAACAAGAGAATCATCCCTCATCAGTTTGAGGTTGGTGATTTAGTCATGAAGGAGAACTAGTTCAACACAGAGTGGAACGAGAAAAGAAAGGGAAGTTCGAACCACATTGGTTGGGACCCTATGTTATAGTCACCAAGTACGGCACAGGGGCATACAAACTTGCTCACCCCAATGGTGATGAGCTCCATGAGCCCATGAACGCCATGCATCTTAAGCGGTTCTATGCTTAAACATGGCGCAGAAAGTCAAAAAGAAAAAAAAAAAAAACATGGTAAAATGATCAAAAATACAAAAAAAAAAAAAAAGAGAAAAAGAAAAAGAGAAAATAGGTCATCCACAAGTGAAAACCATGCAATTGTGGCACTTTGGATAAGTCCTTGGGTGAAAACCGGTTTCGGCACCTGGGAGGATTCATTGTTCACAAGCATCTTGCATTTGGAGGGTAGTTTTCCTTGGCCTAGCCCTAGTTCTGCCTTGAGATTCCCTGTGAGCCCCATCCTGTCAAGCCTTGATCGCTTTGTCTTCTTTTATTCATCTGTGAGGGGTATGGTCTTTCACTATTTCCCATCTTATGCTGGGGCAATTCAATGACTTCACCTTCTTGTTCATAAGCATGTGGCTTCTGCCCTTGTATATTCCCCATCTAATGCTGGGGGCATCCATGCTTTCTTGGTTACTGTGCATAACTCTGGAAAACCGTTAGAAAACAACAAAAAACAATAGAAAATTGTTTCACAAAAACCTAAACAATAGAAAATTGTTTCACAAAACACAAAAACAATAGAAAATTGTTTCTAAACAATAGAAAATTGTTTCACAAAACCAAAAACAATAGAAAATTGTTTCACAAAAACCAAAAACAATAGAAAATTGTTTCACAAAACACAAAAACAATAGAAAAAACCAAAAACAATAGAAAATTGTTTCACAAAACCACATAGAAAATTGTTTCACAAAAACAAAAAATAGAAAATTGTTTCACAAAAAAAAACAATAGAAATTGTTTGTTTCACACCAAAAACCTAAACAATAGAAAATTGTTTTGCTAAACCAAAACACAAAAAAACAATAAAAATTGAAAATTTTTGCATGAAAACAAATCTTACAAAAACATTTACTTACATTTACTTGCATTGTCTTGTTTCTTGCTTTGCTTGTTGCTTGTATAGTTGTTTTATGTTTTTTTTTTGGGTTGTTTGTTCTTGGGCATACTTTGTTAGGATTCATATTTTCTTGCTTAGATTAGATTTATTCTTGCTTGTGCATATTGAGGTGTGTTTTTGCATGCTAGTGAATCATGGTGCGTTATTATGTTATTTCATTGTGTTCTTTGTTAGCATTTGATTGTGTTTATTACATGTGCATTGTTTTGTTATCACAACATCACATTACCATCATTATCATCACATCTAACATCATCTATACATCATATATCAAGAAAAAGCTAAGTATACATCATACATGAATGCTAAGCTAATCATCACATATCGTATCATCAAATGGGGGAAAGAGGGATCGCAAATATCAAAATCTATCCCCCACACCCTTATCATCATATCATCCCATCCACTAAGTATGGCACATCTCATATAAACAAAACACATTTGATATATTCTACAAGATCACATCATCTAGAAATCAAAACACATGTGATACATCAACAAGATCATGATACATATACATGTCAAATCAAATCAAATGCATCATAAACACAATTATCTATCCATGAGAAACAATAAAAATGTCCATCATATTCAATATATATACATATATATATATATATATATATATATATATATATCACGTCAAAAAATCCAAAAATAGGGCAAAATTTTTTCACAAAATCCTAAAAAGTAAAAAAACCTACAAAAATGGTAACTTGCTTATTACGGCTGAAACTTGTGTCTTGCACATGGTATCCTCTCCATATCCTACTGGTTTGTTTCACATCTTCCCGATTAATATGACTCACTCGTGGATCACTAATTCACAACCATTCACAAAGCTAGTTGCTTGCTTCATCTGTACTCTAGGGCACATTTGTTGCCTGGTGTTGTTTCATTGCACAACACTTTTTACTTGGACCTAATGTCCATTATCATTTCCCCTTGCATGTATCCTTTCTGGGCATCATTTTTAACCCTTTTCATCAATCACAAACATGTGGATCTCTTCAGCTTGATAACAAAACATTTGTACAATTGTCTTGACCGTTGTTGGGTTGGATATGTGCGTTCGTACTTGTTTTCCCTATTAAATGAGCTTGTTTCCTTCTCGTATTGCATTGCATTGTTGTATGTTGCATGGAGTTGGTATTTTTAGCAATGGAAAATTGTTCATAGTATGGATTTTCATGTCATTCTACCTTTGTCGTATGCTTATATTTTTCATAAGGACCGATGACGTAGCTCTTATGGTAATATGATGACATCAAAATTGTTCCAATACACACAATGGCTAGAGGCTAAGCTCTTCTCTCCCTCCTCCATATTTCTTTGCATCACTTTTTCTCACCCCTAATCTTCTGTCTCACTAGGGCATCTTGCCCCTTCCCATTCTTCTATCTATCTCTCACCTTTTTCGATCGTCGATCGTCTTCTTTCATCACCCCATCGACACTCGAGGGGGCATCTCTCCCTCCTACTAATTTTTCTTCTATCCCTTCAAAATTTTCTTCCATCTACTATCTTTGAAGTGGTGTCACTTACGCCACCCCAAAGAGGGGAAAATGTAGACACCTATAATTACGCCCAAGCAATTTAAATACTTAAATTGCGCTAATTATCCCCTTTCTCACAAATCGATGACATATCGTCAAAAGTGCTCATATTCCCTCTTATTGTCATTAATTAATTACAATACGCTAATTGATTAAGTCACCTATCAACTAACAACCTAATTAATGACCTTCCGTTAATTAATCACCCCTTCTACCTAGACTAATTAATTATTATTAATTAATTAGCTTTCCCTTCCATTTAACTAATAAATCAATATTTAATTGATTTAATCCCCTTCTAATAGCCTAAATCATACTAATATTCCTCTAATTAGCTTCTATAAGCTTACATCTACCTATTAGTTAATCACCTTTGATTAATTAAAACACCCCCAACTCCCATGACTTGCTAAGCATAAATTAAACCCTTCTAAAGTAAGGTTACCTTTATAAAGCAACCTTATCCATTCCTAATCATGTTTTACCTTTATCCCACATACAAAGGGATGAAGTGTTTCCTTTATCCATTGGGCTATATAAGGAGCCCTCCTTCTACCTTTATACCTACACCTAAACTTCTTAAGAGAAAATGCAAAGCATATAGCAAAGAGACTAAGAGCTTGCATTTTGTCTTCTTGAGAGGTCACCATTGTTAAGAGCTAAGCTTCCTATTCTTGCATTCTTTAAGGATCAAACAAGCAATTTTTGATTGCCATTGGAGCTAAATAGGTCCATGCATTTTGTTGGTAATAGTAGAGATGTTAAAATAGCATGCATAGTTTTGATCTCATGTTTTCAAAGTTATAATGTTAGTTTAGATCTTGCTTAGTTCTCTATCTTGATGGTGTTTATGCTTTGTTTTAGCTAAATTGTAGAACTATTTTAGGTGGTAGTTCTTGCTCCATTTAATTTAGCATTAAGCAATCTAACAATATTTTCGAATTTTTTCATAGTCAACACATCGCAACAAGATTCCATTTATATCTCTTTTGAACAACACACTATCAATAAAGATATAGGGGACAACTTGTAATCTGAAATACCTTCATTTATTTTATCCATACCTTTCGGATAGGTGCCATGTTGTAGATAGTTAACTAAATCAGTCATCCATCTTGATTCCTGAATCTCATGAGTAAGTTTAGGTTGTTGATTTTCTGGTTGAACCATGATGTTTGATTGTTGATATGCAATTTCACATGATGTTTGAATCATCTGGTTCTATAGCTTGTTGTTTTTCCATATCAACAATTAGATGTTCACACAACCTTTCCCTCGAACTGTCTTAATAACCCATGGATATCAACATCATATTCCATAACTTTCGTTATCCATCCTACTCTTTTCTCATTCAATTATTTATTTAACAAGAAAGCTTTCACACTTGGATGAGAAACAAGAACATGGATTTTATTGTTGAAAGCATGTACTTGAAATTATTTAGTCCTCTGACTACTGAAAGTACTTATTTTTCAAGGAATGTGTACCTTGTTTCGTAATCATGCAAACTCTGTCCAAAGAAAGCAATAGGCTACTCAATATTTTCATCATTAACCTGAGTTAGTATAGTTGAGATTGTTTCAGCTCCTGCAAGTGCATACATTGTAAAATCTTTATCAAAATTTGGATTTACAAGAGTAGGAGCCTGAGAGATAGCTGTTTTGATTGATTCAAATCCTTCTCTCCCTTCATTGGTCCAAGAGAAATTTTCTCTTTCTTTAACATAGTTGTCAATAGTTTAACCAATGCTACAAAATATGGAACAAATCTTCTAACAAAGTTGATTTTTCCAAGAAAACTTTGTAATGCCTTCTTATGATGAGGCAACGATAACTGTGATATGGCTTCGATTTTGAAAGGATCAATTGCTAAACCTTTCTTAGAAATAATATGGCCAAGTAATTTACCTTGATGTACTGAAAAGATGGACTTCTTGGGATTCAAAGATATTCCAAACTACCTGCACAACTTGAAAATTCTGCCTTAGATGCATCAGATGTTCATCAAATTTTTTAAAAATATAGTAACATCATCTAAATAAACAAGGATGCATTTATTTAGCAAGATGTGAAAATCCATGTCCATTGCATGTTGAAACGTTGCATTGGAGCATTTGAAAGACCAAAAGGCATTCTTTTGTAAGCATAAGTACCCCACTTGGTGGTAAAAGCTGTTTTGTACCTATCTTCTTCTTGGACTAAAATATGATTGTATCCATTGTAACCATCTAGAAGAGATAGTCTATCTGAACTAGAAACTATTCTCAAAATTTGGTCCATATTTGGTAGTGGGTAATGATCTTTTAATGAAGCTTTGTTAAGATCTCTGAAATCCACACATAATCTGATTTCTCCATTCTTCTTCCTAATAGGAACAAGATTTGCTACCCAACTTGAATGCTTAACTGGAAAGATAATACCTGATTCAATTAACTTGGATAACTCTTTCCTCATTAGAGGCTCTATTTTGGGATTTACATGCCTCTTTTTTTTTGCCTAACTAGTTTAGAATTTGGCTGCAATTCGATAGTATGTTGTGCTAAACTAGGATCAAACCCTTTTAGGTCTTGGTATCTCAAGAGTAAAAACATCTTTAAATTCTTTGCAAAGATTAATAAATGATTTTTTTTTAGCTAAGGAACATACCTTTCGAGAAACAAATTTTTCCCTTCATCAACTAAAATTTCTTCATAATTATCAAGCATGCGTTGACATCTTGGTTTTGTATTTTCTTAACTGATCATCAGTGCTAAAGATGTCTTCTAATGTGACTAGACCTTGAGGTAACTTATTTGTCTTTAATTGAACAATCTAGTCACCGTATAAATGTTGTAATTTATCTTGATTTATTATAGAAAATTTCATCTTCTTGCTATAAAAACCTGTAGATTTGATCATCATTTTCAAAAACCTACCAATTTAAGTCATTATCAGGTATAGAAGGCCTGACAATTAACTTAATATGAGGCTGAATTTGTTGTTCTCTATCTGTTCCAACACTTCAAAACTAGCACCAACTACTGCAAGTCTGTCATCGCATGCTTGTTTTCAGTTCTAGGAATGGACTAAATATTAATAGCATCAAAATCTTCCATTAAGTCTAAAACTCTATGTCTGTAAGACTTCATTAATGGATTCTTACAAACATTAAAATTCTTTACTTGATTGATAACCAACTCAGAATCACCAAAATTTGTAATGTGTTGATACCTTTCTTTCTGGCCCAAAGCAAGCCATGAATTAATGCTTCGTATTCAACTACATTACAAGTGCATGAAAATTGGAGACTCAAAGCTGAGAAATACCTTTCATTTTTGGGGAAGTGAGCATCAAACTTTCTCCCTATCCTTTTTTTTTCTTAGCTCCATCAAAATGAAGCTTCCAAATCCCTTTTGCTGAATCTTTTATTTTAGACACAAAGGAAGTGGTGTATTTTCTTCATGCATACAATACACACCAAACAAATGTTCTTCAACTTCCTTAAAAGGATCATGGACATGTTCTTCAGCCATCTTTTCATCCATAAACATGTTAGAAACACCATCTAATGCTGAAACATGAGCTACATCATCAAAATCAAGACTGGTCTAAGGCTGCATAATTAGCTACTGCATTGGAAGAGTGAGGCTCAATGTGGAATCTGGCCAATGGCTCTGAATTGATAGTAACTTTGGTGCCATAATGAGTAGTGAAAAAAATAAGGACCAATCTGAAGAGAGATAACCTCCTATCTTTGTTGTGAAATCTCTAGATAAGCATAAAGCAAAGTATGGAGGTAAATCTACAACAGTAACATCTTGCAGAATAGAAACATTTGGGCAAGCATGCAATGTTACCTCAAATTTCTGATTACACCAATTGTATTAGTTATAGTTCCATCAAGCTATAAGACACTCTTTTCTATAGGCTCATACTATGACCCAATTTTTCTGTAATTGCTTTTGGCATAACTGTGTTACTTGCACCATTGTCCACCATGCAATTATGAACTAGATGTTCTCCAATAATCAATGATAAATAAAATGGTGGTGGCTTCTTTATATCATGAGCATTTAAGACTTTCTGAACCATCCATTTAACCTCTTTTATGGTCTTTTTCAAATGTTCCAAAGACCATGTCTACTTTCTGAACTTCTTTTTCTATTGTTTTTGAAGAAATTGCAACTTAGCTAGTTCATGAGAAAGTAAATCTTGTTGTCTAGAATACTTAGAGCATCCCACATTGAGATGTTAACATTATGCTTTTTCATTACATCAACAATGTTAAAAGAAGCAATAGTTTTAGAGACAAATTCAATTGTTTTAGCATAGGCCTTAGCAAAAATGACTTATTTTGCTTCAGTTGTCTTTGATATATGAGGTATAAACAATCTTCTTGGGTTAGGAGTTGTAGTTGTTTTTTTGTCCTTTATCAATTGAAACACTTTTGTTTTTTAGGAACAATAGGATTGTTAGCTGGTTTTGGGACTATAGATGTCGTCTTATCAGTGAAAGTAGATAGAAAAATGCCTATTTTGTTTTTTTGACTTTTAACAACTTTTCCTTGAGCCCTAGTGGTAACTACAATGAAATCCTCCTCATTAAAAATTACTAAATTTTGTTCAGGTGCTTTCTAAACATGAGTTTCTTGCTTCCCACTCTCCATTTGAGGCATGAACAATGCTTCAGATTGAGGCATGCAACAAGATTGATTGTAGAAAAGTATTTGGGCAATTTGCGAGTTGAATGAGGAAAATATCACAACACTAACCACCAATCTTATGTAGTCAAATTAATAAACTAGAGCATTAGATGAACTAGGAGCCTTTGGGTCAAATTGATCTTTGTTGGTAAATTTTTTCACTATAATTTTGATTATGTTGGTAAGGCTGCCTATTTTGTTGATTTAGCTGATTTTGTTGATAAGGAGCTGATAAGGTCTGCTTAGGTAATATTTTATTCTCAATTGAAGTCTCTTATTTCCCATTCTAAAGATTTAAATACATCATCTAATGCAAAATAAATTAGGTTCTACAATTGTAATAGGTGTGGGAATAGGGGCTAAATCTCACCCAAAATGAATTCAAGGTCTTTATAATTTTTAGATTTAATAAGACTATTTTCAAAGGGATGGTGATATCAACATGTAATTGGGAATAGTCTCTCCTCCCATTGATCTGAATCATAGTTGAAATATCATTTTTTAGTGCCCTAAGATAATAAAGAAAAGCATGATAATTGAGGCTTGACACTTGCTTGAATTCTTTCCCAATCTCTTTTGGAAAAATAGATGTTGAAACTTGACATAAATTCATTGGGAGCTCTTTTAATGCAAAAAAATCAACTATTCTATAAGAGATAAATGATTTGAATTTTCTTGATGTTGTTTCAGCAATTTATCACCTAATTCATCCCAAGTTCTTATGCATCCAATCTCTAGATTTCATATGTACCATGCTAAGGCTTGTCCTTTAAGAGATGCAACTAAAAGTCTTAAGGCTACATCCTCATTTGAGTAATATTATTTGTCGCAACATGGTAAGTCCTCAACATCTTTAATGTGCTTTGTAGGTGTCACCTCATATTTTCACCAATAAATGATGGAAAACTTTTCATGGCTACCATTAGGGATGTCATGTAGAAGCGGGATTACTAATGCATTTGCCATTAGTAAAGGTCACAAAATTTCTAGGTGGTTGGATTACATTAGAAAACTGGGATGTTAATAGAGAAATTGATTCATGGTGAAGGAATGTTAGGAGGAGGGTTATCAAAACCAGGTCTATTATAAGGTGAAAGTAGTCACATCTCTTTTAATGCTCTTAAATAATAAAGGAAAGCATTAGGTCTTTGATGCTTAACACTTTTGGGATTCTTTCCCATATTCTAGCAAAATGAATGTTGAAACTAGACATAAATTCATGAGAGTTCTTTTAAAAATTACATTGAATGTTCCAAAAGTAACTTTTGGATAAATGATCTTAATTATCTTGGAAATTTTTCCCAAAGTTTAAACCTAAATCTCCACCATGAGTTATGGTATGCTTTTTAATCTCTTGATTTCTATCTCTCTTTCAAGATGCTTCAAAACACCTTAAATGGGTATACCTATTTTGAGGTGAGTTTAAAAGTATCAAAGCCATCATCTTCATGAGTGATATCCTAAATTGCATAAGGCTACTAATCTTTAATGTGCTTTGTAGGTGTAAATTTTCAAAAATTTAGGGAATATCGAAATTTCATAGAGGGCTTTTACGGATAAAATGTAAATTTATTAATGAAGGATTGCATTTAAAGGTCACAAACTAGGTTTTCCCTTCCTTCTTAGAAAATTTGGTCTGAATAGAGAAATTGATACATGGTGAAGGAATATTATCTTGGTTATCAAAACTTGCCTATTATAACAAAAATTGATCAAATTTTCAACATTTTCAAGTTTGAGATTTCAAAGGTAAAGAAACAAACTGTGGGAGCTCGAAAAGATTCAATGGTCTCCATTGTTCACTTTGCCATGAACATGCTACAATCTCGAGAAGGTAAAAAAAATCATTACTGAATTACAAAAGATCATAAAATCCTCTTAGAATAAATTTTTGCTTGTTAAAAGTAACTTTTGATTTGTACCCTTCCTAAAATTTGATGTGGATTTGATCTAGAATTTTTAACTCACCCCTTTGATTCATTGAATCAAGCATGCCAAAAAGATTATGGCTTCAAAAGGCACCCTTTAAGATGGTGATTTTATTTGTAAAATTTTATCTCTCTTTTCGTAGATAATATGGAAACACCTCAAGTCAGTGGGTATAATCTTTATTTTGAGGTTTCTCTCGACTTGATCAAGATCGATTCCTTGTTGATGTATCCTAAATTTTTTTAAAGGGTTAATTGTTGATGGTTCATAATACTAAAGTGAGGTGATACACCAAATTTATATGAGGTCATTGCATATTATATGATATTGATATACTTAAGATGTCAATCTTCTTGTGAAACCTTGATGTCGAGTCAAATAATTTTCTATAGAATAATTTTGGAAAATGGATGACAACAATTTTTAAGTTAACTTTGCACATTAAATTTATGTAAAAAACTATTTGAATTACCTAGATTTAAGATGATTTTTCAAGAATTTGCATCACAAGACTAATAGAAACATACCAAGATGAAAATAATTCCCATCAACATGGAAATTATCTTCACACTTTGGTTTTGTAAAAAAATTATTTTCAACGAGATCTTTGTAAGCTTTCCAAAATTCCTCCTGGTATTTGATTTCATAAATAGTTGCTTTATTCATGTAATACAATATATAGTGAAAATAAATTTCACCCCCTTCCTAAAAATAGTCTAAGTTTTGTTTCTCACCCATGCATCTTATTTCTATCCTTTATTTAATAATAGATAAAGGGAAAAAAATAGAAAATGTTGACTTTTCAAGTAGGCATTAACAACCTTTTTATCATAATTTTTGTCTTGAGTTTCTTTTCAATAAAAGTAAGGTGAATAATTTTCTAATAATAAGCTTACATGTTGAAATGTCTCTTTCTTATGCATGTGAATTCATCTTTTGTCTATTATGTCCTCTTGTGAAGGTTTAAAAAAATAAATCTTGATTATGGTGAATAAAATACTTTGCTCTTCATATTTGCATTTGAAATGAACATCAATAGTTCAATTTTAAAGACCACCTCCATGTTTAATTCGAACATGATTAATTTTCTAAATGGTCATTTTACATGGGTGACATTCTACAAATCATCTTCTTAACCTTTTCAAGTTGGAGATTGTAACCCTTTCTTTCTACTTATTTGGCCAGCTTGGTGGACTTAGCAATATATCTTTCAACCATTTTGAAATGCACAACATGCACTATAATTTTACCACCCATTATTTTGTCATGGTAGTCACGAATTTGTGATTTTTGTAATGCACATATATTGCTCATTTTCTTCAATATTTAGCTCTCCCTTTTACTTTTTGAATCATATCTCCGCAATCTAGCATTTTTTGCATCATGGAAAAGCGTGCTTTTTTTGAAATTTTCTTTGTCATGATTGATAGACCTAGATCTATTGTGGTTATTTGCATTTTTTGAGTGGATGATCATTTCACTCATTTTAAAAATAAAGGTCGCCATATCTCTTGTTTTTAAGAGAGCTCATATGCTTTGATTAGTATGAATAAAACTAATCTTCGAGCTCGTAAGTGATATTTTTACTTAAGATTCATTATTTTTGTAAACCTTAATTTTTGACAATGAAAACTTGAAGAAGGAACAAATTGGATTTTCTTTTAGGGTTTTCTTCTTCAATTCTACTAGAAAAATTATTCCTTACCTAGATTCGTGTATATTTTTTTCAATTTATGGCTCGAGATAGTACAACCCAAATGCTCAAGATAGTATAACCTAGATTTGGGTATCCTCCCTTTAATATGGATATTCATTTCTTCTTTACTCCTTTTGATTCTATAATATGTTCTTGATTTTATGAGATCTTTATACCTTTAATATGGCCTTTTCAAGTATTTGTAAAATTTCTTTATTCATGTAATACCATTATCGCAGGCATAAGCCTTGATTTAGATGCTTTTTTGAGACAATGTAACTTGTTTCTTTTACTTAGATGCTTTATTTCCCTAATAGTAGTATTTCTGGCATGTTAGAAAATTTAAAATGTTGATTTTTCATGGTGAAGCCCTACAATTTTTTTCATAATTTCTCTTCCTTCTTTTTTTGTAGTATTTGTATTTTTCGATTCGAAATGTAATATAACACTTTTCTGTTGAAGCTGATTTGGTAGTTGGAAACTGAAACATAATAACTGTTATCTTGATCATGGCATGCTTTTCTACTTTTTATATATCACTTAATTGATTTACATAGTTCTTTTAAAGCATGTAGTAGTTAAAAACAACATGATGAAAAGTCGTAAATGTCCATTTTACATGGCGAAGCCCTATCAAAATTTCCTAGAATCTTCTTTTCATTTTTTTTAGTTGTAACCCTTTCTTTCTAGTTAACTTCAGCTTCTTGAAATCTGATTCTTCTTCTTTTGGTTGAAAACAAACTAAAACATGTACTTCTATTTTCCATTCCTCTTCTATATTGTAACTTCTTTCATTTGTAGGATAGTTGTTGAAACATGAGTTACATTCTTCTTTCATTCCAACATGTACTTCTTAATTTTTCTATTTATTCTTTTTGTTGTAACATGTATCTACACACTTACACTTTAAAAACAAGTTAGAAAATACTTAGGCTTTTTTACCTCTCTTGTGTCCATGATTTTCTTTTCTTTTCTCTTTCTTCTTTCTGAGTGGGTGAAGCATGTATGTAGTTTGATCTTCAAGTAGACTATATCTCTTGTTGTTAAGAGATTCATATGCATGAATTAGGACAATATAGGAATATAAACCGATCCTCGAAGCTCAGTAACTCGAATTTTCTCTTTTTCTTCTTTTTAGGTATAGTGACTTCTACAATGAAAATGAAGAAGGAACAAATGTTGGAAAGGAGATTCTCTGACCAAAGAAGAAAACCCCAAAAAATGATGGGTTCACTCATACTCCTTTACTTTATCTTTCATGCATGTGTACCTCTTATTTTAGTAGTTGTACTTTACTTTTTAGTTACATCCCACAGCTTGTGTGGGAACATTTGAAAATTCCTTATGAATAAAACATTGAATTCTTAAAATGAGTTGTATATTTCTTTCTACATTTCAGCTTTATGTATGGATTGTATGATGAACTAAACAACTCAGTAATATAATTGAATGTCTTAATCATGAAGGAAGGAAACTTAAGAAAACCTGTAACATCCATTAATGAACTCTGATTTTATGCAATCTGCACTTATGTTTGTTGTCCCAAAACTCAACATTTCACCTATTCTATAATTGAATGTCTTCATCAAGACAACACAACTATCCTTTGGGGCCTTGTGTTCTTTTGCTGAAGATAGTCATGAAATTGCAAACTATGTGATCTGTTACATTTTTATAGTAACACACATAGTTACAGAATTAACTAATTGAGTAGTAAAAATAATATCAAAACTCCCTTAGCTTAGGTATACTTCACATATTACAAAGTTTATAGTTGCCCATTTTTACACAATTTCAAAATTGTTTAATCATTAACTAAGTACATGTGCATAAAGTTAACAATAAAAGAGTATAGAAGAAACCCATCATTTCTTTGGGTTTTTCTTCTAATCTTCTTGTCTTCAGTTCCAGCTCCATCTTTCATCCAACTCTCCCGGCAGCCACAATGTACCTAAAAAATGAAAGAAAAATGACATCAATAAAAATCTAAGGGTTTGATCTATACTCATGTATTGTCTAACTACATGTAAATGGATTTCTAAATATCATAAGCATAAGGTACATCAGAGAAAAATACAAAATTGATAAAGTAGTATTCTACAATAGCACATATGATTCCCAGAATCATTACAGAAGAAGAAAGAGAAAAGAAAAACTATGGAACATAAGAGAGGCCAAAAAGCCTAATTATTTTCTAACTATTTTCTTAAGTGTGTAGGTACATGTAGCAGATGAAGAAAGAAAATATATTTTCATAAATGATTATTGTACTAAAAGGAAATACTTGTTGAAGGAATCTAGATGGTACAAGTTTATGAGATGTTCTAGGAAAAAGGAAAATGCAAGAGTAGAAAATATCATCTTTCATCAAATTACATTTAAGTATAAGGTACATAATGAGTATAAGAATCTACAGAATCGCTCAATTAAAGTATGATGTAAGTAAAAATGCATTGGAACACTGAATCATAAGTGAGGAAGTGTAGTACAAGTAACAAAATTTTTTTGGAAAACCTTTCTCACAAAAGCAAAGAAAATAAGCAAGGGTATCTTTAAGTTTTCATTGAAAAACCTCTGTAAGAACACATGAAGAGGATAGTTATAGGAGATACCACAAAATGATAAAAATCTAAGGATTTAGATGAAGGAAAAGATAAGTTTAAAAGAATAGATGAATTTTACAGCTGATCATATCAACAATGCAAAATATAGTTTTCATCATAATGACAACAATGCAAGTTCTAGTTAGATGAAACAAATCAATAAATAGTCTACTTGCAACTTATGGTTTCCAAAAGAAAGAGTACATGAAGCCAATCCTCAAAACAACAGACTATAAGATTCAACCAGATGCAAGAGTTTCAACATGGCTCAATTTAAGAACCAACTTAGCCATACAAAATTTTGCCATGAAATAATTTTAGAAATACATTCCAGAATTATTCAAGGAAGGTGACAAGGAATTATTCATTCGAATCTCAAACAGCCATAAATTACAAACTTGAGCTTGCAGTCAAATAAATGACTTGAGAATTCATAAGTGTGAATCTAAAAAAACAAGATAAGCTACAGTGTACTTCTTTAAGATGAAATTCACAAATGATTCATATGAACTATTCATTTAAAGAACCATTACGAAGAAGAAATGAATTGTGCAATAAGATCCATCATGTAGTAATAGTTTTCAAAGGAAACAAATTTTATTCAAAAGGGTGACATTTCTAGCTAAGAAACAAAGATAAATTATCAAAGTACATACTTAGTTACAAGATCATATTGAAGAGAGAAATAGGAAAGGCTTATAGCCTTAAAATTTTCCAACTATTACTTCATATGTGTAGGAATAGTCAAAAAGTAAAGAGAATTGTTAAATATGCATGCTATATTTTAAAGGTACACTTTCTTGCATCTATAGAGTAGAATTCAAGAATATAAATTCTCTAAAGTAAAGATAATAATAAAAAAGTTCATTCATCAACGAAAATAGATTATTATTAGATTCGAGGTGTATGAATCTCAAGTTCCTATCTTATAGAGATATAGTCTTCGATTGTCCAATAAAGGCATCACCATCAAAGAAGACACACTATTCTTGATTGAATATATATGCTAAACCGAACTTCAAAATGAGTCAAGTATAGATATTGTAGCTCTATGAAGGTGATGGCTAAATCATATTTCTATAAAACTTAAAAATCAATAATCAAATAAGATTAATGCAAGATGTCACCCGTAGTCAACTTAAGAAGCATATTACTTCTTGAATCAAGTAGGATTCATCCATATAAAGATGTGATAATAAGATAACAATTTCTCACAAGAAATGCAAAGGAAGCATTCACCGCCAACAAATGACACATCCAAAAACAACGGGTAGCAAAGTTGTCAAATAATGAGAGCCACAAATCTTTAATGTTACAGTAACATGTTCAAAGTGCTCGAAACATCAAAAGTACAAAAAGCTAAAACTCACTTGGGCAAGGAAAAGCTCAAACACGAAGCATACATATATATTCGAATGAAATTAACTAAAGAACATCCTGAAAGAAAAAAACTCTAGAGGTGCAAAACAAATAGAAGAATGTAGAATTTAATGACATATGTGTAATACGTAAACAAATCTATCAACACAAAAATACCAAGTTGAGTAAGAAAGAGAAAGAATGAAACTCTCAAGTGGAAGGGTTGGTTCATTTAAAACATCAAGAAAAGAAGAGGTCAATGACTTAGATCTATACAAAAATCATAGCAAGTTGTATTATCAATCAACTGAAGAATGAAATAAAGCAAGAAAAATTCAAGAAAGATATGGCTTATTTATTTTTCAACATTCATGCACATAATTCCATATTTAAGAATGAAACAGAGTTGAATGGATGAAATAATGGTGACGTATTAAGAGAGAAATTACAGTCATCAACAATGGCGGAAAAGTTTTCAAAAAATTGTAAATCATAAACATTTTCAATAGTGAAACTTTAAATAGAAAGCTCGAAAACCAAGTTACTAAGTATCAATGTTTGAGCTATAAGTTTGTCATGTAGCTAGAAAGCATTATTACAAACCGTATGAATGTTACAAAACTAATTTAGGTATAGATTAATGTGAAAATGAGTATTTTTCAAGTAATTTAGAGAAACATAAATGAAATACATAATGCATAGTTCAGTTTCCATTAGATTTGAATACAAGTACAACAAGAAATAGAAAAACCATCACAAATAACAAAAAAATTCAAGCAAGACAAAATAAATGGCCCAAAATATTACTTTTTCAAGTGAATTTTGAAATCATTGAGGGTTGAGGAATGGAATCAAAATGCATAGCAAATGACAAAGTCCTCAAGGCTCAAAGTTCTCATAAAAAGGCAAAAAAATCACAAAAATGCACAAATATCAAGCATGTTCAAGATAAGATCCAAGGGGAAAAAATGAAAATGTAAGTATACGGTGTAAAAAAATAGAATAGCTCACCTTTAACCTTTCATGGTGGTTACTATATGATAGAGCTCAAATAGGAGAAATGAAAATAAGAATAGAGTTCTGTGAGTACAATGAGCCTCAATGAGTGGGCAAAGAAACATAAAAATCGATCTCAAGATCACACAATGTTGGCGGCCACAACCAGAAACTCACATAAAGCTTGAATCAGAGACAAAAATAATAAATAGACTAAGAACTAAAAATATACAGAACTTCGCAGAGGCTCAAGAATCACAAACATTGAGTCCACAGAGCTTCAAATGGAGAACCTTCGTGCTCAGAAATGAATAAAGATAAGCTCGAGACCGACAATAACTATGGCCACCTCTACCAAATTTTTCTCAGAAGCTCAAAATAGAATGAAAATGATGATGTTGAGAGCCTCATAAGACAGTTTCACAGAGAAAACAAGCTTGAAATATCATCAATGGTGGTGAGCAAAAAAATGGCCAGGGCTTCGCCACTTGAAACGAGCATGTAGAATGAGAAATGATAAGCTCGCCAAGATTTTTAATCAAACCTAACTCATTTGAGTTAGCATCAATGACCATGATGGACTTTGTACAAGATCAAATGGCGTGGAGGTAAAACCTAATCCAACCACCTTGTCAAAAAAGAGTTTATGATCAACAGTTACATATCCAAATGGTACAGAAGATAAATGGTTGCAATTCAATCACCAAGATCAAAGATAACTCAAGCACTAACTACGTCAACTTTAACCATGGTTCAAAAAATCAATGATTGAGATCAAATTGTACACAAATCTATGGATGAACAAGTCACCTACTGCATTGATTATGGAGTTAGAACCCTTACCGAGAGGTTTGACACAAGATCAACAGTTGAGAATCAAATAGAATGAAGATCACGGTTCTCATCAAAGCGTTAATTCAAACATCATTCATAAATTCCCACGCTTAAGCAAAGCCACTAATAAAACATACAAAGGGTGAGTCATCGTGGAAAGGTGGCTAGCCCCATGTTTAAATGAAATCATTGCTTGACTTGACTAAGGTCCAAACTATAGTGCAAAATGTCGACAACATAATTATCAAAAAGGTAAATTTTACCTTATGTTATGTATGATTTCTTAAAAGAGTGAAACTATATTATACACCATGGTGGGATAAACAATGATTACAAAAAGGTAGGGTTTACCTCATCATGTTATGCAAAGGGGTCTATTCAAATGAGACCCATGACTATAGTCCAAGTAAATTAGTCAAGGTGGTCACCTTTTCAACCCATGATGACACCAAAAGGTGAAGTAACATGCATGCATATGCCAAGTCAAAGGAATCAATATTCCTTAAACAATCCAAATTACCTTAATATCCTCGAATTGTAGAAGGAGGCACAAGTGGAAATTATTTATGCAAGGGAGGTGATTTTGCATCATAACCATGGTGGTCCTCATTGACAATTTTTACACTTGTGCAAAAATGGGAAACTCGAAACTTCGTGACGATGGATAGAATTGGTGAAGTATACCTAAGCTAGGGGATTTGCTTTTAGACAATATTATTATTGTTGAATTAAATAATGATTACATGAAATTTACAGTATGTGTGTTGTTACAAAACATAACAGATCACATAGTCTACAATTTCATGACTATCTTCAACAAAAGAACACAAAGCCCCTAGGACAGTTGTGTTGCCTTGATGAAGACATCCAATTGTAGAAGTAGATGAAATGCTAAGTTTTGGAACAACAAACATGAAAGCATAGTGCAAAAATCGTGAGTTCATTATGGATATGTTACAGGTATTCTTTAATGTTCTTTCCTTCATGATTAAGACATTCAATTATATTATCTTGATTGTTTAGTTCATCATACAATCCATTCAGAAAGCTAAATTACAGCAAGAAATACACAAATCATTTTCAGAATTCAATGTTTTATTCAGAAGGAATTTCAAATGTTCCCACACAAGAGTGGCCATGTAACTCGAGAATTAAATTACATAACTATGAAATAAGAAGTACACATGGATTAAAGAGAAAATAGAGGAGTATGAGTGAACCCATCATTTCTTAGGTCTTCTCCTTTGGTTGATGAATCCTCATCTTTAGCTTGTTCCCTCTTCATCTTCATTCCCGAGAGAAGCTGTACTGAAAGAAGAAAAGAGGAAGATTATCATTAAGATCTCTGTGGTACAACCCATATTCCTATACTCTTTGTCCTAATTTGTGCACATGGATCACTAATAACAAGAGATATAAATTACTTGAAGATCAAAACTACATACATGATTTTCTCACTCTAGAAAGAAGAAGAAAGAAGAAATGAAAAACATGGACATAAGAGAGGTCAAAAAGCCTAAATATTTTCAAACTATTTTATCAAGTGTGTTGCAGTGCAGATTACAAAATAAGAAGCAATATAGAAGTACGAATACCCATGCCAAAGGAGTGATACCTAAATTTGGGTTATAATATTTCAAGCCACAATTTGAAAAATACATGTGCAGATATAGAGTTTGGGAAAAATAATTCATTTTGGAAGGACAAGTTAAAGGTTCATATACAGATTTGTTACAATATAGCTCAAAGGAATGAATAAAGTTGTATCTAAGGAAGAAAATGCAAATCCTGGCTTTGATCGAGAAAGACCCATTAATGGGTACTAAAATCAAAGTAAGGATCAAGAACTCACTGGTTAAAATTGAAGCAGAGAAAACCCTCATCGAATTCAGAGCCAAAAGGAGAACCCAAAATGAGTTTCAACTCAGAGATCAATGTTGTTCCAGAAATCACATTAAAAATGCAAAGGAAAAAAATGAGTATCAATGTTTTAAGATGAAATAGCGGGACAATGTAAAAGGGCAAGCTCAATACCAATCAAAATGAGCAATATACGATCAGGATATTATACAAAGAGAAAAACACGAAGCCACTATCATCTTATTCAAAATAACGATGATACAGAAAGGACTAAGCTCACAAATCCCAACAATGGCGGCCATAGAATCTTTGCAGAGCTTCACAAGACACAAATCTTTTGAAGAAAATCTGAACTCAAAGCAACACAACTGGTCAAATCGACCAAATATTGTAGTATAAGCCAACCGTAACTGAAGTGATCAAATGGTGGTTAATTAAAAAATAGTTCTAAAGCCAAGCTTGATAAACAAACTATAGATAGATTAACTGAGCTCAAAAGATCATCTCCAACGGCCGCCATCCAGTGGAAAATTTTTACAGAGTTTCTTTAGCTTGGATAGAGCTCAAGAATGAAATGTGAAATACATAGGGTTTTGAGTGTTTTATTCATAAGATCAATTTGGAGAATAAAAGGTATAGAGATCAATCCTCACTAATTGATCACCATAATCGATGTAAACCCTAACTTGATACATGAAAATGATGGGTCTTTTTGGTGAACTTAACATTTTTCATCAAAGGAAAAAATCAAATGTTGAGCCCACATCAACAAAAGTTAAAGTGGAGTGTCGGAGCCATTTGAGATTTTGAGCCCTTTTGAAAAAGGGCATAAAGTTGTAAAACGACTCCACGGCCTTAATATGTTAAAGGAAAAAGTCATATGTTTAACCCGCATCAATAAAGTCAAATCAGGAACGTCTCGAGCCATTTGACATTTTGAGCCCTTTTGAAAAAGGGTGTAAAGTTGTAAAATGACTGCGGCCCCGCCTATGTTTAAGGAAAAATTCAAATGTTGAGCCCGCATCAAAAAAAGTCAAAGCAAAGGTGTGGATCATGGATTTTTTTGCCTTTGAAACTTTTAAACTTTTCAAAAAGGAGAAAAGTGATAAAAGTCCAAAAGTGAAGCATCTCAAAATTTAATCAAAAGTGAGCAAGAGTCAATTTGATATTTTGAGCCCTTTTTGGAAAAAGGGAGAAAAGTAATAAAATTTCCCGTGACTTACCCATGCCATCAAAATCCAAGGGTAAAAGGTGGGCTACCAGATTTTTTTTTTATTTTGAAAATTTGAACTTTGTTTTTGAAAGAGAGGATAAATTTGAACGCGACCCCAGAATGGCATCGAGATAAAGACATGTGTGGGGCCCAAATTAGAAGCGGAAGGGTGAAAGAATGTTTTAAAAGGTAGAATCTCTATCGTAAATGGAAAAATAAAGTTTTCCAAACCCATTTTCAGTTCAAATTTGTCCTACGTGGACAACTCTTTTTCAAAATGATGAAAGAAAGAGTTCTTTATGAAACCTTCATCAAGCTTGTCAACAATGGCATCAAGGGAAAAAAATTTAGTAGAGCTTTGCTAGCTTGAATGGAGCTCAATAATGTAAATACCAAAAATGATTAAGTTTGCAATACTTTTGCACCTTAATTCGAGTCCCGATTTCACCAGATTCAACCATGGTTAGAAAGTGCTAATATTATCACTACAAATGGATAAGGTCACATACCTTCAAAGAAAAGGACAAATCAGCAAGAAGACAAGCGGAATCTGCATGCACAAGGAAGAAGACTTTCTCATCAAGCAAAACTTATTTTTAGCAAATTATCACTCATGCTTTTCTTAAAATAGAACAATCAACTGCAATTGACTGAGTTATAACCAATGGTTGTTAATGCCTCTTTGTATTTGCATGTTCTATTTTTATTCCTTTATTTATTAATAGATGAAGGATAAAAATAGGATGCATGGGTGAGTACAATTCTAGCCTATTTTTAGGAAAGGGTGGGAAATAATTTTGCTATATATTGTGTGCTTTGGCAAAGCACAAAGGAGGACTTTTAGATACAGGAGTGTTGAAGCAATTTTTACCAGTTTTTCCCTTTGAATGTGAAGTATTTTCTACCTTTCCAATTATTTACATTCTTGTGTATGTTTCCATTAATCTTGTGAATTTAAATTCCTGATTAATCATCTTACCCTATTGCAAATTCAGTAATTTCTGCATGATATTAATGTGTATGTGTAACTTAGTAGTATTGTTGTGATTTTATCCCTCAATACATCAAAGTGTTTACCCTTAATTATCTATTACATAAAATTGTTGGCTTGTGCATAAAAATCCTTTCCATATCAATTATGCATATACTTAGTCAAAGACCTCATACAAATTTGGTGTATCACCCCATTTTAATTCCTTTATAGTCTTCTTTTACCCTTAAATTAAAAAAATCAGTTTAGGATACATCAATAAGGAACCAACCTGATATGGGAGACTCACCTCAAAATAGGTTTACCCACAAACTTTAGTTGTTTCCATTATATATATGAAAAGAGAGATCCATTTTACAAGCTTAGAACACCTACAACCATCTCTCTACATGGTGCAATTTTAAGAGATAACATTTTTTGGCATGCCCGATGGGAGAATGAATCAAATCTGCATGTAAGTTACAAATATTCATGTTTAGATAAAAGTTATTTTTGGGACAACTAAAGTTGTAGCAATTTATTCTAAATATTTAAAGATCTATTTGGTGACTCCGTAAAGCTGATTTCAAACTAGTATTGTAGCATGTTCCATGCCTAAAGTGACTACAAGATCATCGGTAAGAGGAATTCCTCCGAGTTTGTTTCTTTACCTTTGAATTCTACAAGAAGGAGAAGAGTTGGTAATACTTTACCTTATAATAGGCCTGGTTTTGATAACCCTCCTCCTAATATTCCTTCACCACATATCAATTTCTCTATTAGATCTCAGTTTTCAAATGACTATTCAACCACCTAGGAATTTTGTGACCTTTACTAATGGCAGCCCATTAGTAATCCCAGTTTACCATGACATCCCTAATGCTGCCATGAAAAGTTTACCATCATTCATTGGTGAAAATTAGGTTACACCTATAGAGCACATTAAAGATGTCAGTAGCCTTATGTGTAGTTCATAATATCACTCATGAAGATGTGGCTTTGAGACTTTTAGCTACATCCTTTAAAGGACAAGCCTTGCAATGGTATAGAAATCTAGAGATTGGAAGCATAAGAACTTGGGATGATTTAGGTGAAAAAAATTTAAAAGCTTTCCAAGATAATTCGGATCATTGTCCCTCATGTAGAACAATTGTCTACTATTAAAAGAGCTCCTCATGAATTTATGTCTAGTTTCAACATTTATTTTTGCTAGAACTTGGGAAAGAATCCCAGCAAGTGTTAAGCCTCAAGCTGACCATGCTTTCCTTTATTATCTAAGAGCTTTAAATAGTGATATTTCAACTATGATTCAATCTATGGGAGGTAATACTCTTTGGATGCTTATGACATTGCTATAAAAGCTAAAAACTAGCCTTATTCAAGCTGAAAAATTAAGCACCAAGGCCTTAATGCCTTTTTGGGAAGATTTAGCACCTATCCCATAGCCTATCACCATTGTGAAGCTTATTGCAGCCCCATCAAATGATGTGTTAAAAGTTTTGCAAACTTTTGGAAACAAACTGACTTCAATTGACAATAAAGTTTCATTACCTAGCAGACCTTATCAAGCTCCTTATTAGCAAAATCAACAAAATAGCAAAATAGGAAGCCTTACCAATAGAATCAAAATTATAGGCAACCTTATCAGCAAAGGAAATTTGACCCAAAGGCTCCTACTCCATCTAATGCTTTAGTCCCAGTTAATATGGCTACAGAAGAGTGGTGTCAACCTTGTAATCAACCTCATTCAGCTGTAAATTTCCCAAATGCTTTTTTGAACATAAGTCTTGTTGCACAACCTCAATCTAAAACATTATTCATGCCTCAAATGGAGGTGGGTAGCAAGAAAGTCATGTTCAGAAAGCACTTGAACAGAACTTAGTCAATTTTAGTGAGGATGATTTCATTGTAGTTACTACTAGGGCTAGAAAAAAAGAGAAAAAAACAAAATAGGCATTGTTTCTACCTACTATAACTCGATAAAACAAAATGCAAGCCCAAAACCAACTAACAATGCATCTATTCCTAAAAAAACAACAAGTGTTATAGCTGGTAAAGAACAGCAAAAATAGCAGATACACTTGATCCAAGAAGGTTATTTATACCTCAGATATCAAAAGTAGTTGAAGCATAATCAGTTTTTGCTAAAGCCTATGCTAAAACAATAGAATCTGTCTCTAAAACTATTGTCTTCTTTTAACATTGTTGATGTAATGAAAAAACATAATGTTAACATCTCAATGTGGGATGCTCTAAGTATTCCAGGAAAGTAAGATTTACTTTCTCATGAACTAGCTAAGCTACAAATTTCTTCTAAAATAGTAGAAAAGGAAGTCAGAAGGTAAACATGGTCCTTGGAACAATGGAACAAGACCACATTAAAGAAGTTAAATGGATGGTTCAAAAATTCTTAAATGCTCATGACATCAAGAAGCCACCACCATTTTATCTATCACTGATTATTGGAGAACATCTTGTTCATAACTGTATGGTGGACAATGGTGCAAGTAGCACAATTATGCCAAAAGCAATTACAGAAAAATTGGGTCTGCAGTATGAACCTATAGAAAAGAGTGTCTTATAGTTGGATGGAACTGTAACTAATATAGTTGGTGTCATCAGAATTTAGAGGTAACATTACATGTTTGTCCAAATGTTTTCATTCTGCAAGATATTACTGTTGTGGATTTACCTCCTTACTTTGTTATATGCTTATCTAGAGATTTCACAGCAAAGATAGGAGGTCTATCTCTCTTTAGATTGGTCTTTCTTATTTTTCACTACTCATTATGGGACCAAGGTTACTATCAATTCAGAATCATTGGCAGATTTCACATTGAGCCTCACGCTTCTAATGTAGTAGCTAATTATGCAGCCTTAGACTAGTCTAATTTTGATAATATAGCTCATGTTTCAGCACTAGATGGTGTTTCTAACCTGTTTATGGATGAAAAGACACATGAAGAACACGCTCATGATCCTTTCAAGGAAGTTGAAGAACATTTTTTTGGTGTGTATTGATTGCATGAAGAAAATACACAAATTTCCTTCTTTATCCAAAATAAAAATGCAATGGAAGGGATTTGGAAGCTTCATTTCAATGGAGCTAAAAATAAGAAAGGACAAGGAGTAGGTTTGATGCTCACTTCCCCAATAAACGAAAGGTATTTCTCAGCTTTGAGTCTCCAATTTTCATGCACTTGTAACGTAGCTGAATACAAAGCATTAATTCATGGCTTACTTTGGGCTGAAAGAGAGGTATTAGCATGTTACAAATTTTTGGTGATTCTGAGTTGGTTATCAATCAAGTAAGAAATTTCAATGTTTGTAAGAATCCATTAATGAAGTCTTACATACATAGAGTTTCAAACTTAATGGAATAGGTTTCAAAGCTATTAACATCCAATCCATTCCTAGAATAGAAAATAAGCATGTAGATAGACTTACAACAATTGGTGCTAGTTTTGAAGTGCTAGAACAGATTGAAAATAGAAAAATTCAGCCTCATATAAAGTTGATTGTTAGGCCTTTGATACCTGATAATGATTTGAATTGGAAAGTTTTTGAAAATGATGATCAAATCTATAGGTTTTTGCAGCAAGAAGTTAAGTTTTCTGCGCAAATGACTCAAGATAAATTACAACACTTATATGGTGACTAGATTGTTCGGATTAAAGACAAATAAATTGCCCGAGGTCCTGGTCACATTAGAAGACATCTTCACCACTGATGATCATTTAAGGAAGATCAAGACTAAGATGTTAACACATGCTGATAACTATGAAGAAATCTCAGTTGATGAAGGAAAAATTTGTTTCTTAGAAAGGTATGTTCTTTAGCTGAAAAACATTCTTTTATAAACATTTGCAAGGAATTTAAAGATGTTTTCTTAGAAATACTAAGACTCGAAAGGGTTTGATCCGAGTTTAGCACAACATACTATTGAATTGCAACCAAATTCCAAGCCAATTAGGCAAAAAAGGACCTATAAATCCCAAAATAGAGCCTCTAATGAGGAAAGAGTTATCTAAGTTGATTGAAATGTATTATCTTTCAAGTTAAGCATTCAAGTTGGGTAGCCAATCTTGTTTTGTTAGGAAGAAAATGGAGAAATCAGATTATGTGGATTTTAGAGATCTTAATAAAGATTCATTTAAAGATCACTACCCACTTCCAAATATGGATCAAATTTTGAGGAACAGTTTAAGTTTGGATATACTATCTCTTCTCGATGGTTATAGTGGATACAATCATATTTTATTCTGAGAAGAAGATAGGTACAAAATAATTTTACCACTAAGTGGGGTACTTATGCTTACAAAAGAATGCCTTTTGGCCTTTCAAATGCTAGTGCAACATTTCAACATGCAATGGACATGGATTTTTGCAGCTTGTTAAATAAATGCATCCTGGTTTATTTAGATGATGTTATTGTATTCTCAAAAAATATGAAGAACATCTAATACACCTAAGGCAAACTTTTCAGTTATGCAGACAATTTGGGATATCTTTGAATCCACTAAAGTCTATCTTTTCAGTACATCAAGGAAAATTACTTGGTCATATTATTTCTAAGTAAGGTTTAGTAATTGATCCTTTCAAATTGAAGCCATATCAACTATCATTGCCTCATCATAAGAATCCATTATAGATTTTTCTTGGAGAAATCAACTTTGTTAGAAGATTTGTTCCATATTTTGTAGCATTGGTTAAACCATCAATAGCTATATAAAGAAAGAGAAGAATTTCTCTTGGACCAGAAAGGGAGAGAAGGGTTTGAAGCAATCAAAGAAACCATCTCTAAAGCTCCTACTCTTGCAAATCCAAATTTTGATAAAGATTTTACAATGTATGCACTTCAGGAGCTGAAATAATCTCAGCCATATTAACTCAAAGTTAATGATGAAAATATAGAATAGCCAATTGCTTTCTTTGGATAGATCTTGCATGATTATGAAACAAGGTAAACATTTCTTGAAAAATAAGTACTTTCAATAGTCAGAAGGCTAAATAATTTCAAGTACATGCTTTCAAACAATAAAATTCATGTTCTTTTTTCTCATCCAAGTGTGAAAGATTTCTTGTTAAATAAAAAATTGAATGAGAAAAGAGCAAGGCTGGATAACGGAAGTTATGGAATATGATGTTGATATCCGAGTTACAAAGATAGTTTGAGGAAAAGGCTTATGTGAGCACCTAATTGCTGATATGGAAAAATAACATGAACCAAAATCAGAAGATCCAAAACAACATGCTGAAGTTAAGCATCAACAATCAGATGTCATGGTTCAGCCAGAAAATCAGCAACCTAAACTTGCTCAAGAGGTCCAAGAATCAAGATGGATGACTTATTTAGTTAACTATTTACAACATGGTATTTATCCAAAGGTATGGACAAAAATAAATAGTGGTATTTCAGATTACAAGTTGTACCCTATGTTTTCATTGATGGTGTATTATTCAAAAGGGATATAAATGGAATATTCTTTGTGATGTGTTGACTATGAAAAATTCAACAATTATTATCAAATTCCATGAAGGACCTACAGGAGGTCATTTCTTAGCATGTATTATCGGTGATCAATTTGATCTCGCCTCATTTTCTCTAAAAATTCTTCAATGTGGGATCTATTGTATTTTATATTTCCCTGAATGGAGGCGTGAAAATTTTTCTTCATTTGTATGATGTTGAAATATCCTTCTCCATGGTCATGGATCAAATTTGGGCCTTATAGCATTTCCAAATTCTCTATCCTTAAAGATAGACTCATTTTCGGGCGCAAATGGTGATTTCCTTGAATTTTACGGTATTTGCTTTATGTTTTCCCCATCAATTTATATCTCAGCATCTATGGAAATGTGGTCCTTTCTAATTAGATGTGGTTTAATGGGGAATTTTGAAACTCTAAGGCCCACTTCAACTCAAGTCTTGTCCACGTGGAGGGCCTACGCTCATCTGAAAATTCACCTCTTGGTTTGACCTTTGGAGTTGTGCCAGGGAGACACGTGGAGGTTTCCACTGGCCCTACCTCAGACTTAAACATTTTTTTATGCAAATTCAGTACAGACTTTGTCGAGACCATGGACACATGGAGGACCAACACTCATTTGAGGATCTACCTCTAGGTCCTACCTTAGTAGTTGTGCCAAGGAGACATGTGGTGAGCCCACGCTTGTTTAGGGTCTCCGCTTTTGGGCACCATATCAAAGTTGCATGAAGAATTAGACACGTGGAGGCTTCCACTGGATCCTCTCTATAATTAAAATTTTCAAGAAACTTTGTAAGGCACGGGACACGTGGAGGGCTCCTTTGGGGACATGCCCTAATTTTTATTTTTGAAAGAGTGCCATAAAGACACGTGGAAGTTTCTCGCTCACTCTTCCCCTTGTTTGGACTTTTTAATCACCGATGAAACTTTCTCGGACCCTATGCACGTAGCGCCTTCCACTTTGGTCCTTAAAATTTTTCAACAACTCTAATGGATTGAGACATGTGGTGAGCCCGCACTTGATTGGGGTCTCCACTTTTTGGCACCATATCAAAAGTGTGCCATTGAGACACGTGGAGGCTTCCACTGGCTCCTTTTATACTGAGACTTTTAAAGGCCAAAAGGCAATTTTCTTGGGCCCAGGGCACATGGAAGGCCCGTTCTTGTTTGGAAACTTGCCTATGTACTTCACCTTTGTAGTTGTACCAAGAAAACATGTGGATGGCTCTAATCTAAAGTTGAGAAAGGGAAAATCGATGGTTTTTGTGCATTGCATCTGATTTCAACACCATTTTTCCTCCAAGACTCCTAGAGATGTGAATACGCATTATTTTTCATCATTTTTGATGAAATTGTTTTGTCATTTTGTCTACAAAGTGCAATTGAATGGATTTAAAGCTTAATTTATGAGTCCAAGGAATGTAAAGGTTGATATCATGAAGTTGGAATTGCTCAGGGAACTTACAAAAATGTGAATTACTAGATAAGTTGGATGTGGAGCAGAGTTCGAAAGGAAAGAATGGGAAAAGGATTAAATGATGAAGGTTTCAGTGCAAAGGATGAAATGATAAAGGTTATGAGCACAAAGGATGAAAAATTTGTTGCTTGAGGGTGAATAGGATGCCCTATTAGATCTAGCTCAAAATACAGAGCCACAGAAAAATGAATAATATGAGAATTTCTCGCATGATTTAGAATAAAAGAATGATTAGAAGGACTGGAAAAAATTTGTGGCATGGCATCCCCTTTCATTAGTGAAAGAGGTCCGAGAAACATGATCAATTCATGATTTGTCCCAATGGCAACTATGGGTGTAAATTTGTTAAATGTCACTTTCTCGAGACAAATTGGTAATAAGAAAAGGACTCCTCTAATATTCTTCTTTTGGGGGATTTGGGATGAGTGAATGAGTAAATTGTATAAATGCAATGAGGATATTAGATTGCAAAAATGTCAAGGGTTGAATTTTTAAGAGAAAATTTGAGAAATCCCATCTTCCGAAAGACCATTATGAGAAACCTGTTAATCTCTTATGTTTTAGATTTGATCATGTCAAGTTGGTTGAAAGTGTACAACCATTGACAAGATCTTAGAATGTTCAAAGAAAATTTCCCCTGCTGATGAATCTAATCAACTTCAAATTAATTTGTGTTAATCTTGGGCCAATTTGTGTCTGCAAGTAGTTTTTCTTGTTCCAATTGCAATCTTGTGTTAAAATCCTCCGAATCACACAGATCTTGTCCCCTGTGATAGTTTAGTGGCATTTGCAATTTCATTATGAGAAGATCCTTCATCCTCAGTAATGAGATAAACAATTTAAAATCACTTTACTATCATTTGTTGATATAGATTGTTTATAATGCTTTGAGTGTATCTTGGGCGTGAGGAACCAAGGTCTTTTAATGTTTAATTAAGTCTTTAGCTCAAGCCTTCATGTTAAATTCTTGGAGATTGTGTGAAACCGTGTTAAATCTAGGCCTCCGTTGATGCACACCTTTGGTGAAGGAATATTTTAGCCATTCTCAAGCATTTGTCATTCAATTTTCCAATTGTTGTGAAGTTTCAAAGATCTAGAAAAATCAAGTCTATCCTACTTAATCTCCCATCAAAATTATTAAAAAATAATGAATCCCACTTTGAACTACCCCTATTTTCCTTGTATGTGCACACATGAATAAATCCTATGCTAAAATATGTAGAAGAAATCATGATTCCATAATGTCCGTAGTAATAACCTTAACCTCTTTAGAAAATATCACCATTTTTAGAAATGCCAACTCGTGAGAGTTAAATTGTGGTGCATTGATCATATTTTCTCAGGATCTATTTTCAAATTTTTGAAAAGAAGGATATCTTCATTCTCCTTCATCAAAAGAGGTTACAAAACGGGTCTTCTCACCTTAGTCGAAAGGCATGGCCTAAAGCCATGAGGATAGATCAAATCTTTAATGAAGGTGTTATCCATTTCTCTAATGCCCGAGTGCCAAAGAGTCAGACGAGTCCCCTCCCTAGCTACAAAATGACTCATAATATGATCTGTTTGTCTCTCAGTGTCTTTCTAAATCTGTGATGCTTCTCGGTTTCTAAGGGAGAATCAATTTGGATACCAACACTTAATGGCTAACCGATTACCGGGAATCTTCAAAGGCAATCTTATACATGAAGTTGGCCCGTAATGTTTATTACATGATCTAAGTACAAATACGTTGTTGAAACGTCATCCTTTGTCATCCAAATTTGTAAGAAGCAAGCAAAGTTACAAGTTTTAATGTAATATTTCTATTTTTTTTGCACTAAGTTTACATCATCAATGTTAAATACGAGGCAAAGGAAGGTCATATATGTGAATCTTTTCATGAATTTAGTGTTGACATACATTTTAAAGATCAACTCTATTGCCTTTTCAAAACTAAGGTGAAAATCCTTAGTGGCAAGTCCGTGTTGAATTAATTTTTGATAAATGATAGTGTCTTAACCTCTATTAATTAAAATTTATCACTAATATTTGCAAAGATGAAAGGAAGAAGATCTCTTCATCAAGACCCTGCTAGAAGGTTGTTTCAAGAATCGGGAAAGAAAATTCTGAAGGAAGAAGAATCTGGAAAGTTGTTGAAGATCAGAAATCAAGAAAGGAGTTATCAATTGTGGAAACTATTCAGCCTATCATCGAAGATTTCCATACTTCCTCAAGTACTTCTGGATTAGGTAATCTTTTTGTAGATCTAAATTCTCCATCTGGATAGGGGCCTTCTTTTTATATTTGAAAAAATTTGCATCTCATTTTGTCCCTGTGTTCTCCAAATCTGATAGGATCTTCCAAGAAACAAAGTTTTTAGAGAACATGCATTCTAAGAATTGTATTCCTGTGCCCCACAGACCCCCCACTCCCATCATTTTGTTTCTCCCGTAAGATCACCTCCCAATATAATATGGCCCAACCCCCACCCAGAGATCTCCATTTGTTGTGAACACTTTTGTCCTATAAATTTCAAAACTATGGATGAATATCCAAATGTGGTGCCTCAAGATGTTAGAAATAGACAACTGCCTAAATTTCAAGGAAATAATGTTATTACTAGTGATCAACACTTAAAGCTTTTTGTCAATATGATGGAAGAATTTGAGATTGAATTTGACGATGTGTACATAAAATTTTTATTCATACTCTAGAGGAGGATGCACGGGATTAGTATAAATCATTTCCAGAAAACTCCATTGATTCATGGACATAAATGAAGAATGCTTTTAGATTGTAGTATGGAGATAAAATAGACCCTAGGTTTCTTTTATCATAATTTGAAAATATTAAAAGAATCCTAATGAATCTATACATGAATTCAATACAAGGTTCAATAAGACCCTGAATAGGATACCTTTGATCTTGAGGCCAAGTGATGTTTCTTTTTTAATAAAATACTTTGATGCTTTTGAGAAGAAGGATGCCTATTATTTGAGGGATAAGAACCCAAAACATTGAGGAAGGCCTTCACCATGGCTTTGCAGATTGAAAACAATATCAAAGTAGTTGGTAAGCCTCCTAAGAGGGAAGGTATCAAGCTGATCAATCCAGAGAAGCCTCATTCAAGTAAGTTTGTGGATCTAGAAGAGGTTGTGAAAACATTGGCTGGAGCTATCAAGGAAATATCCTATAAATTGGCTAGGGAAGAGAAGGGGATTGGACAAAGTTCCCAAGGTCAGCATAAAGCACAAGGTCAAGAAATATTTGCAAATCATCCTAGGGGTGATCAGAGATCTAATGATGAGGCAAAGGACCTATGGGATCAGGAAATAGCCAAGCCCTTACCCCGGAAAACAAATTGGTGCCTGATCCTTTAGATGCCAGAGTTACTCTTGTGGAAGAAGCTAATGAAATTGAGTGGTGTGACAGATGTTTCTTACTAGATGCCCAATGTGATTAAGACAAAGAAGTTGAGGAAGTTGATGATGACATTGATGATGATGTGTGCATGATGGGGTGCTCTACAAGATCACGACAAGGAGCAACTTGATCAATTAATCAAAAAACTACAGATTTCGGGATTACATCCACCAAGTATTACCCCTTCCTCCATCTCATGCTTTTGAAATAGATATGGTACAATATTTTGAATTGCCTAATAATTATTTTGAATACTTAAGGGAATTAATGATTAAAAATTATGATGGAGGAATCCTTTTGAGGAGGATAGGAAGTTATTAATGAATGTTGTGGTTGCCCAAGAAAAGGAATATAACACTAGGAGTAAAGTTGTCAAAGGGGCAAGGCCTCAAGCCAAACCAAAAACTCCAGTTCTCACCAATATCTCAAAAGAAACTCCTAAGAAAGATACATCTAGAAAAGGCCTTGTTTCCCCAAACAGAAATGGTATCCCCGCCCATGCTCGCTCGGACCATAAAAATCCTTTGTCTTTATCAGATGTGTTTATAAGTCTTCCTCCAAATGTTGCCTTACCCAAATACGTTCCTTATGGAATTACCCAAGTCTTGAGTCGATCAAGATTTTGTTCCAATTATTGAGTTTCTTAGGATTCATGAGCACAAGAAAAGGGCCTTTGAGTATTTGGGATTCAAAGAAGAAAATATTACCCAAGTAGCGAAATGTAAACAATGTTGAGACTCCTCTTACCATCAGAGTTGGAAAACCCCAAATCTTGGAAGAACTAGGTGAGCCACCAAGTATATTTGGGAACATCTTTTGTTGAGTCCCACCTAAATGTAGATCCATTTTCACTACTCGATTATTAGGGATACGTTGTTACACAAATGTATGTTTTATTCTAGACCATCATGCAATGTTATGCCTCTTGAGGTCATGAATGAATTAGATATAAAAGTGACAATAGATTATGGGAAGTGAACTCGACATGGTTTCCAAAGAGGTGTCAGTGGTTGGATGTGTCAAGGGTTTGATAGTGCAACTTGCAACCTACCCAGGAAAGAACTTAAAACTAGATGTTGTTATTGTTGATTGTCCTACCAAATGGGGAATGTTGTTATCAAGAAAATGGGCTGCTAGTGTGGGTGGGAGTGTGCAAATGGATATGTCTTTTGGCACTATACCTATTAAGGGCAGCCTTGTAAAGTTGTATGAGCTGAAAAGAAGATGCTACATCTCATTAAGGATCCCGATAATGCTTCCTATGAAGTGTTATACACTAAAATTGATGTTGATAACTTTGTTGGATTTGTTAATGGTAAAGAGCACAAAATTGATGAATGCAAGTCTCTTAATCAAGTAGTTTCTTCTTGGAATTTGTTGTTTGATGGGGCTTGCTCTAAATTTGGAATTGGTGCAAGTATTGTTCTAATATCTCTAGGCCAGAAAAGTTTGTTTTTCTTTTAAACTCAACTTTGAGTGCACTAATAATATTGCGTAGAATATGAAGCATTATTATTGGGTTTAAGAATTTCTTAGAAATATGGTATTAGAGAAAGCATTGTTAAAGGATATTTAGATCTAATTGTCAAAGCAAGTTAGAAAATTGTATGCAACAAAAAATCAGAGAATGTAGTAGAAGAATGCAATGGGATTTCATTAAGATGTTTGACTCCTTGAACATAATACATCACGATAGGAAGTACAATACTCTAGCGAGACAAATTGGCCATATTTGGGTCTAGATTTTAAAATTGTACTATATCCCCCTATTGTGAGTATAATATTGAGGTATTGACTAGGCCATCTGTTCCTAACAATGTTAAACATTGGCAAGTGTTTGAAGATGATGCCCAGGTGCAAAGGTTTTTGCAAAACCAAGGAAAATTTGTTGATCAACTTATAGATTGGGAGTCAATGGTTATTATGCGGATGATGGAAAGGAGACTTTATTTGGCAAAGACATCATTCAGTTAAAGACTAATACTATTCCCAGAGGTTTGGTAGCACTTGAATCAAACTTTGATAATGTTGATTGTATTGTCAACAGACACATGTCAACCTTGAGGGATGTTGAAGAGCATGACCTAGGCACGAAGGATAAACCACATAAGATCTAGCTAGGTAACAATCTGAGAAAGGAAGAAAAGCAGTCGTATGTCCAATTATTGAAGAAATACCAGGACTTCTTAGCATGGTCTTATTATGAATTAAAAGCATACAAAGAGGATCTTTTCCAAAGACAAAATTCCCTTGGAAGATTTTTCCAAGACATTTAGGTAGAAACAGAGGCCAATCAATCCACTCCTTTCCCTGAAGATGCAAGAATAATTGAAAAATTTGAGGGATGGAGGAATCATACAGCCCACAAGGTACTCATCATGGGTTGTAAACTTGGTACCTATCAAAAAGAAGAACGGATATATAAGGTTGTGTGTGGACTTTAGAAACTTGAATAGAGAATCAATGAAGGATAACTACCCTCTGCCAAATATGGACAATATGTTACAATTGGTTACTGGTTCAGAATTTTTATCCACCTTGGATGGTTTTTCTAGATATAACTAGGTAGTTGTGAAGGAATCAAAGTGAATCAAGACTACCTTTACCACTCCTTGGGGAACATATGTATATGTCATAATGCCTTTTGGTCTAATGAATGCTGGAGTCACTTTCCAAAGAGCAATGGATGTAGCTTTCTTTGGCTATATTAATGATTTCATTGTTGTATATCAAGATGATGTGATTTTTTCTCCATAAAAAGGAGTAACCACCTAAAACACTTAGAAAAAATGCTATTAAGATGTAGGGAGTATGGTATTTCACTAAATCCCAAGAAGTGCCATTTTGGAGTTCAGAAAGCAAAGTTGTTTGGACATATTGTGTCAAAGGAAGGGGTCATGATTGATCCTGAGAGGGTAGAAGCCATTAGCAAAGTCCCTATTCTAAGAACCAAGAAAGGAATTCAATCCTTTTTTGGGTAGATTAATTTTATTAGGAGATTTATCTCTAACTTTGCTGAACTAACTATCCCAATCACTAAAGATGTCAAGAAAGACAAAAGTATCAAATGGGAAGAAGCAGTTGTTCAAGATTTTCTAGGATCAAAGAAGCATTAAAGAATGCCCCTATTTTAGCAGCTCCAAATTATAAGAAGGCTTTCCAAATGTTTTCTTTTGCTTCAGAAAGTACTATTGCATTTGTGTTGTTGCAGAAGGATGATGAGGGAGCTGAAAGACCAATTACATTTTTCAATAAGGCATTATAAGGAGATGAGCTAAAGTATACTATCATGGAGAAGCAGGCATTTGCTTTGGTAAAAGCAACAAAGGTATTTAGGCCATATATTCGAGTTCCAAAGTCATTGCTTATGTTCCCCACACCATGGTGAAAGATATCCTATCAGAAATGGAGGTTTCAAGAAAAAGATGTTGATGGGTAAACAAATTGCAAGAGTATGATATGGATATCCAAACAACAAAATTGGTCAAAGGTTTGGGCCTAGAAAAACTTATGGCAGAGAGAAATCTGCAGAAAATTGAGGTAAATGTAGTTTAAGAAGAAAGGTGAATGTTTTTAAAAAATGATAGATTCTGAATGGTACAAGGAAATCATTGTTTATCTCAAACATCTAAAAGTGCCCTGAACATTTGAGAAAGAATAAGAAAAGAGAACTTAAGTTAGCTTCCCAAAAATATGTCATTACTGATTTTGGGTTAGCTTGGAAGAACCCTGAGGGAGTTCTCTTAAGATGCATTACTAAAGATGAAGCCCTAAAATAATTGTTGATCTCCATGTAGGAGTTTGTGGGGGCATTTTCCTGGAAGAGTCACACTCATAAAATCTTAAAGGTCAGTTATTAGTGGCTAACTCTTTTCAAGGATACAACTATGTTGGTAAGAAAATGTGAAAGTTGCCAACACTTTTATCGAAGATTGAAGCTTCAAGCTCCCTTCCTTTGCAGCTTGTATCAATTGAAGCCCCATTTAGGTAATGGGGAAAGGAATTCATTGGTGAGATTTTAGATCCTTCAAGTGCTGGCCATAAGTGGATTTTATTAGCCACTAATTAGTTCACCAAGTGGTAGAGGTAATCCCCACCAAGAAAGCAACTAACCAAATTGTCATTAATTTCATTCTAAATCATATCATTTGTAGATTTGGAGTACCGCCAAAATAGTTGCTTGATAATGCCATGATCTTCTGGGATAAACCTTTGATGGCCATGTGCCATGAATATGGGATCAATTTGACATATGCTTCCGATTATAATCCCCAAGGAAATGGACAAGAATATTTCAACAATAAAAATATGTTGAAAATAATTAGAAGAACTCTGGAGTTGAACAAAAGGAAGTGGGGTGAGAAGTTGAAGTTTGTTGTTTGGGATAATCGAATCACTGTTAAATGAGCTACTGGAAAAATCTCATTTGAGTTGGTGTATGGAACTCAATATTTTCTGCCCCAACATATGCAATTGTCTTCACTTCAATTTCTTCAACAATTGGAAGATCAAGAGGTTAGTCCCTATGATGCTTGCATCAATCAGATTATTGAGTTAGATGAAGAAAGAAGGGCATCCCATCAAAGGCATGTAAAATTTAGAGATAAATTAAAGAAGTTGTTTGATAAGAAGGTGAATCCAAGAGCTTTCAATGTGGGAGATCTTGTGCTATTGTGGGATAGCAGGCATGAGGATAAGGGAAAACATGGAAATTTTGATGCATTATGGATGGGCCCTTATTCAATTGACATTTAAATTGGTGAACATACCTTCTTCTTAAAAGACCTAGATGGGGAGTTGCTTGAATTTCCTGTTAATGGTAGGCATTTGAAACATTTCCTTGATTGATTTCTCATAATCGAGGTATGCACCATTGTACAGTGTATAGTCTTTTGGTTTCTTTCTGCTTTCATGTTTTTCTATTTTGGTTCATCCTGGTCCTGGCAGCCATTTTTACAGATTTCCTAGTTTATTCCTAGAGGGTTTGCTCGTGACTCCGTTTCCCAATGGATTTTTGGTACATGGTATTCTCTATTGTTCTTGTGGCACCCCAGTGGAGTCCCCATCACTAAGTTGGAGCCAATGTTGGTGCTCAACTTGATCTCACCCGTTTGCTTTAAAATTCTTCAATTTGTGGGCTCTATCGTATTTTCTATTTCCCTAAATAGAGGTGTGAAATTTTTATTCATTTATATGTTGTCGAAAGATCCTTATCCATGGTTGTGGATTACATTTGGGCCTTATATCATTTCCAAATTCTCTGTCCTTAAAGAAATATTCATTTCCAGGCACAAATGGTGATTTCCTTGCATTTTACAGTTTAACAGGTGTGTTTTCCCCATCAATTTATATCTCAACATCTATGGCAACATGGTCCTTTATGATTGGATGTGGTTCGGTGGGGCATTTTGAAATGATAAGGCCAGCTTCAACTCAAGTATTTTGCACATGGAGAGCCTGCACTCATTTGAAAATTCACCTCTTGGTTTGATCTTTGGTGTTGCGCTAGGGAGACACGTGGAGGTTTCCGCTGGCCCTACCCAGAGTTTAACATTTTTTTTTGTGCGGTCGGTATAGCTTTTTTCAGACCATGGACACGTGGAGGGCCAACACTCATTTGAGGATCCGCCTTTGGGTCCTACCTTAGCAGTTGCACCAAGGAGACATGTGGTGAGCCCGCACTTTTTTAGGGTCTCCACTTTTGGGCACTATATCAAAGTTACTATAAGGAGACATGTGGAGGCTTCCACTGGATTCTCCTATGCTTAAAATTTTCAAGCAACTTTCTAAGGCCTGGGACACGTGGAGGGCTTGCGCATGTTTGGGTACCCGCCCATGAATTTTATTTTGAAAGAGCACCATGAAGACACATGGAATTTTCCACTCACTCTGCCCTTGCTTAGACTTTTCAGCGAGTTGATGAAACTTTCTCGGACCCTAGGCATGTGGCACCTTCCACTAATCCTTAAACATTTTCAACAACTATGTCGGGCTAAGACACGTGGTGAGTCCACACTTGTTTGGGGTCTCCACTTTTGGGCACCATATCAAAAGTGCGCCATTGAGACACGTGGAGGATTCCACTAGCTCCTTTTATACTGAGACTTTTCAAAGGCCAAAAGGTAATTTTCTTGGGCCTAGGGCACGTGGAAGGCCCGCGCTTGTTTGGAAACTTACCTCTGTACTTCACCTTTGTAGTTGTGCCAAGGAAACATGTCCATGGGTCTAATGTGAAGTTGAGAAAGGGGAAAATCAATGGTTGTTGTGCATTGCATTTGATTTCACCGCCATTTTGACTCCAAGACTCCTCGAGATGTGAATATGCATTGTCTTCATCATTTTTTGATGAAAATTCCTTGTCATTTTTATCTGCAAAGAGAAATGGAATGAATTTAAAGCTTAATTTGTGAGTCTAAGGAATGTAAAGGTTAATATCGTGAAGTTGGAATTTCTCGGGCACTTTCAAAAATGCAAATTACCAGAGAATTTGGATGCCTAGCAGAGTTACAAAGGAAAGAATGGGAAAAGGATGAAATGACGAAGGATGCAGACAAAGGATGAAATGATAAAGACCGAAGGTGCAAAGGATGAAAAGGTATTGCCTCGAAGGTGAATAAGATTTCCTATCAGATCCAACTATACAGAGCCATCAGAAAATGATTAAAATGGGGATTTCTCACATGATAGAATAAAAGAATGATTAGAAGGACTGTAAAAAATTTGTGGCATGGCATCCCAATCATTAGTTGAGGGTCTAAGAAATGTGATCAGTTCATGATTTTTCCACCTGGCAGCTATGGGTGTAAATTTGTTAAACGTCACTTTCTGAGACAAATTGGTAATAAGAAAAGGATTCCTCAAATATTCTTCTTTTGAGGGGGAAAATTTGGGATGAGTGAGTGAGTAAATTGTATAAATGTAATGAGGATACTCTTGCAAAAGGTTGGGGGTTGAATTTTTAAGAGAAAATTTGAGAAAGCCCATCTTCCTAAGAGACCATCTAAGAAACCTATTAATCTCTTATGTTTTAGATTTGATCATGTCAAGTTGGTTGCAAGTGTACAACCATTGACAAGCTCTGAGACTGTTCAAAGAAACTTTCCCCTACTGATGAATCTAATCAACTTTGAATTAATCTGTGCTAATCTTGGGGTAATTTGTGTGCCTTTATTTCGTAATGTCTGCAAGTAGTTTTTCTTATTCCTACTGTGATCTTGTGTTATCACATAGACCTCATCCATGTGATAATTTAGTGGCATTTTGAATTTCATTACGAGAAGAGCCTTCATCCCGTAATGAGATAAACAATTTAAAATCACTTTACCTGTCATTTATTAATACAAATTATCTCGTAAGCCTTTGAGTGTATCTTAGGCGTGAGGAACCGGGGTCTTTTAATGTTTAATTGAGTCTATAGCTCAAGCCTTCATGTTAAATTCTTGGAGATTGTGTGAAACCGTGCAAATCTAGGCCTCCATTGATGCACACCTTCTCAAGTTAAAGGAATATTTTAGCTGCATTCAAGCATTCTATCATTTATTTTTCCAATTGTTGTGAAGTTTCTCAAATATCTAGCAAAATCAAGTTTATCCTACTTAATCTCCCACCAAAATTATTCAAAAACAATGAATCCCACCCGAACTACCCTTTTTTTCCCTATATGTTCACAAATGACTAAATCATACCGCCAAAATATGCGAATAATCGAATTCCATAATGTCTTTAATAACCTTAACCCCTGTTTAGAAAATATCACCATTCTTTAGAAGTGACAACTCATGAGAGTTAAAGCTGTGGTGCATTGATCATATTTTCTCGTGGTCTCCTTTCAAATTTGCACAAAGAATAATATTTTCATTCTCCTTCACCGAAAGAGGTTACAAAATGGTTCCTCTCACCTGGTTGAAATGCACACCCTAAAGTAGTGAGGGTTGATCAAATCCTTAATGAAGGTGCTATCCATTTCTCTCGATGGCCGAGTGACGAAGAGTCGACAAATCCCTCCCGTATACAAAATGACTCATAATATGATCTCGTTTGTCTCTCGGTGTCTTCTAAACTCGTGATGTTGCTTAGTTTCTAAGGGAGAATCACATTGGATACCAACACGTACCACATCCTTAAAAATTATGAAAGCTAGTTACTATTGGCCCAGCATATTCAAGGACTATTTTGAATGGATCAAAAAGTGTAAGAAATGTGCTTTCTTTGTTGGAAAAGAACATTTGGCTTCTCTTCCTTTACAACCTATTTCAGTTGATCATCCTTTTATGTAGTGGGGTCTTGATTTTATTGGCATGATAAACCCACCTTCTTCACAAGGAAATAAGTGGATTTTGACTGCTAAATGGGTAAGTGCAGGAAGTTGATGGACAAATATAGGGTCATCCGTGGACATCATATTGCAAATAACAACATAATATCAACTTGTAGGGATTATTAGCAATACATACACTCAAAATTAGACAAAATTATATTAATATGAATCGTAGCATCCAGAATCTAGTTTCTAAAATACTAATTTTTGTAAAAATGGACAAGATTAGATATATTAAACACTCAAAATTCAATGACTTGGTATTTTTTTTTAAAAATGCCGATAAGATTATAGTCCGTTTGCCCACAATTTGGATGACCAAAAATTGATATATATTTTTTCCTTTGGTGAGAAGTTATATGCCACTATCTATCTTGGGATGGATTTTATTTTGTATTTTTTTGAGTAATATTTTATTTTTTATGATTTTTTCCGTGAAAGTGGTATGAAAACATAAAGAAAACAGAGCACTTTCCGTTTGCCTGCCATAACTTCATCAAAAAATATTGAAATCAAATAATTTTTTTTTTTGAACATGTATATAATTTCACCATGGTTGGGATGGTATAAGTTTTATCACATTCTAATAAGTGAAACAAATTTTGCAGTCTTAAACGTAGACATAAACATTCACGGGAAAAAGTGTCTTAAAGACCTACTATTAGTAAAAAATTATAAAATGATATTTATCCTCTTCTATTCACTTTAAAATCAGTATTTCTACAAAGCTAATAGTCTCCCATACGCAATGGTACCATTTTTATGACATAATTTTTACTTTTCGGCATGGTTCAAGTCCGCGGAAGACTAAATTTGATGTTTTGTTGTTTTTAATGTAAAATTTAGGATTTGATGTCCACTTAATTGTCCCCCAACTTGGTGCACTCACCCAAATATTACTTTACAAGCTGGACTAAAGAAATAGCCTTGAAATATTCTAATTAAACTTCGATAGTATCCTTTTATGAAGGTATAGTTTACAGATTTAGTGTTCCAAAGAACTATCATATCGATAATGCTTTAGTATTTCTTAGTGCAAATGTAATAGATTGGGTTGTTAATCATGGAATTTATCTAAGTTCTTCATCTAACTATTACCCACAAGGTAGTCGGTTAGCTGAAAGTACTAACAAGAGTTTTTAAGAATCATCGAAGAAAACTTAAAGATAACCATAGAGCCCGGCATCTAATGTTGAATTTAGCACTTTGGGATAATAGAGTGACTCCTAAAATATCAGTTGGCAATTCACCATACAAGCTTATTTACGGAAGAGAAGTAAGAATGCCTATTTCAGTTGAGTTACACACATTAGATTTTCTGCATCAAATGGATCTTCTTGAGAATGAACCATTGCAGGTTCGTTATGCAAAATTAATAGAGTTAAAAGAGCTAAGAGATCAAGCTCATTTAAACATGGAAAAGAATAAAAAATAGATGAAGAAGAATTTTAATAAGAAATCCAAATTCAGAATCTTCAATGAAGGAGATATTGTGTTAAAGTGGGATGTTGATCGTGTAAATCCAGGAAGACACATGAAGTTTGATACAATCTAGAGTGGTCCTTACATGATTTCATCTTGTAAAGAACACAACGCTTTTAGCTCTCGAGGCTGATCGGAGAGGAACTTCCCATTCCTGTGAATGGTATGTTTCTCAAACATTTTTATTGAAAATCCTACAGTTTCTATTTAGAGTAGGATTTCCCTTCAATAAGTGCATTCCCTACACATTGCAATGTTTTTTCAATTCAATAAGTACATTCATGCACGTGATCGGTTTACTAGAACCTTTCCCAATTTTAGTTCATTTTGGAAGGGTCGGGCCTTGGGAAGTCGATTTTGGTTACATGCTTTAGACTCCACACCCAACGGACAAGAGCAAGGCATTGGTTTACAAGCTAGCGAGCAGCTTTCCCTGTAGGATCACTGAAATGTTGACAATTTTGCACTCTTGTGTAAAAATGGGCAACTCAAAACTTCGTTATTCAATGGATAGCATTAGTGAAGTATACCTAAGCTAGGGAGTTTCTTTCAAACAATATTATTACTCTTGAATTAAATAATGATTACATGAAATTTTTAGCTATGTGTACTTGTTATAAAACATAACAGATCACATAGTCTCCAATTTCATGACTATCTTAAAAAAAAAGAACACAAAGCCGGAAGGACATTTGTGTTTCCTTGATGAAGACATTCAATTACAAATTGGATTAAATGCTATGTTTTGGAACAACAAACATAAATTCATATTGTAGAAATCGAGTTCATTACTTGATGTTACGGGTATTCTTTAATGTTCTTTCCTTGAGATTAAGACATTCAATTATATTACTAAGTTGTTTATTTCATCATACAATCCATTCGAAAGTTGAATTTCAAAAATAAATACACAACTCATTTTAGAATTCAATGTTTTATTCATAAGTAATTTCAAATGTTACCACACACAAGCCATGGGATGTAATCGAGAAGTAAATTGCATTTCTTGAAATAAGAGGTACACATACATGAAAGAGAAAATAGAGGAGTATGAGTGAACCCATCATTTCCTTGGGTCTTCTCCTTCGGTTGATGCATCCTCATCTTCAAATTTATTCCCTCTTCATCTTCATTGTTGAGAGCATTGTACCTGGAAAGAAGAAAAGAGGAAGATTATCAGTTAAGAGCTCAGGGGTACAACCCATATTCCTATACTGTCCTAATTCATGCACATGGATCTCTAATAACAGGAGTTATAAATTACTTGAAGATCAAAACTGCATACATGATTTGCTCACTCAAAAAGAGGGAGAAAGAAGAAAAGAAAACCATGGATGTAAGAGAGGCCAAAAATCCTAAATATTTTCTAATTGTTTTCTCAAGTGTGCAAAAAGTGCAGATTGCTCAATCGGAAGGAATAAAGAAGTCCGAATACCCATGCCAAAGGAGTGATACCCAAATCTGGGTTGTAATATTTCAAGCCACAATTTTAAAAATACATGTGCAGATACAGAGTTTGGGAAAAATAATTCATTCAGGTAGGAAAGTTAAAGGTTCATATATAGATTTGTTGCAATACAACTCAAAGGAACAAATAAAGTTACAGATCTAAGGAAGAAAATGTAGATCCTAGCTTTGATCGAGAAAGACCCATTAATGGGTACTAAAATCAGAGTAAGGATCAAGAACTCACTGGTTAAAATTGAAGCAGAGCAAACCCTCATCAAATTCAGAGCCAAAAGGAGAACCCAAAATGATTTTCAACTCAGAGATCAATGTTGTTCTAGAAATCACATTAAAAATGTAAAGGAAAAATGAGTATCAATGTTTGAAGATGAAATAACAGAGACAAATTAAAAGGGTGAGCTCAATACCAATTGAAATGAGTTATACATATTCGAGAAGATTACACAAAGAGAAAAACACGAAGGCGATACCATCTTGTTCAAAATAACAATGATACGTAAAGGGTGAACTCACAAAACTCAACAATGGCAGCCATAGAACCTTCTGCACCTTTTACAGAAATAAATTTTTTGAATAAAATCCAAACTCAAAGCAACACAACTAGTCAAATCGACCAAATCTTGCAGTATAATCCAACCCATAACTCAAGTGATCAAATGGTGGCCGTTAAATTACGAGATAGTTCTAAAGCTGAGCTCAATAGAAAAAACTAGAGATGTAGATAAACCGAGATCGAAAGATCATCTCCAATGGCCGCCATCCAGGGAAAATTTTTGTAGAGTTCATTTAGCTCAAATAGAGCTCAAGAATGAAATGTGAAAGACTTAGGGTTTCAAGTGTTTTATTCATCAAATCAACAACCACGAATCAAAGGTACAAAGATCAATGCTCAGAATTGATCACCAAAATCGATGCAAACCCCAACTTGACACATGAAAATGGTGGGTCTTTTTGGTGAACTTAGCATTTTTTCATCAAAGGAAAAAGTCAAATGTTGAGCCCGCATCAAAAATGTTAAAGCGGAGCATTGAAGCCATTTGAAATTTTGAGCCCTTTGTGAAAAAGGGCATAAAGTTATAAAATGACCCTCGGCCCCACCTATGTTAAAGGAAAAGTCAAATGTTGAGCCCGCATCAAAAAATTCAAAGTGGAGCATCGGAGCCATGTGAGATTTTGAGCCCTTTTGAAAAAGGGCGTAAAGTTGTAAAATGACCCACAATACCTATGTTAAAGGAAAAAGACAAATGTTGAGCCTACATCAAAAAAATTCAAAGAAGAGGAGCGGATCGTCGAACGTTTTTAACCTTTGAAATCTGTTAAACTTTTCAAAAAAGAAAAATGATAAAGTCACCACGACCCCTCGAAGATTAAATAAGGCCATGAATTCAATATGTCAAAAGTGGAGCATCCGGTCAATTTGATATTTTGAGCCCTTTTTGGAAAGGGAGAAAAGTGATAAAATTTCTCGCGACTCCACCCACGCCATCAAAATTAAGTGACATGCGAGGATGATAATCGGCAAGTTACCTTCCCTGCACGACCTCCCAAGTCGTGCCGAGACAGCCGATGGTTTGAAATGCGAGTGACTTAGATGAAGTCACAGCCAGGATTATGGTCAGTTTTCTATGATAGAAAAGCTATAGGTAAGGATGAGAATTGGCAAGCAACTTTCCTAAAGCTAACTATGGGAGGATCAGTGATAACTAAGATCTGGTAGTGTGATCTCGTGGTAGCTGAAATGACAAAGGGGAGATTTAGAGGTGTGAGCGGGTAGCAGCGTAAATTCCTAGTGGTTTATTCTCTTAATGAGGATCTAAGTGTTAATCTAGTTATGAAATCTCCAAATTAACTTAAACTGAAAATAACAATTTATACTATGTTGAAAGGAAACTAATCTAAACAAAATACGATTGAAATATTATAATTACAAACAACATAATTAAACTACTTTTATACTAAAACTAAACAAGCGAGATAACCGGTGTGGTTATTCACCTATGTAGATGTGTGAATCTAAATAAAAGACAGCTAATTAAATTAATTGAAAACCTTCAATCCTACCTCAGAAGTGAGGAACAAATCATAGTTTCTCAGAAACTATCATTCCTCACAGCTTCCCTGGCAATATTGAAAGTAAGCTTAACTGAAATAAAATGATTCGCTACTCTATTTGATAATAACTTTGATGATTTAAACCTGGAGTTTACTGAGCAGAGGAAAATCTAGTTTTGTTGTAGCTTGTCCCCTCATAATGATCTCTTCATTCTTGCGTGTTCACGTGAATCCAGAAAGAGTAGGAGTATAACAGCATCAGCAAGAGAAGGCACTGGGACGGTAGTCACTTTGAAGTAAAAATGGCACGAAGCACAAGTAGGAGAGGGATGGCGCAAGTGAACTAGCTTGGCCTATGTGATTCCTAGTAGGGTCGTTGCAGCAATGATGAAACAAAATGATAAACAAAGGTACTCAAACAATGAGCAATAGCAGCTTCAAAGAAATACAATGAAGTACAAGTAGGAGAGGGATGGCACAAGAGAACAGAGCTTGGCCTATACGATTCCTAGCAGGATCGTTGTCGGTGTACAGTGAGGCATAACTAAATATTCAGAATTCTAATCCATGCTAAAGATAAAATGATTCATAAAATAAATCTAGGACTGAGTATTGAAGACTGAAGCTCAAGAATGAAGACTCCAGACCAAAGAACCAAGACCATTTACTTGTAAACAAGCTACATATTTATAGCATTTGCAATGACTAGAAGGCAAGTTCAAATTGAACTCTCCCACCATTAAACAAAGATAAATCACTGTTCAGGTGGCTAAAACATAAATACAAGCTTTAGTGGTTGAGAAATGCGGGTGAAAATTGAATTTTCACGCTTGACGTGATCGTCGGAGCATTCTAGAAAGCGCGTACAGGACCGCCGCCAGGACCAGACCACCGACCCCGCCCGGCAGGTAGTGATTATAAGACCGCCGCCCGGCACGGGACCGCTGCAGGTGATGGTTATAGGACCGCCGCCCTGGTAGGGAGGCGGTCCTGTAACTAACAACAAAAAAAAAAGGAAAAGAGAGAAAAGGCTAGGACAAAACATGTAGAGGCTAGACAAGGATTTTTGGGATGCAAATGTATACTCAACGAGCTTTCTGGATTCGAACACCTTGCGAAGAGATCTTAATCATCATTGGGGCATGTGTAACATCTTTCCGGTGGTGCAGTACATATAATTTTGGGTACGTACATATTTGCCCCCTCGGAGAAGCGTTTTAGCCATGAAGAGGTGTAAAATGTTGGGTCCAGTATGGAAGTCCCAAAATGGGGAGTTAGAGGCTATACGACATGCCATCGTGTGTCAAAATGCCGCCATCAGATTCCCGCTATCTACAAAATGAAAAAGGGACTCAAGTGTAGATAGATAAAATAAATTGAAAATAAATACTAAATTGATATGAAATGAGACTTACCATTTGCGTAGGGATAAGAACTTACCTCTGTCGGTACTCCAACTATGGGAAAGAACATTCAAAACAAGGTTAGAATGTCATAAATATACAAAACGAGTTCATTTTCCTATTCATTTGTGCGTATCGATTTGGTAATTTTTGAGCTTTGGGTCCACGGTGATCACTCTTTTCATTTTTGAGTATGATTGAATTGGAATGAGCTTTGGAATGGTATTTTGCGTTAGGTTTAGCTTTTTGCTATTTTTGAATGCTTTTGAGAAGAACTCCTAAGAAATTTGTAACTAGAGTAGTCATAATGGGCCTCAAAAGGGCGGATAGGTAGAGTTCCTTTATTTCTTAGTCTCCATTTTGTGAGGCATGTATTCTATTTTGGTATTTTGTGCTTATTGTAAGCATTTTGACCGCACCTAGTGTGTGATGACATCATAAAAAGCTATGACACACCGTGATATGTACATATATCTCTTTTTGGCTTGGTTATTTGTTGTATAGGGTTGGCTTGACTTGATTCATGTGTGTACTCTTAGATGTTTAGAATTCCCAATTTTCACATGCTTTTAGAATGTATGCAATGGATGACAAGTGATAACAAATGTTAAATGAAATGTTTTTACTTTATTTGCTTTTGTAATGCTGATATGTGATGATGAACATGTTGTAGTATTGAACTTTTGGCCTCTTTGGGCAATGTTGTGATTTCTTCTTATGTTGGCAAAACGTGATGAATGTATAGCGATAAAGAGATGAACTTGCCCCAATCCCAAATCCACGCAACTAGTAAGATGTGAGGGCTCAACACCAAGAATTGGGAAGGGCACAAGTTGTATGAGTTTGATTTGAGTGGAATGATGAGAGACAGACAAAACAAGAACAAGAACCAAATTTGGACCTACACACCCACCCTACTCAAAACTACTACCAAGCTTAAAAGGCCACTTACTTTTCAGTTTATCTAGACTTAGATTCATAAATGGCAACCTGGTTGACAAAATCTGGTTTTGAGGATTTGATCTCTTTGGAATTTGGATGTTTGGATATTTGCCTTCTCTTAACAGAATTTGACTTGTGTTTTTAGCATACCAAGATTTGTTAGTTTGTGTGACTGGACCCCCCACACCCTGCCTCATGCCACTAGTAAGAAGCATGGGTTTGTCACCAAAGGCAAGATACAGGTGAGTAAGGGCACTTCTTTCCTTTCCCAACCTCACATCACCAGTAAGAGATGTGGGCTTATCACCGAAGGTTGATGGGGCAAAGAAGTGTGTAAAATAAAATATTTTGTTTGCTTGGCGCTTTTGATTTCATTTGATTTTGACATTTCTGATCTATGACTTTGGGATATCCTTTCATTCCAAGAGATTTTAAGAGGGATAGATGTGACACCAAGAAGCTTCTAGAACAGACCGTAGGCAAGGACAACTTCACCTAGTAGAAAGAAAGAGCAAAGCCAAGTATGCAAGTCTTGGTATGGTTTCCATCAATGTTTGTCTGTCGAACTTGATGAGAAGATTTGAAAATACTTGATGATGTTTGAAGAGATGTGATTTGAATAATTTTGCCAATATCTTCAGAAATTTGTAACAGATTACTTAAGAGTAAGTTCATGGACTACAATATTTATGAAACGAGTGAACAAAATGAACCTATCTAAATGAATATGTAATGCAACTGTAACCATGTACATATGAAAATGCAGGTGGAACTATATGTCATGATGTCTAAGGTGAAGAAAGTTGATGAATATCGAATTCTTCACCCCTAGAAGTACACAATGGAGAACCATTATCCTCAAATTTTTCATTCTCTTGATGAGGGCCTACCATTCTGGGTTTGAACTTACAACCCTTGCCCAGAGGTGTATATGTCCCATTATTAAAAACATTTTTCTGAAAGAGGCATTCGCGTGCCTCTTTGTCATGTTTTTGAGAGATGGCATGTGGGTGAGCATGACTATGCTGCTCGACCTTCTCTCCCATATGGAGCATTGTGTTTATTTGTAAATTTTTAATGATGAGGTCTTGCCCCATGGATAGGGAAAACTTAGCTTCAGACACGCATGGGTCAAAACTAGGCTTTAGAATAGGGCAATGCCTAGAGATGGTTTTGATAGGCATCGTTTCAATTTTAAATTGCCCTTCTTCGTTTGTTAATTCTATCATGTTTATATCTAGATCTAGGTCATCGGAGGGAAGAGATGCTATACTGAGAAGACTACCCATTCCTTGAGGTTCGAATGGGAGAAAGATGGCTCATCATTCTCCAAGAGTTTCATAATTCTGTTGTGGTTTTAGTGGAGGCTGTTTCCACGAGAAATTGACTTACCTTTATTTGTCTTTGCCACCTCGTATATTTTTGGGTCAACAAATTCAACCTTTGGAATGTCTGGGGTGACCGGGACTAACTCTTTTGTTGGAGGTGGTTTGTTTAATTGATTCATGGGAAGTTCATGCTCTATATGGACTCCTTTCTTTTTCTTGAGGTTTTCTAAGTGTATATCAAAGGGTTTAGGATCCCCTTGAGCGATGAAGACTTTTCCTAAGTGTAGAAATCTTATTTCTTGGAATAACGTGGAAGGGATTGCCTTCATGCGATGTATCCATGGATGACCGAGAATCATATTATAGTTGGTTTCCCGATCTATAATATAAAATTTAGTGAGGATTGTTTTGGGCCCTAGAGTGACTGGTAGTACTATAGTCCCAAGTGAAGTTGCCTTGAGACTATCATATCCCCTTAGCGTGTTTCGTGTTGAAGAACAGTTTGTTTCTCCATATCCTAGCTTTTGAAGAAAAGTGAAGGGGACTATGTTAATTGCTGCCCCATCATCCACCATTGCGCGTTTAACGTAATTGTTGTAAACCCACACCTGTAAATGCAAGGGTGGATCACCTCTACGTGAAATTTCAGTGTCTGTTGGCATTTTGTTTATGTCGAATATAAACTCGGTATCCCTATCTGGCTGCCTGGAAGGTGGATATCAAAGTCTATATGGTTTACTTGTGTTTCGAGGTGGTGGCATAACATTGATTAGATGACCAAGACCTAATTCATTGAGCAATGCAAAGCGATGCGTGGGTGAATTTTTCAGCAAATCTAGGAATGAAATATGAGAAAAGGTCTTGTTCAAATCGATATCAAATCATAGGATCCTACCGGTTTAGCAATTGTAGGAACTTCATCTCGTGTGGAGAAAATATCGGGTAGGGGTTGTGAAACATACTCCTTTGTCCGAGTTGTTGCATTAATTTCACACTCAACCTCTAGCTCAACTAATCCCAAGATTTTTGTATTACCATTTGAACCTAGGTTAGGAGCAATCGAGAGTTGTCAGGAGTTGAGGCATCTTGATTGTTATTTCTTATTATGATACCTTTGTTTTTCCCATTTGGATCTAACCTGTTATTGTTAGAATGATTTGGGAGAGGATCATTGAAGATCTTGAGAGTGCATTTTGAGTGGGGCGATCCCATACCAAGTGGCGGTAGGATTTTCCGAAACATATCTACAAAGAGTTGTTTTTGCTCTTCTAGTAGACGTTGTAAGAATTTGTTGCAGTCATGGAAAGTCCTAGTATCATGACCCCTGATTTTGTGGAAACCACAATATAGATTGGGATTATAGTTCCGTGGTCGTCGGTTTGAATCCTGTTGTGGCCCAAAGTTCTGATTGGGTTGTTGGTTGTTATAGTTGAAATTTTGAGGTTGTGGCCTTTGGCTTTGGTTTTGATATCCATCTGGGCCCTGAGAAAGGCCTTGTGACTAGATTTTCTGCTGTGGAGGATGATTAGAATCCACCGTATTGATCGCTGGAGTGAAGTTATTATTGCGTTGATTGTTAGCAGGTGCCGGGGTGTTCACAACATTTGGTCCTTTGACTTGATCAGTGACTCCATCTATTGTAACCCCACGGTTTTCATTAAGGATCTTGGGTCCTTGATCGGTATTCCCAGCATTAGGATAGGTCATAGTGTTTTGATTGGGAGTGATTAATTTCCCATTTGTTCCATATGTCTTACGACCACTATCTATCGTGCGCTTGATCTATTCGAAGAGCACTCTCAAGTACTTCATCGTAAGTTCTTAGTGGGAACTTCTGGACTTCTTCCTTCACCTCTCTGCTGAGAGAATGAAGGAATAAATCACATAGTTCCATCTGATCCATATTTGGAGCACTTGCCAGAAGAATAAAGAACTGTACGCCACCTCTGGATGAAATGGGCAACAGATTCATTATGTTCTTGTTTAATGTGCAAGAATTCCCTGATTCCTATCCTTAATAGTTTGTTCATGTCAAAGGCCTTGATGAACTCTAAAATGAGTTGCTTGAATGAATGGATGGAAGCCTCAGGTATTCTATAATACCAATCGAGAGCGATGCCTTCCAAGGTTTTGGGAAATATTTTAGCAACAACCCCATCCCATGGGAGTAGTTCTCGGATGGCTGTAGCGTAAGCTTTGATATGTGTGTTCGGATCTCCCTCACCTTTGTATTTGGGCAAATCGGGAAGAGGTCTTGGAAGCATGACGCTTCGTATGGTGAAATCTAAGGGCTCTTTCAAATATTCTGAATAAGTCCCTATCGCATAGGTTTTGACCATTGATGGTGCTTGTTGAGGGAGTGGAGGTGGAATGGGTTGTTGATATGGCGTTGCATATGCATTGGTAGGGCATAAGGGAACCCCGTGTGGTTGAGTAAAACATCGGGAGAGGAGAACATATCCCCTTGTGGTGATTTGGAGTACATGTTTAAGTATGAAGGGGTATTGTCAAGAATGGATTATTTTATACTAGGCATCGGGAGGTATTGAAATGTGTTAGAAATGGTGGTTCTAATTGGCGTTTGTTGTGAATACTGAGGAGTCATGCCTAACGTGCCTATTCCTGTGAGGAGGTCTACTTGGCTAGGATGGTGTGGAGGATTGGAACTTCCTGCCTGCATGAATTGAGAATTTTGATTTGCTTGAGCAAGTTCTAACCCTCTCACTTTTTCTACTAACGTTGAAATGACTTCATTTGGTGAAGTCACGGTATTTTGCCTTAGCGGTGTTTGTTGTATATCATGGTGTTGTATAGGCATGTGATATCCTGCTATGAATTGATCATTTCCTGCCAAGTTTCCCCGAGGGCATTTCCTATATGTAGTGGCATGGAGGTATTTTCTTGAAAAGAGACCTCGGGTTGTGTTTGTAAACCTCCTATAGGTGGGTACATACTTTGAGAATGTTGTTCATTCCTAGCATAACGTACCGAATGTTCATCATCTAAACCAGGTATGAGTTTGATTGTCTACTAATTTGTGGTCTAAGTAGTACCTGAGGAGATGAACTAGATTCTCCTGTGAGTGTCATATTGTTCGAGCCTGAAGGCTCTGTTTGTTGTGTTTGAGCGAGCTGATCCAACTCCTCTGTTTGGAAAGATGAGTTATATCTGATCCTTGGAGATGGAGTTTGTGTTGATAATTGGTTAGTTGAATAGTTGTCACCCCATACCGAGAGCGAGGGTGATGATTACCTATTGTTGGGCGTAGTATGCCTCAAGACCTAAGAGAGGTGCTACTCATATGCGCATCGAATCCCGACATATTTGGGGGTATATGAATACCCGTAGAAATAATGGGAAGGAGTGAAGTGATGGTGAAAACCGAGTGAGGTAGTCATTTTAATTTAAAGAACAAATCGACTCCAAATCGAAGGTAGAAAGTTTCACGTCGGGTTCACCAATTTTGTACGATGGAAAAGTGACATGCGAGGATGATAATCGGCAAGTGACCTTCCCGTACCGACCTCCCGAGGTCATGCCGAGACAGCCGGTGGTTTGAAATGCGGGTGACTTAGATGAAGTCACAGCTGGGATTATGGTCAGTTTTCTATGATAGAAAAGCTACAGGTAAGGATGAGAATTGGCAAGCAACTTTCCTAAAGCTAACTATGGGAGGATCAGTGACTAAGATCTGGTAGTGTGATCTCCTGGTAGCTGAAATGACAAAGGGGAGATTTAGAGGCTATGAGTGGGTAGCATAAATTCCCTAGTGGTTTATTCTCCTAATGAGGATCTCAGTGTTAATCTAGTTATGAAGTCTCCAAATTAACTTAAACTGAAAATAACAATTTATACTACTGCTGAAAGGGAAACTAATCTAAACAAAATATACGATTGAAACATTATAATTACAAACAACAATTAAACTACTTTTATACTAAAACTAAACAAGCGAGATAACCGGTGTGGTTATTCACCTGTGTAGATGTGTGAATCTAAATAAAAGACAGCTAATTAACTTAATTGAAAACCTTCAATCCTACCTAGAAGTGAGGAACAAATCATAGTTTCTCAGAAACTATCATTCCCCATGACTTCCTGGCAATATTGAAAGTAAGCTTAACTGAAATAAAATGATTCACTACTCTATTTGATAATAAATTTGATGATTTAAACATGGAGTTTACTGAGAAAATGCAAATTCAGTTGTGATGTATCTTGTCCCCTCAAAGTGATCTCTTAGTTCTTTTGTGTTCACGTGAATACAGAAAGAGTAGGAGTATAAGCAAGCATCAGCAAGAGAAGGCCTTCGGGGGGTAGTCACTTTGAAGTAAAAATGGCACGAAGCACAAGTAGGAGAGGGATGGCGCAAGTGAACTGGCTTGGCCTATGCGATTCCTAGCAGGGTCGTTGCAGAAATGATGAAACAAAATGATAAACAACAGGTACTCAAACAATGAATAATAGCAGCTTCAGAGAAATACAACGAAGTACAAGTAGGAGAGGGATGGCACAAGAGAACAGAGCTTGGCCTATACGATTCCTAGCAGGATCGTTGTCGGTGTATAGTGAGGCATAACTAAATATTTAGAATTCTAATCCATGCTAAAGATAAAATGATTCATAAAATAAATCTAGGATTGAGTATTGAAGACTGAAGCTCAAGAATGAAGACTCCAGACCAAAGAACCAAGACCATTTACTTGTAAACAAGCTACATATTTATAGCATTTGTAATGACTAGAAGGCAAGTTCAAATTGAACTCTCCCACCATTAAACAAAGATAAATCATTGTTCAGGTGGCTAAAACATAAATACAAGCTTTAGTGGTTGAGAAATGCGGGTGAAAATTGAATTTTCACGCTTGACGCGATCGTCGGAGCATTCTGGAAAGCACGTACAGGACCGCCGCCCTGCGCAGGGCAACGATTCTGGGACCGCCGCCCGGCCTAGGTGATTACAGACCACCGCCTGGCCAGGTGCTGATTACAAGACCACCGCCACTGACAGGAGGCGGTCTTGTAACTAACAACAAAAAAACAAGGAAAAAGAGAGAAAAGGCTAGGACAAAACATGTAGAGGCTAGACAAGGATTTTTGGGATGCAAATGTATACTCAATGAGCTTTCGGATTGTAAGAGATCTTAATCATCATTGGGGCATGTGTAACATCTTTAGGTAAACAAAACAACAATTTTGGGTAAAAGAGAGAAAAGGCTAGGACAAACACATGTAGATCCAAACTAGAAAGGATTTTGGGATGTTTAAAATGTATACTCTATCAAAAACAAAAAAAGAAAGTTTTCCAGCCCATTTTCAGTTCAAATCATTCACGTGGACACTCTTGCGAAATGATTAAAAATTAAAATTTAGCAAAGCTTTGCTAGCTCAAATGGAGCTCAACAATGCAAATACCCAAAAATGATTTAGTTTGTAATACTTTTACACCTTAATTCGAGTCCCGAGTTCAACAGATTCAACCATGGTTAGAAAGTACTAATATTATCACTACAAATGGATAAGGTCACATACCTTCAAGCAAGAGGACAAATCAGCAAGAAGATAGAATTTGCATGCACATAGAAGAAGACTTGCTCATCAAGCAAAACTTATTTTTAGCTTGACTTAGTTACAATCATCGCATTTGACTTAGTTGTAACTAATGGTTTTAATGTCTATTTATATTTGCATATTTTATTTTTATTCCTTTATTTATTAATAGATGAAGGATAAAAATAAGATGCATGGGCGAGTACAATCTGATTCTAGCCTACTTTTAGGAAGGGTGGGATATAATTTTGCTATATATTGTGTGCTTTGGCAAAAGCACAAAGGAGTAATTTTAGATACGAGTAGTCTTTGAAGCAATTTTATGCCAATTTTTCCCTTTGAATGTGAAGTATTTTCTGCCTTTCCAATTATTTGCAGTCTTGTGTATGTTTCCATTAATCTTGTGAATTTGAATTCCACTGATTAATCATCTTACCCCTCGTTGCAAATTCGGTAATTTCTGCAAGATATTAATGTGTGTGTAACTTACCAGTATTGTTGTGATTTTATCCCTCAATACATCAAAGTGTTTACCCTTAATTATCTCTGTAGAAAATTGTTGGCTTGTGCATCAAAAATTCTTTCCATATCAATTGTGCATATACTCAGTCAAAGACCTCATACAAATTTGGTGTATCACCCAAGTTTTAATATTTTCTAGTCTTCTTTTACCCTTAAACCCCAGAAAATCAGTTTACGATACATCAATAAGGAACCCGGCCTTGATCATCGAAGACTCACCTCAAAATAGGTATACCCATTGAGACTGAGGTGTTTCCATTATATCTATGAAAGAGAGAGATCCATTTTGCAAGCTTAGAACTCCTATAACAATCTCTCTACAGGGTGCACTTTCGAGAGATAACAATCCCCATAGGAGGGAATATTTTGAGTTGAAGACAAATACATTATTTTTGTTGTAGGAGAATAATATTTTACATGTCATGCACTAGAAGATAGAATATCGAGAGAAGCTAAATAGATGTCAACATCAGAGATCAAGAAGACCTTTTGACATGCTAATTACACTATTTTTATAAATAATGGTATTATTTTCTTACACATGCCTGTAGGTGGTCCCCACACATTGGGTGAATGTTTTGCAAAGTATTAAAGGCAAAAGAATTATTTTTGCTCACACAGGAAGATTAATTTTTGCATGTGCATCCAAGGGGGAAGAATTAAAGAATGCCTAAAATTATCATTGCAAGTGGATCAAGTTGCAAGTGTCACATCAAGCGAAGAAGACAAAGATTGCATGCACATTGAGAAGACTTACACAACAAACAAGGGCTATTATTAGCCAAATGGTTCATCAATTTTATTAAAAATAGATTAGTTAGCTTCACTTGGTCTAAAATTTATTTTTGTAACTAAGGCTATTAATGCTTCATTGTAATCAGCATGTCTATTTTTATTCCTTTATTTATTCATGATAAAGGGGTAAAATTAGCATGCATGGGTGAGTACAAATTTTAGCCTATTTTTAGGATGGGTTGGATGAATAATCTTGCTATATATTGTGTGTAATTACAAGGCACCAAGAGAATGTTTTGGACATAGGAGTGCTTTGAAGCAATTTTCTACCAGATTTTCCCCTTGAATGAGAACTGATTTCTTCCTTTCCAATTATTTGTAGTGGTGTGTATCTCTTTATTAATTCTTGTGAATGTTAATTCCATGATTAATCATCTTACCTTGCTGCAAATTTGGTAATTTTTGCATAATAGTAGTGTGCATGTTTATCTTATTGTGTTGTTGTGATTTATTCCCTCAATACATAAAGTATTTTGCCTTAATATTTTGTTGAAAACCATTGGTTTGTGCATCCAAAGTTGATTCTCAATTTTATTGTGCATATGCTTAATCAAATCCCTCAACAATTTTTGTGTATCACCCATTTCAATTTCAATTACAACCATCTTTTACCCTCAAACCCCCAAAACAATAGTTTAGGATACATCAAAAAGGAACCGACCTTGATACTAAAGACTCACCTCAAAAATAGGTATACCCATAGACTTGAGGTGTTTCCATTATATCTACAAAAGTGAGAGATTCAAAGCAAGCTTAAAATCCTTGCTGTCATCTCTCAACCAGAGTGCACTTTTGAGAGATGACAATTTTTGGCATACCCGATGGGACCACAAAAATATCTGTAGTGGATTACAACAGATTACAACAATTTATAGCAAAATAAATTCACTTTTGGAGTAGTAAACTACAACAATTTATTCTAAATATTAAAATATTTACTTGGTGACTCTGTAAGATTGATTCCAAACCGGTTTTGTAGCATGTTCTATGCCTAAAGTGACTACAAGATCATTAGTAAGAGGAATTCCTTTTGAGTTTATTTCTTTACCTTTTAATTATGCTAGAAGAAGAAGAGTTGGCAATACTTTACCTTATAATAGGCCCGGTTATGGAAACCCTCCTAAAATTCCTTCACCATGTATTAATCTTGTTGTTCAAATATCAGTTATTCCAATGGGTATTCAACCACCTAGGATTTTTGTTTACTTTTATTAATGGTAGCCCTTTAGTAATTCAAGTTTATCATGATATTCCCAATGCTTCAATGAAAATTTTACCTTCATTCATTGGTGAAAATCAGATTACTCCTACAGAGCACATTAAAGATGTTGCAGCCTTTGTGTTGCCCATAATATAGCTCATGAAGATGTAGCCATAAGACTTTTAAGCTTGCATCATTTAAAGGAAAATATTTGTAATGATACAAAACCTTAGAAATTGGGACTATAAGAACTTGGGATGAGTTAGGAGAGAAATTAATTAAGAAATTTCAAGACCATGATGATTATTTAGCCCTCATAGAACAACTTGTCTATAATCAAAAGAGCTCCCCACGAATTTATGGCTAGTTTCAACATCCGATTTGTTAGAACTTGGGAAAGAATTCTAGCCAGTGTTAAGCCTTAAGATGATCACGCATTTCTATAATATCTTAGAGTTTTAATTCAACCATGATTCAATCTATGGGAGGAGAGACTCTCCAAAGAAGACTTATGACATTGCTATTAGGGCTGAAAATAACCTTATTCAAGTTGGAAAATTAGTACCAAGGCCTTCAATGCCTCTTATAGTATATTTTTCACCTATTCCACAACCTATTACCATTATAGAGCTTATTTTTTATCTCCATCAAATGCTGTGTTTAAGACTTTGTAGACTATGGGAAATGAGTTAACGCCAATCAAGAACAAATTAGCTCAGCATAATCGTCCTTATCAACCTCCTTATCAACAAAATCAACAAAATAGGCATCTTTACTAGCAAAATCAGAACTATAGACAAGGTGATATTAGTGAAGGAAATTTTACCCAAAGGCTCATAGTTAATCTAGTGCTCTTGTTCCAGTTAAAATGGTTTCAAAAGAATGGTGTAAACCTTGTATTCAACCTAATTCAGCTACCAATTGTCCAAATGCATTCTGAATAAAGCCTTGTTGCACAATCTCAACTGAAGCATTATTCATGTCTCAAATGAAGGGTGGGTAGTAAGAATCTCATATTCAAAAACAACCAAAATAGAATCTAGGAATATTTGGAGATGAGGATTTTATTGCAGTCACAACTTTGTCTCAAGAAAAGGCTTTGGATAAAGAAAAATATCACAACCGACACTGTTACGCCCATAGTCACCGATAAAACATCGAGTGCGGGTCAAAAACAACAAACAACTTTGTTGTTCCCCAAAAAATATCAATCAGTTCAGCTCAAAAGGAGTAGCAAAAACAATTACACATGATCCCGTAAGACTATCCATACCTCAAATTTCAAAAGTTGTTTCAAAGAGTCATTTTTTTGCTAAAAGCGTAGAAGTTGTTTCAAAAATGGTTGTTTCTTTTAATATTGTTGGGGTAATGAAAAAACATAATATTAGTATTTAATTATGGAATGCTCTAAGTATTCCAGGATAACAAGAGTCACTTTCTCATGAGCTTGCTAAGTTGTAGATTTCATCAAAACCAACAGAAAAGGAAGCTCAGAAAGAAGACATGGTTCTTGGAACAATGGAGCAAGACCGCATGAAATAGGTTAAGTGGATGGTTCAAAAGGTTTTAAATTCTCATGATATCAAGAAACCACCACCATTTATCTATCTTTGATTATTGGAGATTATTTAGTTCATAATTGCATGGTTGACAGTGGTGCAAGTAGCACAGTTATGCCAAAAGCAATTGTAGAAAAATTGGGCATGAAGTATGAACTATAGAGAAAAGTGTGTTGCATCTAGACAAAATAGTAACTAACACAGTTGGAATCATCAGAAATTTGGAGGTAACCTTACATGTTTTCCCAAATGTTACTATCTTATAAGATGTTATTGTTGTAGATTTACCTCCCTACTTTGCCTTATGCTTATCAAGAGATTTTACAACAAAGATAGGAGTTTATATTTCTTCGATTTGGTCATTTTTGTTCTTTACTACTAGATATGGAACTAAAGTTACTATAAATTTAGAGCCTCTAGCTAGAATTCATATTGAGCCTCATGCTTCAAATCTGCAACAAATTATGCAGCTTTAGATCAATTTAATTTTGATGTTATAGCACATGTTTCTACACTAGACGGTGTTTCTAATATGTTTATGGATGAAAAAAATCAAGAAGAACATGCTTACGATCCTTTCAAAAAAGTAGAGGAAGATTTGTTTGGTGTTTATTGCTTGCATGAAGAAAATGCACCAATCCCCTTACTATCCAAAATAGAAAAAACAACAAAAGGGTTATGGAAGCTTCATTTTGATGGAGCTAAAAACAAGAAAGGACAAGGTGTGTGTTTAATGCTCACTTCCCCTACAAACAAAAGGTATTTTTCAGCTCTAAGTCTGTAATTTTCATGCACTTGTAACATAGTTGAATACAAAGCATTAATTCATGGCTTACAATGGGCCAGAAAAAGAGGTATCAGCACTTTGCAAGTTTTTGGTGATTCAGAGTTAGTTATTAATCAAGTGAAAAACTTTAATGTGTGTAAGAATTCATTGCATAAAATCTTACAAACATAGAGTTTCTAGACTTAATGGAATATTTTGATGCTATTAACATGCAATTTGTTCCAAGAGCTGAAAACAAACATACGAGACAAAATTACAAGTAGTTGGTGCTAGATCAGATTAAAAAAAACCAAAATATAACCATATATAAATATGATTATCATACCTTTAGTACGATAACAAAAAGAAAATCGACAAGTTTTCGAAGATGATGAACAAATTTGTAGATTTATGTAATAAGAAGCTTAAATTTCTGTAGTAAATCAAGAAAAACTACAACATTTCTATGGTGACCAGATTTTTCAATTAAAGACAAACAAGATACCTCAAGAATTGGTCACACTAGAAGATATTTTCAGTTCTGATGATTATTTAAGAAAGGACAACAACAAGATTTTAACTCACACGAGATAACCACAAGGAGATCTTGATGGATGATGAAAAGAAAATGTTTATCAAAAAGGTATGTTCCTCAGTTGAAAAATAGTCATTTATCAATTTATGTAAAGAATTCAAAGATGTTTTTTCTTGGAAATACCAAGATCTGAGAGGTTTTGATCCCATTTTAGCTCAACATACTATATAATTATAGCCAAATTCCATCCAAGAAGGCGAAACAAAGACCTGTAAATCTGAAGATTGAACCATTAATGAGAAAAGAGTTGTCCAAACTAATCAAATCAGGTATTATCTTTCCAATTAAACATTCAAGTTGGGTAGCCAATCTTGTTCATGTTCGAAAAAATAATGGAGAAATCTGACTATGTGTCTATTTTAGATATCTTAATAAATCTTCATTTAAATATCATTATCCACTACCCAATATGGATCAAATTTTAAGAACAATTATAGGTACGGCATGACAGTTGTCTCTTTTGGATGGTTATTATGGATACAATCAGTTTCTTGTGTGTGAAGAGGGAGAGATACAAAACAACCATCACCAAAAAGTGGGCTACTTATGCTTACAAAAAAATATGTTTTGGACTTTCAAATGTCGGTGCAACGCTTCAATGTGTAATGGACATGGATTTTCACAAATTATTAAATAAATGCATATTGGTTTACTTAGATAATTCCATCATAGTTTAAAAGAATTACGATGAACATCTAATACATTTAAGGAAATTTTTTTGGCTTTGTAGATAGTTTATAATATCATTGAATCCAAAAACTCCATATTTTCAAGACATCAAAGTAGATTTCTTGGTCATATTATTTCTAGAAAATGTTTAGCTATTGATCTGTTTAGAATTGAAGCTATTTCACATCTATCCTTGCCTCATCATAAGAAAACACTACAAAGTTTTCTTGGAAAAATCAACTTTGCTAGAAGATTTGTTTCAGATTTTACACCATTAGTTAAGCCATTAACAACCATGTTAAAGAAAGATAAGACCTTATCTTGGACCAGCGAAAGAAAGAAAAGATTTGAGGCCATCAAGTTAGCTATTTCACAAGATCCTACTATTGCAACTCAAAATTTTGATAATTATTTTACAATGTATGCACTTCCATGAGCTGAGACTATTTTAGTCATATTAACTTAGGTTAATGAAGAAAACACTAAGCAACCAATTGCTTTCTTTGGACAAAGTTTGCATGACTACGAGACAAGGTACACTTTTCTTGAAAAATAAGTACTTGCAGTAGTTAGAGGATTAAATAACTTCAAGTACATGCTTTCCAATAATAAGATACATGTCTTAGTCTCTCATCTAAGTGTTAAAGCATTCTTATTGAACAAAGAATTGAATGAGAAGAGAGCAGGTTAGATTACGAAGGTTATGGAGTATGATGTTGACATTCATGTTGCAAAAAAGTTTGAAGAAAAGGATTGTGTGAACATATAATTACTGATATGGAAAAACAACAAGATGCAGAATTAGAAAATTCAAAAGAGCATGTTGAAATCACATATCAACATCAGCATCTTAGTACAAACAGAAATTAGAAACCATAACTTATTCAAGAAGTTCAAGAATCAAGATGGATGATTGATTTGGTTAACTACTTATAGCACAAGTACTTATCCGGAAGGTATGGACAAGAATAAATGAAGATATTTCAAAGCAAGTTGTACCTTATGTTTTCATTAATGGTGTGTTGTTTAAAAGAGATATAAATGGAATTTTTCTGCGATGTATTGATTATGATAGAATTCAATAACTATTATCCAAATTTCATGAAGGACCTATAGGAGGTCACTTCTCAACATGTACTACAACCTTAAAAATTATGAAATCTAGTTACTATTGGCCCAACATATTCAAGGACTGCTTCGAGTGGATTAGAAAGTGTAAGAAGTTTGGTTTCTTTGTTGGAAAAGACCATTTAACTTTGTTTCCCCGTAGCCTATTTGAGAGATCGAAATTCATTCAATGGGGTTATTGGTGCTCAAAATAGTTTTGCCCCATTTTTCCATTGAAAATCTATCAATTTACGGCCTCTGCCATATTTTATCTCCCGTGTTATGCCCGAGAAGTATGTGCCTTCCTTTTGTTTCCGTAATCAATTCATTCCTGGGCTGAGGATCACGTATGGATCCATAGTTGTTTCCTTGTTTCTCTATTTATCTAGAAAAGTCTGTAATTTAGGTCTCCGTTCTCTGTTCATCTAAAAACTCGAGGCTCTCTTGTTCTTTCCATTTTCCACATTCGGGATTTGTTGTCCTTGTCATTTTTTCCCTAAATACTTGAAGAAAAATGAATGGATGTAGCTCAAAGGAATGTATTTGAGCCTTGTAACATTTCTAAATTCTCTGTCCTTGGAGAAAATTTCATCTCCAGGGCTCAAATGGTCATTTTTCTATATTTACTGAGTTTGATGGGCGTTTCTCCCGGTCAAATTTACATCCTTGTATCAACAGGAAATGTGGCCTCTTTTGGTTAGATGTGACTCGATAGGGTACTTAAAAAATTTTATGAATCACCTCAACTTAAAAACATGTCTATGTGGGAGAACGAAACTCATTTAAAGATTTGCTTTTTGGTTTGGCCTTGGAGTAGTCGTTGAGAGGACACATGGAGGTTTCCGTTGCTTTTCCCAGACTTAGACAATTTTTTATGTAGCTTGATACTGATTTGGCGAGACAAGGACACGTGGTGAGCCCGCGCTCATTCAGGGTCTTAAACTTGGGCACCATTTTAAAATTGCACCATGGGGATGCATGGAGGCTTCCACAGGGTCTTACCATACTTAGACTTTTCTAACTATTTTTGAGCAGCCTGGGACACGTGGAGAGACTATGCATGTTTGGGACTGGCCCTTGAGTTTTATTTTAAAGAAGCACCAGGAGGACACTTGGAGGCCTCTCGGTCACTTTGTATTTAACTTGGACTTTTCAACGGCAAAGAAGATTACCTCGGACCTTGACACATGGTGCCTTCACTTTGAGTTTTAAGCCTTCAAACAAATTTTTGTAGGCCAGAACACGTGGTGATCCCGCGCTCATTCAAGGTCTCAAATTTTGGGGACCATCTCAAGATGCGCCATTGTGACACATGGTAGTTTGAAAAGTCAAAAGGCGAGAGAAGCGGACCATCGGGGGCAACTTGGATTTTTTACCTCTTAAGGATTAAAATATCAAAATGGCTCGCAAGCCTGACAAAAGGGAGGTCAAGGTTGGCTTTGAAAATTCAAAAGGTGGGGAAGTGGACCATCGAGGGGCAACTTGGATTTTTGCCTCTTTTCATCAAAAGGATTAAAACATCAAAATGGCTGCTAGGCCGACAAAGGATCAGTCAAAATTTTCTTAGAGTCAACAGTGGAGGTGCGGACTTTCGAGGGAAATTTGGAAAATTTTCCTTTTGTGAAAAAAGGAGCTAAAGTATAAAAAGAGAGTGTGTTTCCATTGGGACCCACATTGGGACACCTATCAGGCCCATTTTTGAAGGCGGAGGGGCAAAGCAAAATGAGAATTTTTCCATTTTTTCAAAAGGTTGTAAAAGGTCAAAAGGAACCCCTGGGCCCATTTTAAATTGAATCTTCCACGTGGATGACCCAAATTCAAAGTAGAGATCAACGGTAGTTGTGCGTTTGTATCTGATTTTCCCCCATTTTTACTAAAATGCTCCTGGAGATGCGAGTCTTCATGATTTCTTGATATTTCCTACATGCCAAAAAGAGAGGAGAGTTAATTTGATATCTAAATTTTGTGGGGAAGATCTGAAGACATATTTTACCATTAAGATGAGATCTGACCCTTGGGCTCGATCTGATCTTCCATTTTTCCTTCCCAAGCATGCAAAGAACCAGATTTGACAGATTAGGGGTGAAAGTGGTTGGCGAGTAGAAGGAAGAGTGATCTACCAGAAGGAGGAGTTGAATGCAAGAGATATTCAAAGAGATCGCCCTCACGAGCACGACATCTTTTAATATATCGATTCGGGAATCGCGATCGAGATCATGGCAAGCAATCTTGGTATAATCAATGTTTAGGTTTTGGGGAAATTTTTGGTAAAATGTTATATATTGCATGAATTTATCGTGTAAATGGTTGGAGTGTTAGAGGTCGGAAAAATCCCAAGAGGAAAAATTGTGAGCTCATCTTTTCTGAGAAAGCTGATCCGAGAAACTTGTTTATCTCTTTTGTATTAAATTTGATTGTGTCAAGGTGGTTGTGAGTGCACAACCATTCAAAATCTCGAGATTGTTCTAGAAACTTTCCCCTACTAATAAATCTAATCAAATCTGAGTTATTTTGTGTTGATCTTGAGAAAAATTGTGTCTATGAGATGGTTTTTCTTGTTCCCATTGCAATCTTACATTGAAATCTTTTAAAATAACACAAGACCTTATCCTTGTGATAGTTTGGTGGCATTTGCAATTTCATTTATCAAAAGAGCTTTTTTATAATGAAATAAACACATTTAAAATCACTTGTGACTACTAACATGACTATAAGATTGTTTGTTAGGATTTAAGGGTATCTTAGGTGTGATGAAATAGAGTTTGATGATGTTTAGTTAAGTTTTTCAATTTGAGCCTTCATATTGAACTCTTAAATTTTGTGTGATAATGTGCTGATTTGGGCCTCCATTGAAGCACATATTCTAGTTAAAGGAACATTTTAGCTATTCTAAAGAATTTTTTTGTCTAAGCTTTCCATTTTGTAAGAGTTCTCATAGATCTAGCAAATCAAGTTCATTCTGCCTCACCTCCACCAAAATTCATTTAAAAACAACCAATCCTACCCATACTACCCCTGTTTGTCTTGTGTGTGCACAAATGCATAATTTCTATCACCAAAACATGTAGAAACAATCAGGATTCCAAATGTCTTTAGTAGCCTGAACCTTGCCTAGAAAATATCTCCACTATCTAGAGTGACAACTCGTGAGAGTTAGGTTTTGTTGTATTGATCATATTTTCTCCAAGGTCTTCTTAATAACTTCACTAGGAAGGATATCTCCATCTCCTCCACAAACAATAGGCTACAAAAGGGTCCTCTCACCCTGGTTGAAAGGCACAACCATAAAGTAGTGAGGATAGGTCAAATCCTCTTGAAGGTGCTACCCATTTCTCCACATCTGAGTGACAAAGAGCAAGCTGCATTTTATCCTGGCTACACTACATGCTCTTCTTGTCTCTAAGCTTCTTGCCAAACTTGTGATGTTTCTCAACTTATGAAGGAGAATCAATTTGGGTACCAACGGGGTATTGAATTCTTTGGCATGATAAACCTACCGTCGTCACAAGGACACAAGTGGATCTTGATTGCTAATATTACTTTACATGTTGGACTAAAGCAATAGCTTTGAAGGAAGATAATGATAATTAAATCTTATTATTCTACGAAGGAATAGTTTACTGATTTGGTGTTCAAAGAACTATCATTTTAAATAATGCTTTAGCATTCTTGGTACAAAGGTAACAGATTAGGCTATTAAGCATGCAATTCATTTAATTACTTCATCTAATTATTACCCACAAGGTAATGGATTAGCTGAAAGTACTAACAAAAATATTTTGAGGATTATCAAAAGACTCAAGGATAACCAAAGATCTTGGAATTTGATGTTAAATTTAGAACTTTGGGATGACAGAGTGACTCCTAAAAGATCAGTTGGCAATTCACCGTACAAGCTTGTTTATAGATGAGAGGTAAAGAATGTCCATCTCAGTTGAGTTGCATGCATTGGATTTACTACATCAAATGGAACTAATTGAGAATGAACCATTGCAGGTTTGTTATACAAAATTAATGGAGTTGGAAGAGTTAAGAGATCAAGCTCATATGAACATGGAAAATAATCAAAGACAGATCAAGAAAACATTTGATAAGAAGGCTAAATTCAAAGTCTTCAATGAAGGAGACATTGTGTTAAAATGGGATGTTGACCATGTAAAGCTAGGAAACCATACAAAGTTTGATATAACTGAGTGGTCCTTACATGATTTCAGCTCAAAAAAAGAACACAATGCATTTTATCTTTCAAGGCTAAATGGAGAGGAACTTCTCATTCCTGTGAATTGCATGTTTCTTAAACATTGTTATTGAAAATCCTGCATTGTTTGGTTAGAGTAGGATTTTCCTTTCAATAAGTGTAGTTCATGTACCTTACAATGTTTTTCAATTCAATAAGTTCACTTGTGCATGTAATCTGGTTCACCGGATCCTTTCCCAAGTTTTGATTATTTTTTTCAGAAAATGTAGTTTTTGGTTATATGATTTGACTCCATACCCAATCGAAAACAACAAGGCACTAGTCTTAATCTAGCAAGTAGCTTTCCTGTAGGATCACTGAAATGTTGACAATTTTTGCACTTTGCAAAAATGGGCAACTTGAAACTTTTTTACGATGGAAGGAATTGATGAAATGGACCTAACTAGGGGGATGCATTACAATTTTATTGTGTTTTCAGTTACAAAAATTGATTAACTACATGTAATTTATAGCTATGTGTGTTGTTACAAAATGTAACACCTCACATAGATGGCCATTCCATCTTCATCTTCAACAAGGAAACACAAAATCCCCGAATGACTAATGTAATGCCTTGATCAAGGCGGGAATCACAATTTAGGTGAAATGTTAAATTCGGGACCAAGAAACAGAGTTACAATTTATGTGAAAGAGATTTCATTTTAAGTTACATGTACCTCAAAACTCATTACTTATGCATTTTTAAATACATTTAATTATGTGATTGAGTTGTTTATTTCATTATATAATCAATATCCATCATAAAAGTTGAATGCAGAAATAAGTATACAACTCAGTTACAGAAATTAATGTTATTTATTCATGAAGAAATTCAATGTTTCCCACACAAGTTGTGGGATGTAACTCATAACTATTGAAGAAAGAAGTACATGTGCATAAAGTTAAAAGTAAAAGAGTATAGAATAAACCCATCATTTCCTTGGGTTTTTCTTCTAATCTTCTTGTCTTTAGTTCCAACTCCATCTTTCATCCAACTCTCCGGAAGCCACATTGATATACTGAATAAACAAAAGAAAAATGACATCAATAAAAGCCCATGGTTTGATCTCAGTACTCATGCATAATCTAACTACATGCAAATGGATTTCTAAATATCATAAGCATAAGGTACATCAGAGATAAATACATAATTGATAAAGAAGTATTCTATAGTAGCACATATGATTCCCAGAATCATTACAGAAGAAGAAAGAGAAAAGAAAAACTATGGAACATAAGAGAGGCCAAAAATCCTAATTATTTTCTAACTATTTTCTTAAGTGTGCAAGTACAGGTAGTAGATGAAGAAAGCAAAAATATTTTGCATAAATGATTACTATACTGAAATTAAATACATGCTTAAGGAATCTAAATGGTATAGGTTTATGAGATGTTCCAAGAAAAGGAAAATGCAAGCAGAAAATATCATCTTTCATCAAATTACAATCAAGTATAAGGTACATAATGAGTATTAGAATCTACAAAGAACTACTCAAATAAAGTATGATGCATAGAAAGAAGGCATTGGAACACTGAATCAGAAGTGAGGAAGTAGAGTACAAGTAAACAGTTCTTGTTTTTGGAACAAAGTTTTCATCAAAGAAAAAAATAAGCAAGGGTATCTTCCATTTTTCATTAAAAAACCTCTACAAGAACCCATGAAGAGGATAGTTACAGGAGATACCAAAAAATGAGAAAACTCTAAGGATTTAGATGAAGGAAAATGATAAGTTTAAAAGAACAGATAAATTTTACAGCTCATGATATCAGTAATGCAAAGTACATTTTTCATCATAATGAAAATAATGCAAGTTCCAGTTAGATGAAACAAATCAATAAATATTCTACTTGCAACTTATGGTTTCCAAAAGAAAGAGTACAAGAAGCCAATCCTCAAAACAACAGACTATATACTTCAATTAGATGCAAGAGTTTCAACATGGCTCAATTTAAGAACCAACTTAGCCATACAAAAGTTTTCCATGAAATAATTTCATAAATACATTCCATAATTATTCAAGGAAGGTGACAAAGAATTATTCATTCAGAATCTCAAGCAGTCATAAATTATAGATTTCAGAGCTTGCACCCAAATAAACCAGCTTCAAAACTCATAAGTGTGAATCCAAGAAAAGAAAGATAAGCTACATGTACTACTTAGTTATGATGTAATTTGCAAATGATTCATACAAATTTTCCATTTAAAGAATCATTACAAAAGAAGAAATGAGTTGTGGAATAAGATCCATCATCTAGTAATAGTTTTCAAAGGAAACAAATTGTATTTAAAAGGGTGACATTTCCATCTTAGAAACAAAGATAAATGATGAAATTACAGACTTAGCTAAAGATCGTTGAAGAGAGAAATAGGAAAGGCTTATAGCCTTAAAATTTTCCAACTATTACTTCAAATGTGTAGAAACAATCAGAAAATAACGAGCATTGTTAAATATGCATGCTATATTTTAAAGGTACACTTTCTTCAATCTACAAAAAAATTCAGGAATATAAATAATCTAAAATAAAGATAATAGCAATAAAGTTCATTCATCGAAGAAAATAGATTATCATTAGATTTCAAGTGGATGAATCTCAAGTTTATATCTTATAGAACTAGTCTTCATTTGTCCAATAAAGGCATCACCATTAATGAAGACACAATATTCAGGATGGAATATATATGCTAATCGAGAACTTTAAAAATAGTCAAGTACTGAATCTGAAGCTCCATGAAGGTGATGACTAAATCATATTTCTACATAGTTTTAAAAGAAATAATCAAATTAAGAATAATGAAAGCGTCACCTAGAATCAAATTAAGAAGCATATTACTTCTTGAAGTGTAGGATTCATCCATACAAAGATGTGATAATAAGATAACAACTGCTCACAAGAAATGCAAGGGAAGCATTCACCTATCAACAAATGATACATCCAAAAACAGTAGGTAGAAGGTTGTCAAATAATGAGAGCTATATATCTTGAATGTTATAGTAACATGTTCAGGCTCAGAAACATCAAAAGTACAGAAAGCTAGAAACTCACTTGGGAAAGGAAAAGCTCAAACATGGAGCATACATATATATTCGAATGGAGTTAACCAATGAACATCCTGAAATCACAAAACTCTAGAGGTGCAGAACAAAAAGAAGAATGTATATTTTACGACGTATGTGTAATACAAAATTAAATCTATCAACACAAAAATTACCAATTTGAGTAAGAAAGAGAAAGACTAAAACTCTCAAGTGGAAGGGTTCAGTTCATTAAAAACATCAAGTAAAGCAGAGGTCGATGACTCAAATCTATACAACGAATCGGAGGAAGTTGTACTATCAATCAAATAAAGAATGAAATAAAGTTAGCAAAATTCAAGAAAGATAAGGCTTATTTATTTTTCAACATTCATTCCTTTAATATAGAACTCCATATTTAAGAATGAAACAAAGTTCGAATGGATGAAATAATGATGACATCCAAAGATAGAAATTACATTCATCAACAATGGTAACAAAGTTTTCGAAAAATCGTAAATCATAAACATTTTCAATATTGAAAATTTAAATATAAAAGCTCAAAACCAAGCTACATTATCAATGTTTGAGCTACAAGTTTGTCACGTTTTCGGGAATCATTATTATAAACCATATGAATGTTACAAACCTAATTTGGGTACAAATTATCATGCGATGACGAGGATTTTTCAAGGCATTTAGAGAGACAAAAAGGAAATACAAAATGCATAGTTAAAGTTTCCATCATATTTGAATACAATTATAACAACCAATAGAAAACCCAATGTATATAAAAAAATTTTCTAAGCAAGATAAAATAAATGGCCCAAAATATTATTTTTTCAAGTGAAGTTTGAAACCCTTGTAGGGTTGAGGAACATAATCAAAATGCAGAGTGAATGACAAAGTCCTAAAGGCTTGAAGTTCTCATAAAATGACAAAACAAATCACAAAAAGCCACAAATCTCAATCATGTTCAATATCGTAAGATCCAAGGAAAAAAGTGAAAATGGAAGTATACATGTGCAAAAATACACTAGCTCATCTTTAACCTTTCATAGCGGTGATTGTCGATAGAGCTCAAACAAGAAAAATGACAATAAGAATAGAGTGCCTGCGAATACAATGAGCCTCATCAAGCTTGGAAGTAAAACATCAAAAATCAATCTTGAGATCACACATAGTGTTAGCGGCCATAACCAAAAACTCACAAAAATATTGAATCGAGAATAAAATAATGAAGAAACTATGAAAATTACTCGATCTAATACACAGAATACATGAAATAGCTACACAGACAATAATTAAAATTAGCAACACTATATCATTCTCACACTCATTTTTTATTAATTCACTATTTAATTACACTCCATTATATAGGAGATGTATAATAACAATCCTCACAACAACCTTTTCTGCATATATAACCATACACCCGTATGGTTTCAACCTCTCACTAATATAATAATAAAACAATACTAATTGTTTTATTATTCTAACTTACTAACTTACCACATACTAACCACATTTTACATTTATTACATTTACATAGTAAATGTACTTTCACTAATTTACCATAATAATAATTACACATGTAATTATTATTCACCCATACATACAAATGGAGCACTAAGATATATTTCCTAACATTCCCCCTTAGTGCGAACATCGGGAAAACTTGTCTTTGTACTTGCACTTATTTTCATGATCGATGATTTTATCGGATGATCATAAACCTAATAGATGGTTTCTCATAGGGTTGACCATAAACCAAAAATGATGGTTTTGCAACTGGTATACCATAAACCAAAAGGGTGATGGTTTTTACATAGGGTTTACCAACAACCGAAAATGGTGGTTTTACAAGTAGTGTACCACAAACCAAAAATAAGTTTTCAAGTGGTTTATCTACAACCACATCATGATGTGTCAAATACAATTACCAGCTCTCATCACATTTCACTCCATGGAAAAACATAGAAAATATATTTGCTCACTATATAGAAAATACCATAAATGTAGAAAACTAGAAAAGAAACATTGAGATCATGTTTCCCCTCAATGTGAAATTTCCTTTATTCGCAAACCACAATAGGAACATGCAACCAAACACATTACCATAAATGCAAAGAAACAACAAGAACACATTGTATAAAAAAAAATCATCATAGCTAATATGGCCCCATCGTTGGTGGACGAGAGGTTATTCAATAACCTCCAACCCTTTGTGCCTCCTTCCTCCAATAACTTCACTTAGTGTAGAAAGTCTTTAGAATTATAGTCAATTTCATATATTATTTGTTCATCTTCATTGTTTGAGCCTTCTTCAAATGACTATATTTGCTTCATTTTTAAGATTTCCATTGAGCAAGTCTTTAGCTTGATCTCTAGTTTCCCATTCTATAATTTTTTTACATCTGTAGGTTCTTTTTCTTTTCCATCTACTATCCTCCATAGGTTTTTATTCATTAACTGCAACTAGATTTTTACTCTCCATGTATGGAAGTTCAGCCCATTAAATTTATCTAATGGTGTATCTATTTTATTGAATCTAAATATCTAAAAAAAAATTGAATGTAGATTTGAATTACCTCTTCGATTCTCCGATTTCTTCAAAAAAAAACAAGGATCAATGTGTTGTATAGTAAATTTCATATTTCTCTCAAACGACATGATTGGGTTTGGTGACATTTACTGTTGTAGTTTCTTGTATAGCGAGATAGTTCCACACATAAAATTTTGGAGAAACACATATCATAAAAAAAAAATTTACGAGATATTCTTTGAGACATATTTAACTCGCTCTAGTACCAAATGTGAAAATTACTCTAATCTAATACAGAATACATGAAATAGCTACACAGACAATAATTAAAATCAACAACACTATATTATTCTCACACTCATTTTTTTATTTATTCACTATTTCATTACACTCCATTATATAGGAGATGTATAATAACAATCCTCACAACAACCTTTGTCTCACATACAACCATACACCTGTATGGTTTCAACCTCTCACCAATATAATAATAAAATAATACTAATTGTTTTATTATTCTACATTACTAACTTACCACATACTAACCACATTTTACATTTACTATTTACATTTACATAGTAAATGTACTTTCACTAATTTACCATAATAATAATTACACATGTAATTATTATTCACCCATACAAATGGAGCACTAAGATATATTTCCTAACATTCCCCCTAGTGCGAACATGGGAAAACTTGTCTTTGTACTTGCACTTACTTTCATGATCGATGCTAGAATGATCATAAACCTAATAGATGGTTTTTCTCACGAAAATGATGGTTGACCATAAACCAAAAATGATGGTTTTACAACCAAAAATTGGTTTACCACAAATCAAAAGGGTGATGGTTTTACATAGGGTTTACCAACAACCGAAAATGGTGGTTTTACAAGTGGTGTACCACAAACCAAAAATGAAGGTTTTCAAGTGGTTTACCTACAACCACATCATGATGTGTCAAATACAATTATCAGCTCTCATCACATTTCACTGCATGGAAAAACATAGGAAATATAGTTGCTCACATATAGAAAATACCATAAATGTAGAAAACTAGAAATGGAACATTGAGATCATGTTCCCCCCTCAATGTGAAATTTCCTTTATTCTACAAACCACAATAGGAACACTGCAACCAAACACTCTGCCAGACACACAAAGAAACAATAGGAACACATTGTATAAAAAAATAATCACCATAGCTGATACAGCCCCATCGTTGGTGGATCGACGAGAGGTCATTCAATAACCTTTAACCTTTGTGCCTCCTTCCTCTAATAACTTCACTTAGTGTAGAAAGTCTTTAATTATAGTCTATTTCATCTATTATTTGTTCATCTTCATTGTCTAAGCCTTCTTCATGACTATATTTGCTTCATTTTTAAGATTTCATTGAGCAAGTCTTTAGCTCGATCTCTAGTTTCCCATTCTATAATTTTTCTTACATCTGTAGGTGCTTTTTCTTTTCCATCTACTATCCTCCATAAGTTTTTATTCATTAATCGCATCTAGATTTTTACTCTCCATGTATGGAAGTTCACCCATTAAATTTATCTAATGATGTATCTATTTTACTGAATCTAAATATCCAAAAAAAAATTGAATGTAGATTTGAATTACCTTTGATTCTCTGATTTCTTCAAAAAAATAGCAGTGATCAATGTGTTGTATAGTAAATTTCATGTTTCTCTCAAACGATACGAACTTGGGTTTGGCTGACATTTCACATTGTAGTTTCAGTATAATGAGATAGTTCCACGCACAAAATTTTGGAGAAACCCAGATCACAAAAAAATGTTACGAGATATTCTTCGAGACAGATTTAACCTGCTCTAGTACCAAATGTGAAAATTACTCTGATCTAATACACATAATACATGAAATAGCTACACAGACAATAATTAAAATCAGCAACACTATATTATTCTCACACTCATTTTTTTATTAATTCACTATTTCATTACACTCCATTATATAGGAGATGTATAATAACAATCCTCACAACAACCTTTGTCTACATATACAACCATACACCCGTATGGTTTCAACCTCTCACCAATATAATAATAAAATAATACTAATTGTTTTATTATTCTACATTACTAACTTACCACATACTAACCACATTTTACATTTACTATTTACATTTACATAGTAAATGTACTTTCACTAATTTACCATAATAATAATTACACATGTAATTATTATTCACCCATACATACAAATGGAGCACTAAGATATATTTCCTAACATTCCCCCCCTTAGTGCGAACATGGGGAAAACTTGCCTTTGTACTTGCACTTACTTTCATAATCTGATGATTTTACAGGATGATCATAAACCTAATAGATGGTTTTTCATAGGGTTGACCATAAACCAAAAATGATGGTTTTCAGAATTGGTTTACTACAAACCAAAAGGGTGATGGTTTTTACATAGGTTTTACTAACAACCGAAATGGTGGTTTTACAAGTGGTGTACCACAAACCAAAAATGAAGGTTTTCAAGTGGTTTACCTACAACCACATCATGATGTGTCAAATACAATTACCAACTCTCATCACATTTCTTTGCATGGAAAAACATAGAAAATATAGCTGGTCACATATAGAAAAAGCCATAAATATAGAAAACTAGAAATGAAACATTGAGATCATGTTCCCCCTCAATGTGAAATTTCCTTTATTCTCTAAAACCACAATAGGAACACTATAACCAAACACATTGCCATACACGCAAAGAAACAACAAGAACACACTTTGTATAAAAATAATCATCATAGTTGATACAACCCCCTCATTGGTGGTGACTCCGAGAGGTCATTCAATAACCTCCAACCTCTTGTGTGCTCCTTCCTCCAATAACTTCACTTAGTGTAGAAAAATTATTAGGAATTATAGTCAATTTCATCTATTATTTGTTCATCTTCATTATCGAGCCTTCTTATGTGACTATATTTGCTTCATTTTTAAGATTTCCATTAAGCAAGTCTTTAGCTCGATCTCTAGTTTACCATTCTATAATTTTTCTTACATTTGTAGGTGCTTTTTCTTTTCCATCTACTATCCTCCATAGGTTTTTATTCATTAACGCATCTATATTTTTACTCTCCATGTATGAAATTTTAGCCCATTAAATTTATCTAATGGTGTATCTATTTTATGAATCTAAATATCCAAAAAAAAATTAATTTAGATTTGAATTACCTTTGATTCTCTAATTTCTTCAAAAACAACATTGATCAATGTGTTGTATAGTAAATTTCATATTTCTCTCAAACGACGAACTGGGTTTGGCTGAAATTTCTATTCTAGTTTCTTGTATAGCAGATAGTTCCACACACAAATTATGGAGAAACCCAGATTGCAAAAAAAAAAAAAAAAAAAAAGGTTATGAGATATTCTTGAGACATATTTAACCTACTCTAGTACCAAATGTGAAAATTACTCTGATCTAATACACATAATACATGAAATAGCTACACAGACAATAATTAAAATCAGCAACACTATATTATTCTCACACTCATTTTTTTATTAATTCACTATTTCATTACACTCCATTATATAGGAGATGTATAATAACAATCCTCACAACAACCTTTGTCTACATATACAACCATACACCCGTATGGTTTCAACCTCTCACCAATATAATAATAAAATAATACTAATTGTTTTATTATTCTAACTTACTAACTTACCACATACTAACCACATTTTACATTTACTATTTACATTTACATAGTAAATGTACTTTCACTAATTTACCATAATAATAATTACACATGTAATTATTATTCAACCATGGAGCACTAAGATATATTTCCTACGAAACCAAGCTCTAAAAATCTACGTAACTTCACAGAGGCTCGATAATCATAAACATTAAGTCCAAAGGTATTCAAATAGAGAACCTTCATGCTCAAAAAGGAATAAAGAGAGCTCAAATGACGATAATTAATTGGCCACCCTTGCAAATTTTGCTGAAGCTCGAAATAGAACAAAAATGACGATGTTTAGAGCTTCATATGACAAATTCCTAGAGAAAACAAGATTGAAAGATCATCAATGTCAAGTGAGAAGAAAAATGGCCAGGGCTTCGCCACTCGAAAGGAGCATATAGAATGAGAAATGATAAGCTCGCCAAGATTTTTAATCAAACCTAACTCATTTGAGTGAGCATCAATGACCACGATGGCCTTAGTACAAGATCAAATGGCTTGGAGGTAAAACCTAATCCAACCACCTAATCAAAGTAGAGTTTATGATCAGCGATTCTGAGATCCAAATGGTACAAAAGATCAATGGCTATAATTCAGTACCAAGATCAAAGCAAACTCAAGCCCTAACGACGTCAACTTCAACCATGGTTCAAAAAATCAATGACCGAGATCAAATTATACACAAATTGTGGAGATGAACAAGTCTCCTACCGCATTAATTATGGAGTTTGAACCCTAACCGAGAGGAGGTCGAGATAGATCAACATGTTGATAATAAAAAAGAATGAAGATCAATGAATCTCATTGAAAGCGTGTAATTCAACCATGGTTCAAAACTTCCCATAGTTAAGCAAAGCCACCGATAAAACATACAAAGGGTGAGTCATTGTGGAAAGGGGGCCAACCCCATGTTTAAACAAAACCATTACTTTGACCTGAATAAGGTCCAAACTATATCACAAAATGATGATGACATAATTATCAAAAAGGTAAATTTTACCTTATGTTATGCATTATTTCTCAAAAGACGAAACTATATTATATGCCATGGTAGGATAAACAATGATTGTAAACAAGGAAGGGTTTACCTTATCATGTTATGTAAATGGTCTAGTCAAATGAGACCTGTGACTATGGTCCAAGCAAATTAGTCAATATGGTCACCTTTTTCAACCCATGATGACGCCTAAAAAGGTGAAGAAACATGTATACATATGCCAAGACAAAGGAAACAATATTCCTTAAACAATCCAAATTACCTTAATATCCTTGAATTACAAAAGGAGGCACAAGTGGCAATTATTCATGCAAGGGAGGTGCTTTTACATCATGATCATGGTGGTCCCCATAGGAGGGAATATTTTGAGTTGAAGACAAATACATTATTTTGGTTACAGGAGAATAATATTTTGCATGTCATGCACTAGAAGACAGAATAGCAGAGAACACAAACAGATGTCAACATCAAAGATCAAGAAGACCTTTTGACATGCTAATTACCTTATTTTTTACAAATAATGGTATTATTTTCTTGCACATGCCTATAGGTGGTCCCCACACATTGGGTGAGTGTTTTGCAAAGTATTAAAGGAAAAAGAATTATTTTTGCTCACACAAGAAGATTAATTTTTACATGTGCATCCAAGGGGGGTAGAGCTAAAGAATGCCTAAAATTATCATTGCAAGTGGATCAAGTTGCAAGTGTCACATCAAACAGAAGAAGACAAAGATTGCATGCACATTGGAGAAGACTTACACAAAGAAGAAAGGGATATTATTAGCCAAAATTTTTCAACCAATTTTATTAAAAATAGATCACCAACTGCGCTTGGACTAATATTTATTTTTATAACTAAAGCTATTAATGCCTCATTGTAATCAACATGTCTATTTTTATTCCTTTATTTATTCATGATAAAGGGGTAAAATTATCATGCATGGACGAGTACAAATTTAATCCTATTTTTAGGATGGGTTGGGTGAATAATCTTGTTATATATGTGTGCAATCAGTAAGGCACAAGAAGACTTTTGGACATAAGAGTCTTTGAAGCAATTTTACGCGATTTTGCCCCATCAATGAGAACTGATTTCTGCCTTTCCAATTATTTGCAGTGGTGTGTATCTCTTTATTAATTCTTGTGAATTTCAATTCCCTAATTAATCATCTTACCTTGTTGCAAATCTGGTAATTTCTGCATAGTATTAGTGTGCATGTTTATCTTATTGTGTTGTTTTGATTTATTCCTCAATACACAAAGTATTTTTCCTTAATATTCTGCTAAAAACCATTGGTTTGTGCATCCAAATTTCATTCTCAATTTTATTGTGCATATGCTCAGTCAAATCCCTCAACAAGTTTGGTGTATCACCCATTTCAATTTCAATTACAACCATTTTTTACCCTCAAAACCCCAAAAAATTAGTTTAGGATACATCAAAAAGGAATCGGCCTTGATACGAGACTCACCTCAACAATAGGTATACCCACAAACCTGAGGTGTTTCCTTTGATCTACGAAAGTGATTGATTCACAAAAATCTTAGAACCCCTATTGTCATCTCTCAACTAGGGTGCACTTTCAAGAGATAACATGATCCATAACCAAGATTTATAAGTATTGGTGAATATCCAAAAAATATATGTTTAAAAATATTTGTTTGATTACGTAAGGGACATTTCGTATGAGGAACACCTAGATGAGAGGTGAAACTTTAATATAAGACCTTCATAAATCACATATTGATAAAATTGGGATTTGTTGTGATTAGTAATTGCTAACCATATGGTTTGAAATATCTTCTTCTAGGTATGTGCAACATACTAGAGAGACAGATCTCTCATTAAACTTTTTATACATATGTATTCTAAGCAAAATCTAGTCATATCTCTTATTGAAAGTATGGTTAAGAGAAGTGGTACAAACATAACATTTTGCAACCTTCCATAAAATCCTAGCATAAGTTAACTATATTGTACACACCAAGATTTAAGGAACACTATTCAAATTTTTGTTAATCTCTTTGTCATTGTTTTGCAAAAAGAATTAACTTTGAAATTAGGTGAGAGAAATCTAGCCAGAGATATTTTCTTGTAAAATATCGTACACAATGTGAATATTCAATGAATACCACACCTCAAAAACTCAAGGGTATGAACCTAAGAAACCTCTATGGAACTTGATAACTAAAGACTGCCAAAGGTAATGTTGGTTAATGGAAATGTCATCACTAAATACATCACCATTCCATAGAGGCTATCATTGTATTGATTCCAAAGGGTTTCATAATATTTTTGAAATAAAAATCCCCAAATCTAATAGGAGCACATAGGATAAGTAGGCTATGAAACTCTAAGTATTTCTCCCAAAGGATGATCCAAAAATACTAAATTTCTAACCAAAATTACATTGATGGTGGTAAAGGAGAGAAATTCGGAAAGGGATGCCTTTTTTGTGAGTAGGACAATTATAAAGTTCACACCCAATAACCAGAGTATTTCAACATTCAATATAAAAGAAAAAAACAATGAAGCTATCTAGTGAGAAGAACAAACCTAGACACAAAGTTCTTAGATTCATTTATTAAAGATACAAAGCTCTTTCTGGATCATTATGCTTGAAAATTGCATAAGAGGTTATGAGGAAATCCTCGCCATAGATGTGTTCCCCCAAAATGGAGTCATCTATAGAGATCCAATTCAGGCGAGAGGGAGGCATATATCTTTGGCATTGAACGGTATTGTCCCCCTCTCTACGCTATCACCCGGAGCCCCAATTCTAGAGATGCCTCTCTCTCCATCTCCCATAGGAGGCTAAGATAGGCCATATATAGAGTAGAGTAGAGAACTATCTATTCATTGCCGACATGAATGTCATCCTTTGAGATCTATGATAGATATATATGACTCTCTCTATATAGAAATAGAAGAAACATAGGAAAAAGATAGTGGAAGAAATTTATATTTTGTTTCATTTGCATTGATGACATAAATTCCAACAACAACAATCCACAATTTCTAGAACGTAGATGTTATCAAAATCTAGCATTTTGATAATCCTTTGGAATGGAGAAGCCATCCCAATTCATAGCAATGTGAATTGACTTCTCATCTTCCCCATATGACTCTCCATGTTCACATTCAACTTGTGACCTTTCATTTTCCATTAGAAAAGAAAAATTAAGTATTTTCTCTTATAATTTTGAGAAAATACTTTTACAATTTAAAAAAATGTCACTTAAGTGAATACGACAAAATACAATGATTACACCCAACGATGAATTAGAAGAGGGAGAATTTTTCATTTCGATGAAGAGGATTTCTTGCTCTTGTTCCTTGAATTCTTTTTCGGACTAAGTTATTATAGCTATCAACTTATCTACCTATAGAATAGCACACATGCATCCAGACACCTACATCCATGTTCCAGTAATATCACTAATATTCTTGCGTTTATTGAGCCATACTTCCTGATCCATTGCAATTTTTTCAATGTAACTTCTGATTTTCGCTAGAGACTCTAAATTGTTTTCATTGAAGGAGTGAGAGTCACTTTCCTCCTTCTTGACCATCCCTTTGAATGAAATGATGAGATCTTCGTATGATGAGTCCTCGGTGAGTGGTGGGAACTCAAGTCTCTAAACACAAGTGTAGGTATTGTTTAAGGTATTAAAATATTGTTTCCTGCAAGAGTATAAATTTGATATGTCATTCTTGAGTATTTCATGTTTCCTGTCCAAGATACTATAGTCAATAAATCACACACTTGGATTCATTATTTAGTCTCGATCTCATACTAGTATTCATATAGTTCTTGAGTGAAAAGAGTAATAATTAACCCATGTCTCTGGCCATTTTTATATTGCTTAGTGTATTTTTCGATATTACACCTACACTTTCCCAATTTGTTTTATCATTTTATGTCTTTCCTATCTCTTACTAGGGTGCCAAGCTAGAATAGACATGCCCCACCTTACTGGTCACCTGCGGGGTGCCCCGATCCTCTTTGCACCTTACTTTTACCTTTTGGGTAGTTTCTAGTGTTTGAGATTTCTATCTTTTTGGTGGTCAACCTTATCGGGTTTATTAATGAAATTAGAAAAATAGAACCATATAGATATAAAGTTATGTCAACAATAACTAGTTGAGCAATAAGAATCTACTATCACCATCTATATTTGCATTCATCTATCTCTATCATAAGGCACACAAGGCTAGTTCATCTACATCACACTTCATACAGAGGGAAGTCTATTATTTCCATGCACACACTTACTAAATTCTACATCTAGTTATTTTCTAGCTACTTCACAAAGTGCGACTGTGACAAGAGAAAACTATGGCATGATTTACACACACACAAACACACCTACAACAACATTGGGTCTGATATGTAGTGTAATGCTGGTTAGTAAGTCCACCATCAGGCCACCGAGGACAGTTTGACCGCTTTATATGCATCATTATTAAATTTTAGTGTTTGGATGTTTTTCTTAAGGGTTTGTGGGTGATTTCTTCATCTATGATTTACGGCGACATCTAACGTAATTTAGCATCATTCACACGACAGGTGGCAAAGTTAGGTAGTCTCTTCTCGACACCTCAAAGGAGGGTTTTAGGTTATTTCCGTAAACCGGAACCTATATCTCGTAAAAGGGTGCCCACACACTCCCTTATCCCTTTCCAAGTGCCCAGTCCAGTCAAAGAGCTCAAATTTGTACTTTCTCAAGCTTCTGTGTGGTTGTTTCCTCCTCCTATGTACATGGTTTGCACTTTGTGACACGTCCAACACCTTCATCAAATTAGTTAAGGACTTTCGTAACCCTTTCTTGCACATTATGGTTTCATATTTCTATTAACTTGGTTATCTGGTTCATTTTATTTGTTTATTTAGTTGTTATTTACTACTTTGCATATCATTAGATTACACTAGGATATTACCTTTTATTTTAATCATTTTGGTGAACCCATACTCAATCTTCATGCTTAGGATCCTCATTTTTTCCTCTATCATGGCTCCTAAAGTTTCTCAAGTTTCTTTTTCGATTTACTTAAGATGCATCGAAATTACCAAGTTGTTTTATAAATAGCCTTAGACACCAAGTATTTTCCTAAGGATACACCACCGCATGAAATAAGCCCTATTTTCAATCATCTCATGGATGACCCTAGTCCTTGTGATCCTCCATCTAATCAATCTATATTGGACTCAATTCAAACTTTGAATTTTTATTTCAAGACAAATTTATGGCCATGGAATCCAGGATTACATCTCTCAAATATGAAATCTAACATCTTAAGGATGATTCTTAGGCTCATGTTTGTTCTCCCTCTTCATCTCATCCTCATTCTATGTCCACTACATGTGCCCATGTCGGTGAGCCTCAAGTCATACCATTACCAAATTCTATCATTTTTTAGCGCTACTAAGCAACATGGCCTTCTTATTGAGCTCCTTATTTGTTAATTGATCACTTTACTACCTACTCATTACTATCCTCCTTATAAACTAGAAAAATATCAAGGGCATCCACATTGCAATTATCATCGAATCAATGGACATAACAACAATGACTGTTATGTTGTACAAGGAAGAATCAAACATCTTAAGTGTCCTAGATTTATCTCATTTGTTGCACAACATTCTATTACATATAGAAATCCTACATCTCAAAGTGGATACCTAAATCTAATTCATCTATGTCTAATGAGCATCACACCATCACTTCTAATGTTTCTTCTTCCATCACTCAATCACCACCTATGAAATTTACTCAATTCAAGCAACCACCTCTCAAAATTAGTCTCACTCTGCCTCCCCTCAAGGAATATATGGTACTATAAAGTCAACCTAAGCAACCTCCTCTTAAGGTTGAGCTCACTCCTCCTCAATTAAAGGTATCTATGACATCACCAAAGTCATGCTCCACAACCACTCCTATAGTTAAACTTGTGATTTTGCCATCTACTATAGATCCTACCTATGTCAATGACTAGGACCCGAATGAAGCTTACTATGATGATGAACCATTTGATGGTCACACTCCTTTATCACCTCAACGTCTCATCACTTTTGTTAAGGAAACTACTCCTTACATTGATCCACTTAGTGTATTTTGACTAGACCTTCATTGCTTACATACTTGGGTGACATCGTCACTCCTCGTGCCTTGAATTGTTATCAAATGTCGATATCCTCGCATGCACTTGATGCTTCATGTTTGATAACTAACATTCTCTAAGTATTATTACAAACCTCTTCATATATTTGTATCGACCATTTGTCGATGACACTCTCCGTGATTCGGTTCTCACTTGACTGTTGAGGACATTTTCCACACATAAACCGCACACACTTCATAGTAGTTACTACACATCATCACACCATATGACATCATCTACAGATTACACATTACTTGCTATAGATATTGTGTGTCTTCATACATTCTACACTTTGCATCCTACATCTTGTCCTGCATACATCACCCCACACCTACCGCATATTACGTATTTTATGCCTTAAACATGACATATTACATTACACGTTTTATATATACTACACATAAACACATCTTATACCATCTACAAACACCGTATTCACACCATTCATCCTACCACACATAGTACACATTTTGCATATTCACCTCTACACATTGCGCTCACTACCCAATGATGTAATTTAGTCTCACGGTCCATACTGAACTGTTGAGGGTATACATCACAAATGGACCTCATCACACCTACCTATTCATCATTCAATCTTTCTCTCATGTGACATTACTAGGATTAGTAATATACGCCTTAGGCTATAAGGTCACTTCTTCTAACATCATCTTGTGATAGGTAGTACCATAACTTTCACTTACATTGTTTAGTGGTTTACACTTTAGGCTAAATCACTACCTCCTTTCTATTCATCTTTTCATGATATGCACTTAGGATTTAGAGTCACACACACTTAATAGCTATGTCACCACCCATCACTACACACTCATCACAACGTGCTACACAAAATACATAGTTTGACATTTTACCGATGACGCACTCTCATTATTGGTTCATTCTTGACTACTGAGGGGGAATACTAAGTGAACCTCACTACATACAATTCCATTCACTCGAGGGGCATGCAAATCCTCTCATCCACTTTACATGAACCATTCCATCCATCCACAACATACTGCATTTTATGGTTGTATTTACTCTTGTTTGCACTTACTCTTACATGTTCACTTTACTACTTATGCTAGATAGATATCTTGTATGTCATTATATTTATCATACACACATGCACGTTCACATCCTTATCTAGTTGTGATCACAAATACATAGCTTCTACACATAGCACCGATGTTTGATAGACTACCTTCTAGGGGAATCCACATTCATACACTACAAGTGTTATTGTTTCATTTTTACTTAGAACTTTTCATTATCAGGTTATACACACTTTGACATACTTGTTATTTTTATAACATGATAACAGGTGATTCATATGCCACATTTGTTATGCATGAATATTTTCTTCCATAATTGTTTGTTATATTGTTTGCAAGAATTTCCCTTTGTCTTATGTGCACACTTGTTTGTTTACTTGAACATGACAACCTTGAGTGTATTGCGACACCATGAGTGGTGTCCCAAATTTGCAACCAACTTTATGTACCCTACTTTGTCTTCTTGGGTGTTTCTATTGTTTTCTTATGATCTAGTTTACACATTTCTTGTTTAGCTTATACTTTTCTCTACATGCATGCTTGTTTGTACTAACACTTATCTCCTAGCCACTTTTTAATGTGTGCCTTGGTCTTTACCAAGCACATTCCCATCCCTTGTAAGGAATTGTTTAAGTTCACGTGGCTAGTTCTCTTTTGGGGCAGCATTCTCCTATTTGCAACGTTGCATGCACGTCCAAAGAGGGGGAAATCATTTGGGGTTTACACGGTACCGATACGATTCAATCTACAATTTAGTATATAGTTCAATCTATAATTTAGTGTATAGTTCAATTCTATAATTTAGTTTATAGGTCGATACATAGTTTTGAGTGGGTTTAAAGTAGTCTATGAACCCCATACATAACGAGTTTTATAGGGTACAACATCCTTAACATTCTTGGGAGTAGTTACAAGTTCAAGGATACAACGGAATTTCCTTCCTACGCTATTTCGTCAACGATGTCGATTGCCCAAAAACGAGACAGTATAGAGATCTCTTCACCAATCTCAGGGAAGTAATTACATTTTGGACAAAAACATAGCTTTCTCCCTATACTTCTTCAGCCACAATGACATGAGTTGAAAAAAATAATCACACTCTACGGACGGTTACATGATATCCTTTTCTACACCCATTCTCTCATCACGGATCAGGTGCACATGTTCCTTTTTCATTTCATTAAATTATTTTTACTATATACATGTGTATTTACATGAAATTTTTACATATATTTGACTACTTGATTATCTTCTCCTTTGTATATCCTGTATGAGAAGCGAGAAGTCAACAAAAATAACAATAAAAACATTTTATGGCAAGCAAAGCACACACCTCATACTAACATATACAGGTACATCACACACATTTGTAGATACACACATGCTTCCTCGTTATGTTCACTCTCATCACTTGTACATTATTACATCTTTAGTCTCCACGCTCCCTCTTTTTATCACTCCACGCTCCCTCTTTTATCACTCCACGCTTTTTCTAGTCTTGTGGCATGTTTTCTACATCTTTCTACATGGATATTAGGCACACATCTATACCTACTTTATGTTACCGAGCATTCTGCTCACCAACATAAATTTGGGCAAATGTAGTCACTAAATCATGCACTTGGAGTCATTATTTAGTCCCGATATCATACTACTATTCATATGGATCCTAAGTGAAAAGATTAATAATTAACCCATGTCTCGGCCATTTTTACTTTTCTCGTTGTCATGCTTTCAGTCTTAGACCTACACTTTCCCAAAGTATATATTATTATTTTGCATCTTTCATATCTCTAACTAAGGGCACCCAGTGTCTTGGTCCACTATGGGGTGATCCTCTTCGCACTTTACTCTTACATTTTGGGAAATTTCTAAGCTGTTTGAGATTTCTATCTTTTTGGTTATTGGCCTTATTGGGGTTAATTACAAAATTACAACAAGTGAACCGTATCAATATAAAGTTATATGACCATAATGAGGGACCAAGTACTAGGCATCTACTATCACAATCTAGAGTTGCATCCATCTAGCTCCATCAAAAGGCACACAAGGCTAGTTCATCTACATCACACTTCATAGGAGGTGAGTCTATTATTTCCGAAACACATTTACTACATTCTACATCTAGTTGTTTTTCTGTTACTTCACAAAGTGCGACACACACACACAAGAGAAACCTAGGGCACGATTCACACACACACACACCTAGAACTAAATTGGGTCCGAGATGTAGTGTAACACTTAGTTAGTAAGTCCACAACTGGGGTCGCTGAGCATAGCCCACACCCTTCATATGGATCTTTATATTTTAGGTTTTGATGTTTATATTGGGGTTTTAAAGGTGTTTTATTCATATTTGATTTACTATGACATCCAACGCAATTCCATGACATTCACGTGATAGACGGTGAAGGCGTAGGAGTCATTTAACGATACCTTAGAGGATGGTTTTAGGCTATTTTCATAGACCAAGGTACCCAAATCTCGAGAAAGGAGCCCACAGGCACCCCTATCCCTTTCCAATCACCCAGTCTAGTCGAGAGCTCGAGATCTGCACTTTCTTAGGATTTTGTGTTGTTTTTTCTTCCTCCTGTGTAGTTGGTTTGCACTGTGACACAATCTAACACCTTTGTCGAATCAACTAAGGACTTTCTTAACCCTCTCTTGCACATTAGGGTTTCATATTTCTATTTACTTAATTGCTTGGGTCATTTCCTTTGTTTATTTAGTTGTTATTTACTACTTTACATAGCATTATACTAGGCTACGATATTACATTTTATTTTAATCATATATGGATCCAAACTTGAGACAAGTTCTCTGTAGCAAATGTGAACACATTATTACTCAAAAGGGTGTAAGAGTCAAAGGAACTCATCTCTCGATATCACCAGGAAATATTTAGTCCAAATAAATCACTTCTTTTGCAAACTCCTCCTTTACTTTGTTCACTTGAAAGTGTTACAAGAACATAATTGATGAGATAAGTGATATATATGGAAACAAAGCCTTGCCTTGGTTAATGCTTTTCTCGATCCATTTATCACTCACCTTCCCCGCATCATGTAATCTTGTCCTTTCTTGATTTCTTTGGGATCAATACTACTGATTGGAGGAATATCTTCAATCAGAAGAGAAAATTTTTATTAAGGCCCCGAGAAGGGTTTTATGTAAGCACTGAGAGCTTTTACTTGTTTCTCAAATTACATAGTTACTTTCTAGTGTCATTTATTATAAGAAATGATGTGAGAAGAGGATTCCTTAAATAGATGGGAATCACCCTCGTGTGAATCTTGACCCAATGAGATGTGGGTCAACTCATAATCTGACAGAGTTATTTCCTCAATAGGATTTTCAATCTTAGGCATGGAAACTTCAACATACTAATTTCTTGAGATGTCACTTAAGAAGCGGGATGAATATGTTTGGTCCTTCCTTCTTCACTTGGACTTAAAAGTCATGAGATTGCTTTAATACTAGGTATGACAACAAGTTGTGTTGTCCTTGGTTCATTTTTTATCATTTCTTGAATCCATGGGAATGGATCATCGGTTTTGACATGATACTTCCATTGGATCATTCTTAAGAACTTGTGGTGGAGCCAACTCTTGAACATCATGAGGAATATTTGTCATTGGGGAAGACATACCTAAATGCTTTTAGAGAGAAAGGTGTTACGATGAATCACTCTTGCTTTAATTATGAGGTTTGGCAAGATCTTAGATGATCTTTTCCTATTTACGAGTTCTCCTGGAATATGCCATCACTTTGTTCATTACCCTCAATTCATGATTTTTATCCTTTATATGTAATGATTTTACTTCAATCAACTCTCCTTGGCTCACTTATCTCAGTTCAACCAACTCACTAAGCTCATTAAACTAGCTCAACGAGGGGTGTGGGTGGATCTAACTCGCTTGATGAGTTATGATGGAGCTTTAACTCATTTTTAGTATCCTCAATCTACACAATGTTCTTGGGTTCTAAATCTGTTGTGTCATGTGATGTTATGCCTTTGCTACTATGGTTAAAATGATGCCTCAAGACCTGAAAACTTGAATTTCATACTTGATGAGGAAACCTTTCTATACTTGAAATGAAGACATGCTATTTTTAGAAAATTCTCTGCTTTTTCCCTTCTTCATTGTGGATCACTTTGTTTGTTGCCTTGGTTGTTTTTCGGAGAACACAACCTTGAGGAAATATGCCTTTCTTGAGAGTTTTCTATTTATAATAAATTCTTGTATAGAGACTTACGATTTTTGGTAAATTCCCTTCCAAACCTAGGATTGTGATGAAACTAACTTCACCAGATAGGTTTCTCCTCTGGATCTCACATATAAAATTTTATCTCAATCGATTACTAGAATGCGGAAAATAAAAAAATGAAAACCACCCCACAAAGTTGGGTTTTTATGTTGTTAAAAATCTAGGGCATGCATGTATTTTCAATCACATGTGTATTGAATGAACCTATAAAATAATAAGATTGCAAAAAACCTCACTTCGATCCCTGCACCGGTTTGTGAGATACAAATTTTTCACTCTCCGGGTACAGAGTCATTTAGGAAAAAATATAAACATGGGGATTTGAAAAATGCAAAATTTGTAAATTATTCTTTGTCATGATCATGAGAACATGGAGAAAGGAATGGAGGCAACTAATCTGGAAAAAAATTGGCAAAGTTCAAGGGGAATTTTGAGAAAATGGATAAAGATATTCGAAAATGTTATCTTTTTGGTTTTTTTGCTTTATGGGGGGCACATTTTTCTGTCCCCCTTGTCCCCTTGGTAAATGGATGAAAGGGACACAAAAATTCACCCTATCCCTATGAGGACAAGTGGCAAACATGCATTGGGCAACGTGTGAGAGAGAAGGGCTTGTTTTTAACACACTGGGACCGAGTTTGGGTCATGTATAGAGGAACCATGTGGGAAAAAGGGGGTGAATTTTTTTTTCCCTTTGGGAAAGGGATGAAAAGGAAAAAAAAACTGCACCTTAGCCTCACGATGACAATTTGGTGGACATGTGTTGCACGAGGTGATGGCTAGAAAAATTATGAATAGTGCTTACGGAGGCTTCCCAAGGTCATGTGGTGGGTCTAGGAGCTCAAATGGGGGAGGGGAACATTTTTTCCCCTTTATCCCCTTAGCGCAAAGGGATAAGAGGGACACAAAATTACTTCTCGGCCTCGTGCTTTAACATGTTGCACAAGAAAACATTTCTAACTATGAGAGTGTACCTTGAGAGAGAGCTTGACGATGAAGTTGTTGAAGCTCCAAGAGGTATTTTGAAACTTATGTATATGATTTTGACTAAAAACACATTTAGAGACAAATAGGATGGGTCCCATGATCTAATTATGCTTGAAACCCCCTCATATTAGTCTTTTTATTGGGATCATGGGTTATGCTTTCCAAAAAGAGTTTTAAGAATAAGTTCCTTGGTTTTGTGATATATATGAAAATACCACCATGTAGGTAATTTCATTATCTTTACAATACTATCTTGTTTGACCTCTAACTCATTCCATAGCTCCTGAGTCACCTTCAAGTCCGGGTGCTTTTTTGGAGTGCAAACTCCTTCAACTTTAAAACCCCTTTTTACTTAACTTGTTTATAAACCTCCAAATATTCCCTAATTCTTCCTAAACCACTTCCATAATTTTCATAGCTCATTTATACTAGTTCTTGATGAATTTGGGCCTTCAACTCTGTCCGGAGGGTGCACATGTCTTAGAAAGGCTGAAAATAACCATTTCTAAACCTAATGAAAATTTGTTTTGAGAGGCACCATCTAAGATGAATATCACGAACTTTATATCATATTTTCAACACATGGGCTACGTCATTACAAAACATATGATTACTTGGAGTATTGGGATAGGCACGACATAGGGGGAAACTAATCAAGGGAATGCTCAAGAGGGCTTACAAGCAAATGTTTTAACACTAGGTATAGTTATCATGTTTTCAATATCAATTTTTTCCCATGCAAAAACACATGACAACATGATCATCAACATAAAACCAAAAAAAAAGAATCTTATATTCTTTCATAGTTTCACTTCAAACTTAAGAAATTTTAAAAGGACAAATATCAAAATAAATGTTTGATATGATGCATATTTGTATACTGAAAATAAATTTTTTTATTTCAAGATGAAATTCCTTTTAAAATAATTCTTTGTTAGATATGTGACAACAAAGTTAAATTTTGGATCCCTTTGTGGCACGGGTTGGAGCTCATTTCCCAAAGGGGGTGTGGGGTGCTTACCACCCCATTCATGTCGAGGGGGTCCAAGTGGGTAGTGACATGTTAGGGACCCCTGCGCACCCTCCTGTGGGGTTTGGGGCGGAGCCTCTAAAGAAAAAGATAAGGAGTTAATCTCTTGCTTATAGAAAGTTGAGTTCAAGCAAATTATTTTTTTATGAAGGAAAATCCTAATGCATTTTTTCCAATTTATTTTTAGTAGGAAGAATCATAACTATACTTTTCCAATCAAGAGTATTTTTTTTAAGATCCAAAATATCTCATAAAGAGTTCACATGTAATTTGTTCATCTTTAGTTAATAAAATCTTGATATCTTGCATCATGGATGTTTTGTTAAGCACTAAGTAGGGTTTTACCATGTAAATCGGGGTTTGTCTCTTGCATGTTTAGTATTTTGTATATTCCATATTTCTTTATCTTTATAAATCAATTTTTTTTCACCTTTTTGTTTATTAATCATTGCTACAAAGTCTATAGTTTCCTAGTATTCTTAAAATATGGGTTTCAAAAAAACTATCGATCTCAAGTGATCACACCTTGTTTTCACATATTTTGGATGTAATTAAAAATTTAGAAAAAATCAAATAAGATATTTATACCAATTATATTTTTATCTAAATTGTTTAAATTTTATATAATATATTGTTAAACAACCATATGTGGTATTTAATAGTAAGATATTATATATTATTTTTAGTTTTTAATAACATAAGGATTAGTGAATATCCAATGAATCGGTGTTGCAAAGTGCAAATATCTAATACAATGTGAGCAACTTCGATCAACCAATAGAGCAAGATGAACTTGTTGTAGGAAGCCACGAATCAAACCTTTAACCTAGCGATAACAAATTAATTTATATTATATTGTAGTAAACATTATTCTTTATATAAATTACAACATATAAATACATTTAAAAACAAATTATTCAACAAATAAATTTAGTAACCAATTATGTCTTTTGATATATAATGTTTCAAAATGTCTTATTCATCAAATGGGTTGTAGTCAATAGTGTATGATGATGTAAAATGTGTTGCCTAGTTATCCACCAATGTAAGATTAGCCAATATGGGGTTTAAGAAGAATACGCGATTTACAAAAATCTACAAATACTTTTCAACAACATGCAACGAATTTTGTGTATCAAAATCGAGATAGGAAAAACCCATAAATCGATATTGAACATAAGACTTTGTCATAATCGGGTATATAATCTTTTGAGATTGAAACTATACAATTATCATTATTGTGGTGTAAGTAAAATATGATTTAACCAAACTTTTTATTAAGTCTAGGGATCCAAAAACCTTGCACATATTTCTAAAATTCCTCGTGCTTCTCTGAAAAATTGTTCTTCTTCCTCCAAACCCTAATAAGCCATCTAAGTTTGCAAAATAAGGAAAATAACATAACAAGTGTAGTGGAATTCAATTCGAAGTCAAGTGTGATCATTATTATAACTAATTCTTGAGAAAGAAATAAATGCTTCTAATATGAGCATGCTCTAAATGCATTGAATTTACAACAAGGAACTCTTGAATTGATTTCTTATCACGATGTCATAAATGTAATAATGTATAAGTCTAACTATAGATTTATTGAACTAAAATTAGGACCTTATTAGCATGTATGCTAACATAGTATAAATGAGAAAATTATATTAGAATGTTCAAAACCTTAATGGACACAAATAATGGTTTAAAGGGGCCCACACAAGAAATAACACCAAAATTGTAATATTGCAAATTGTGGTGAACTAAGGCCTTGTAACTACATTTTTAGGCAACCCATAATTGTAATTTTATAAGTCTTGACCAAACAACATAACACACGAGAGAAATATAAAGAAGTGAAATAGAAAACAAAGCGATAGAATACACCCAAAAAACATGTCAATAAAAACTCCATCTACACCAATAATCTACAACTAATTACGGTGAAAGTCCTTCTACAATGGCACCAAGGGTAGGGGAGTGGGGTATAATATTATGAACATGGTCATTTTTATTTGTGAAAATTTTATCGTTAGGGTATTTCTACCTTAAATTTGACATCTATTTTATTGTGGCTAATTATTTTCATGGAGAAATCCATCTATAAATAAAAATATTTTGACAATTGAGTAAAATTTAAGACCCATTTATTTTTCTCAAACATAAATTTAAATTTGACATAATTATACATTTATGACCAATCATTAAAAAGTTGAAAATATTATATAATTATTTATCAATATAATATATAAAATCTCTAAAATATAAACCTTGATATATTTATCTATATCTAATAATAAATACCCCTACCCTTCTTAAATAAGAAAAAAGAAAATAAAGAGTATGTGAGCCTCCTAGAGTACGTGAGACTCCTTAGTATTAGGTCTTAGCATTTCCCTTCACATCCCCCAAAAACAATGGTTTAAGAATCCAAAAATTTAGAGTAATCTATTTTTACGCCGAAGGCGTTCCCCCTATGGTAAAGGACCTCTGGACGTTTCTGCAACGATGTTAAATTTGACGGCCGTTTGCACGTCATTTTCACTTTTGCAGGCAATTTTTAACCGTGGCTTTTTAGTTTCTATTATTAACTACACCAAAGCAAATCCCAAGAAGAACCAGGGCAAGGAGTCAAATAGCCGTTGCCAAAGATGCAAAGAAAATCAAAAGAAACAAAAACCTCATACGCAGAACAAATCCATTCTTACCGCCAACTAAAATCTATGTTCAAACAGCGATGGAGTTCACGGTCATGCCATACTTACGTGCACTGCAACTGTACCATACCAGATGCTATGGCGAATACCACTTCCCATGCTTTAATGTTGCAGTCCTGCACAAATGTTCAAACTTTAAGCCAAATCCATGGCCGCATCCTCGTGGCTGGGATTAACATGAATAAGTTTTTAGGTGCTAAACTTGTTGACAAATATGCCGCTTTTGGTAACGTAGAGGATGCACGCCAAACGTTTGACACAATGTACGAGCGAAATGCCTTCTCGTGGACCACAATAATCAGAGGGTATGCCATGAATGGATATTTTGAGGAGGCTTTTTCCCTCTTTCACCAAATGCAGCTTGCCGGAATGCAGTCAAATAATTTCACCTTTCCCTTTGCAATCAAGGCATGTGCTGGCCTCTCGGCTCTGCAAGAGGGTAAACAGATACATTCTCGCATACTCAGAGTTGGGTTGCAGTCGAATGTTTATGTTGCAGCTTCGCTTGTAGACATGTACACCAAATGTGGGCGATTAGAGTATGCGCGAAAAGTGTTTGACATAATGTCTGAAAGAGATGTTGTCTCGTGGACTACCATTATCACTGGACATGCGCAGAATCGGTGTCTTAATGAGGCTCTGATTCTCTTTCATCAAATGCAATTGGAGCAGTTGAAGCCCGATCCTGTTGCTGTGATAAGCGTGTTGTCAGGATGCGCTCAATTAGGAGCTCTGGAACAAGGCAGTTCTCTTCATAGTTTTATATTTAAGAGTGGGTTCGAGTCGGATGTTTCTATGATGAATTCCTTACTGGATATGTATGCAAACTGTGGCGAGATAGAGTTTGCATGGAAGGTGTTTGACAAAATGTGTAAAAGAGATGTGATCTCATGGAGCAGTATGGTTGCTGGGTGTGCCAAGAATGGAGCTTCCAGTAACGCCTTAAATCTCTTTAATCAAATGCTACTTACACACATAAAACCCAACTTTGTTACCATGGTGAGTGTGCTCCTTGCATGCACGCACTTGGGAGTTTGGCAGCTAGGAGAGGGGATGCACGGTTACATAATTAGAAGCGGATTGGAGTCCAATGTTTCTGTGGTAGCTGGACTTATGGACATGTATGTTAAATGTGGAAATATGGATAGTGCTCACAAAATGTTTTGCATAAATTCTAGAAATGATGTTGTCTCATGGAGTGTGATGATTGCAGGTTATGCCCAGAATAAACTTGCTTCTGAGGCATTGGCATTTTTTAGTCAAATGCAGCTGGCCAACATGAAACCAGACTCAGTTACCATTGTGAGTGTTCTCCAAGCATGTGCCCAAATAGGTGCCCTGCAACAAGCAAAGTGTTTGCACAATTACATAATTACAAGTGGACTGGGGTTAGATGCTTTTGTGGAAACTGGCCTCATAGACATGTATGGAAAATGTGGGAGCATAGAGATTGCACGCTACTTATTCGATAAAATGCCTTCTAGAGATGTTGTCTCATGGAGTGCTATAATTGCAGTTTATGGAATCCATGGGCATGGGATTGACGCCCTTGATGTATTTACCCAAATGCAGCAAACGTCCACTCAACCTAACCACGTCACCTTTGTTTTGGTTTTATCAGCTTGCAGTCATGCAGGCCTTGTGAATGAAGGTTGGCATTACTTCAATTGCATGAGCCGAGATTATTACATCACACCAAGAGCTGAACATTATGCTTGTATGGTTGATCTGCTAGGCCGTGCTGGAAATCTGGATGAGGCAGAAGATTTTATCCTGAAGATGCCAATAGAGCCTGATACTGGTATATGGGGGGCATTGCTTGGTGCCTTCCGTATTCATTGTAACGTGACATTAGGAGAACGGGTAGCAAAACATTTGTTTAGCCTAAGTCCTGCAAATGCTGGATATTATATCTTGTTGTCGAACATATACGCCGCTGCAGGCAGGTGGGATGATGTAGCAAAGATGAGATTAATGATGAAAAAGACGGGGTTGACAAGGACACCAGGATGTAGCTTTATTGAAGTAAACAACAAGGTCCATGCATTCCATATGGAAAACTACACACCTTTAGCCTGAAAAACCTTCCACACTGTTAGTACAATATTGGAGATACATGCCATATGTAGGTTTTACAGATGGCTATTGCTTTAGGTTTTCCAGCACAAGCCTAGGGTTCCCTATCCACTATGCTCAGAATCTTTTGTCTATGATAAGTGTTAATGGCACTCATACTTCTGCAAATAACGAGTCCACCAGGTACACGACTGTGGTTGAAAATCATAAATTCTGAGAGCTTGTCTAAGTTGTTCGTGCAAATGCATATTGACAAACTCCATGTACATCACGGTGTATCATAGGTTTTATATGACTCAAATGTGTGGGTTGTAATACAGAGTTTTTGTGATGGTTGGAGCATCCTGCAATTAATCATTGTTATTGACCATACAGAAATTTGTCAGGGATATTGATGAGCCTAGGCTGTAGAGAAGCCTTCTGTGATGCCTGAACAAAGGCACATTGGAAACCGGTCATCTCTCAAGCAGCACCCTTTACTTTGTCATGTGTGCAGACCTTCAGTTTGTTCGAGTGGACAGAAAATGATTGATAAGGATGCAACCTGTTTTCAGCATTTTAAGGATATGATATCTTTACGGGGATTACGACTGATCCGATTAAAGTTGAGAGGAAATGCCAAGACCTCCAGTTTGTTCGAGTTGACAGAAAATGATTGATAAGGATGCAAATAGTTTTCAGTTTTTAAGGATGTGATATATTTATGGGGGTTACAAATGATCCAATTAAAGTTGGGAGGAAATGCCAGATTGCATAGTTGAAAACGCATTCATATATCACAGTCCTTAAATGGCAACCCAGATTTCTGTGTTCTCTTTTTTAATTAAAAAATTATGCTTGGGCACTACAACTAGTGAAGGTAATCCAAATGAGATACATCGGAACAACTTTGAGTATGTTCCCAACTCCCATGGTTAATGCACTATTGGAATGATGATCTCATATTAAAAGGGTGTGCACAGTAGATACTCTTAAGCAACCGCTCTTATCAAACACACAAGTTGGAAAATAGCCTAATTACTGCATCAGCTGTCGACGCTGGTCAATGCCGTCAAATCTAATTGTTTCCCTCAAATATAGACATTACATGAAATGAAATGAAAACTTTTTAACGTCCACGAGGCTAAAAATAGCCTATGAGACAATAAAACGAGTTTCTTTTATTTTCATCATTTCTGATCTTCTTCCATTAATCTTGATGATGAAGTGCCCCAGTTTCTTTACATACACTGTGATGTCTATTTTTTGACAATACGGTGTATGTAATGTCCCACATTTTGGCAGAAATTTATGTACATAGTTGAGGAACGACAATTACATACACTTGAATACACGTAATGCAGTGGCGGAGAGGGTACTAGCAGGTTTGATTCAGATATAGATCTAAAGACTCTTCATACAACCACCAAAAGAGCCTGTCTTTGCTGATTCATATGGCTTTTGAGGATCTTCATACAGCCACCAAAAGAGCCTGCCTTTGCTTCCAACGTCCTCCCAAAAGCAAGAGCCACCAAAAGAATCTTCCTTTGCTGATTCACATAGCTCTTGAGGCTCTTCACACAGCCACCAAAAGAGCCTTCCTTCGAGGTCCTCCCAAAAGCCTGTTCTACAATTATACTATTAGAGGAATGAAATGCTTATATAGTCAGAATTTAACTTCGTAAATATTTGAACATATCTCATATAACCCTTAATTTTTTTTTTTAATTTCCTAATGTACGCTCTTAGTGCTACAATGTACTTTGGCAGCATGTTCCAGAGACAAAAGCATACTTCGGAGGATATAAATATACTGAGTTTTTTCAAGCTGACTTCAAAGACTGAAACATGGAGTTATTTTAAACCTTATGCGAGCATGATTCTACATATATGGATTCTAGAGCTTTGTTTATGATTCTAGGACTAACATATGGTTCTTCAACATTATGTAATATTTTTTTGTGATTATATCTATTAGAGCTTTTCTGTTACTCAGATAATGTTTTGTAATTTTGTATTTTTCCATCATTATACGCCCCACATACTTTTGCAGTTGCTATATAATTAGAGTCATTGAATGATACATTTTACTTTTTATGAGGTTTCTGTTACTTAGAGTTTATGTTTCAGTTTTCCGTATTTCTTTTAACCATGGAGCTACAACAGACTGTTATAAGTCTGCAATTTTTAGACGAGAGGATTTTTAATGGACATTCATGTCCAAAAAGTTCTCTCATACCCTGTCTCATGTCGGAAAACAGCTCTCAGTCATCGGGAAACAGTCGCTGGAAATCTGAGAAATTTCTACGTGGGAAGACTAAAGCTTGTTTGGCTAATAATGGACTCGACCGCAGTGCAAAGTGTCCCTGAACCTCTTGACATTTAAATGGAGAAGAGGAAATTTCTTTGATGAAATGATTTAAGTTGGTGTTGATTGGAATTTAGTTTTGTAAGATGAGAACCCTCCACATGCTTAAGTTTCTTTTATTAATAACACTTGCATGGTGCAGTAGTTGATGGTGACAGCCAAGATGGATGGAACTATCCTCACGCAACTTTCTACTTAGGTTCAGATGCTTCAGGCACAATGGGTAACCCTACCTTTCTTCAACTTTGTCATTTTTTTGCCAACTTATCATTTTGTAGTTTTTTTGTTCGTTTCGTGGAAACTGGTATAAACCAAGACTCCCTACAGTTATAAGCATTGTGTAGGTTTTTCCTGCCCCTGACGTTCCAAGCTCTGTATAAAATTCTTCCCAACCGTAAAATCAAATAACATATATCATTCGGCGTTCACATTGCATTCAACACGTGCGATTGCTAGTTTTATGAACTATTATTTGTCGTGAGGAAAAGTTTTTGGGATTAAGAGCTAATAAACTTCTTTAAAGCATTTTATTGAATAGAAATGCTACTTACATGCAAACGGGAAAATATCTTAGTAATATAGCTGTTAAAATTATAAACAGCTGTAAAGTGCTGCATCTCTCTTAAAAATAAACAACAGCTGGAAAGTAGAGGAGGTGACAGTTGGTGAAAGACCCGTTGCTTATGGCAGTATAAAACTTTTGCGAGACTGGTTGGATTTCTTTATATTTTGTGTATTTTTTTGGTTCGTTGTTTCATTTAGTTTTGTTAATGGCGGTCTGCAGCTTATGTCGCATGGCCATGCTGTTTTTGTTTATATTTGTGTGTTGAATTTTTTTCGGGGGTTTTTTTTTATGTATTGAGTGGATTTTTGTTTTTGAGAGAAGAAAATGACGTAAGGAGAAGACCAGGAGCCAGACCGGAGGAGATGGACAATGGAGATTCTGGTAAACATATTTCTTTGTTCTACAGTTACAGCTCATTGACAATAACTGTATTTTTTTCATTAATTCTTCCGCTACAGGACTAGGTCTTTTTCAAACATCCTTCCCGGTTTAACCTAATACTTTCTTCTATGGACCTCAAATAAAAGCAGGGGACTCAAATTTCTTGTTGCCTGTTGCCTGTTGCATTACATTTTCCCTTAATCTCCTCTATTCAATGGCATTTTCCATTCTTTTTATTCTTTTCAATGACCAACCCTCCGCCTAGAACAGGGCTCGTGAAAAAAAAATCGAAGGTAAATCCACTTCCTAGAGGTGAAGATAACGGTATATAATAAATTAATGGTCAATTTTGAGATTTATGGTTGTATTTTACTCTTTAGAAGCGTTTTAATGCTATGCATAGGGATAATGTTACAATTTTGGCTTTAGATTATTATTATTTTAATAATTTGCTTAGATCTATTTGTTCCTTCTGTGGTATTTCTGTCATTTTAATGAAAGCTAGGTGTTATTTGCAGGTTCAGAGACAATTTTAGGCTCAAGTTGCCTGTGAACTCTGTACATTTGTTATGATTGCAATAGACTTTTAGCTGTGTGTTGACAGAGTTGATATTTTTATAATTTCTTTGAAGGGCTTTTGTACCGCGAGTACACAAGGTGAATCTGGTTAAGTGCCTTGTGTGTTCTCTTCAATAACCATCTCTGTTCTTATCAATGAACTTCTCCGGGATTAAAGAATTTTGTAAACAAAAATTTACAGCCTAGTGGTGAATATTGGGGTCTTTTGTATGTCAGTGTTTGATTTTAAGATTTATAGTTGCAGTTTTCTCTTTAAAAGTGTTTTAATGTTGTACAAATGATGAATGTTACAATTTAGGCATTAGATTATTATTATGTTGTTATCTTTTATTGTTTAGGTCTTCTTCTATTTGGTATTTCTATAGAGATACTGTTCTATTTGTAGGTGTAAATCCATTCATACAATTGGAGCATCGTTTTCCTCATCCCATTACCTGTAAATCCATTCATACATTTGAAGTATCTTTTTCCTCATCCCGTTTAGGAATGGTTCTACTCATTGGGGATTTTGTCGAAAGAGAACCAGCATTCTGTCAGGTAACATAGGGTTAGACTATTTAATATTAATGATTTATGGAAAGACCCACTAATATTTATTGGATTCTTTTTCTGCATCTTCTAGCTCTACCGTTAAGGGTGAATAGTCAATGAATATTCTGCATGCTATGTTGCAAGGTCTGTGCAGTTGAACTTTATAACTAATCAGGTCAAAGATGTGATATCCTCATATGGTGGTTTCATTATTGTTTGGAGTTTCATATGTGTTGAACCTGTGTATTTTCCTGTTTCCTGTTGCATTACATTTTTCCCTACTAGAACTACGAATTTGAAATGAATGTTACTTATGCGTTGCAACCTTGCAGGTATAGATAGAGTATTAGGTTCAAGCTCCCTGTGAGCTACGTACATTTGTTAAGGTTGCAATAGACTATTTAGTTGTGTGTTGTCAGGGTTTATAAATCTAATAATCGATCCTTTGTAGGGCTTCTCTGTAGAAAGTGCACAAGGTTCGTATCTTGTTTTTATTATGGTTAATGGCCTTGTCTTCTCTTTTCAATGGCATTTTGTGTTCTTTTCAATGGCCAACCCTCCGCCTAGGACAGAGCTTGTAAAAAAATTCAAAGGTAAATTCACAAACTAGTGGGGAAGATAAGGGTATATAATAAATTAATGGTAAGTTTTAAGTTTTATAGTTGTATTTTACTCTATAGAAGCGTTTTAATGCTATGCATAGGGATAATGTTGCAATTTAGGCTTTAGGTTATTCTTAATTTAACAATTTTCTTAGGTCTATTTGTTTCTTTTGCAGGTTCAGTGACAATTTGAGGCTCAAGTTACATGTGAACTCTGTACATTTATTAAGATTGCAATAGACTTTAGCTGTGTAGGGTTTATATTTTTTTATAATTTCTTTGTAAGGCTTCTCTACGCATGAGTGCACAAGGTGAATCTTGTTGTTATTCTGGTTAATGCCTTTGTCTGTTCTCTTCAATAACCTTCCCTGTTCTTAATAATGACCTTCTCTGGGCTTAAAGAATTTTAAAAAAATCACAGCCTGGTGGTGAAGATAGAGTAATTTAGTAAGTCAGTGTTTAATTTTAAGATTTATAGTAGCATTTTTTTCTTTGTAGAACTGTTTGAATGTTGTACAAAGGATGAATGCTACAATTTAGGCATTAGATTATTATTATATTATTATCTTTTATTGCTTAGGTCTTTTTCTTCTATTTGTTATTTCTATTGATATGTCGTTGTATTCAACCATGAATTTTGCAGGTGTAAATCCATTCATACAATTGGAGCATCCTTTTCCTCATCCCATTACCTGCAAATCCATTCATACTAGAATGGTTCTACTGATTGGGGATTTTGTCGAAAGGGAACAACATCCTTGAGTATGGTGGAACCAGCATTCTGTCAGGTAACATAGGGTTAGACTATTTAATTCTACTGATTTATGAAAATACCCACTAATATTTAGTGGATTATTGTTCTGCATCCGAAACTTCTGGAAACTTCTACCTCTGCCGTTAAGGGTTAACAGTCAATTCATATTCTGCAGGCTATGTTGCAGGATCTGTGCTGTTAAACTTTATAACTAATCAGGTCGAAGATGTGATATCTTCAATTGGTGGTTTCCTTATTGTTTGCAGCTTCATCCGCTTTAAACCTGTGTAATTTTGCCACATTTTTTTTAGTTTGCATCTTTTGGGTGAAACTTGTAAAAATAAGTGAAACAAGATGACCACCTGCATTCCATATAGGTGAAATGAAGAATAACTTAGACATTTCACCCTTTCTGATATGGAACTCTTGATTTTAGTCTAGTCAGGTTGTGGAATACTGCCAATAAAATTTATAAAACACTTCAATCTTTCAAAGAGCGCACAGATTTAATCAGGTAGCCTTTTCTTGTATGCATATTATTTATATTGATTTTGATTTCTGAAGCCCAGCCTGTAAAACGCGTCTTCATTTTCATCAAGTGTTAGTTCATCTTTTCAATCTAAAACTTCTAGTATCAATTTGAAATTCTGGACCACAACAGAAACACTCAAGAAAGATTTCTTATCTTCAGTTTTGCTTTATATAGAATTTGGAGAGAACTATGAAAGAGACTTGAGATGTTGCTTGCAATGTCATGAGTGAAGATAATATGAAAATTGTTAACCCAAATCCCAACAGTTATATAGTATATATATATATATATATATATATATATATATATATATAGGTGGGTATGCGGAAACATGAACAAATCTTATTTTATTTTATAGATTGCGGAAACAGGCGACACGTTGTGAAGAGCAAATTTAAACCCACTTTGGAATAAGGAGATAATGCTCTGTTCCACAAAGTCCATCTTCCTTAAGAGTGGTCAGTAGGTAAAACTATTTTGTTGCGTTTATCTTGAAAGTAATATTTGTACAGAAATTGAATGTTTTAGGAGTATTCTATGGTTTTGTAAGAAAACTTCAGTTTTTTTAGTGTTGTAAACTTTGGTTTTATATATAGGATAATGACTCTGAAAAATGTGTGTCTAATACCAGAAGATGATTAATATTATTCCACGCCTTCCACATTACCTGATTTAACCAAATCTGAACGTTGACCTTCCTGGAAGTCTTAACATCATACCCAATCTGACCGTGTCCAACCAATAAGTAAGGTATAACCCTAACTTATTACTAGTTGTTAACTGTATGATTAATATCCTCGCAATTCAGGCAAGAAATAACTCTCGCACTGAATTGAACAAATTGAAATAGATTCTCTCACATTACTAGGCTCGATTTCATTCTGATCGAAAATGGTACGGTACACATAAATTGGGAGTTGGGCTTACCAGTTACCACTATAATAGTAGCGCAAGGTGTACATGGGTGGTCTTTGTTTATTTCTTGTTGTTAAGTGGGCATTTAAAAATGAAAAGATGTAATACATAAAACAGGGCTTGTGGACAATTAGCTTCCATTATATTTGTTTTACTTTTATTAGAGGATAGGGGTTTGGTATTTGAGGATACGAGTGCAAAACTTGGCTGTGATTTTTGAAATGAGGTATTTGCATATCCAATACTAAGAAACACACTTCTGCAGTTTGTCCTACAATGATTCATCTCTGTATTCTAGTTTTTACAACTCTCCTATTTGACATAACTGTTACACCCTAATCTTTATGGAAAACTGTGGAAGAACTTTGCTGTAGAAATTGTTGAATATTAAGAATAATATTGTTCTCTGTATATGGGTATGAACTGCATGACTAACACCACTTGATTAATCTGATTGTTACAGCTCTATAATCTCTCTCCCTCCTCTGTGTCCTGTAATTCTTAAATTCATTGTTAAATGACTCTTATCTTCTTCCTTCGTGTTGAATGATTACGTTTCTCATGTGCCTAGCGATCCCTTTTATCATGCCGAAAACTAACTGGCATGGATTAACGCTTTAATTTTTATTACAGAGGAGAAGCAGACTGAAGAAGAGTCTCATGTAAATTTAAATCTAACTTACGTAGTTATATTGCTGTATAGGATTTTACATAAGTTTTGAAAAAGTGTAGGAAAGAAGAATAAGAATTTAATTTGATGCGAGTCCAGTCTGCTGAAGGATGGTCGAAGGATTGCCAATTTGCCATGGACATCCTTGAGGGAGTGTGTTGATTTTTATTGTTTTTTCTTTTATTTTAATTATTCTAAATTTAAGTAACATTTTTATATAAATACTTATTAAAAATTAATAATAATTAGATTTTTTTGGACATTGTTTTTTTTTTTACCAATAATTTTTTAAAAGTAGTAATATAATTACTTAAATTTAAAAGTAATAGTAATAATAATTAGATTTTTGACATTATTTTTGTTTATTTACCAGTAATTTTAAAAATAATTAGTATAATTACTAAAGTTCAAAAGTAATAGTATAATTACTTAAGTAAAAAGAGAGGGTGAGAGATAAGTGTAGTAAAAGTATAACTACATTGTTTGACATTGTTTTTGTTTTTACCCAAAAAAACAATGACTTAGTTTAAAAGAGATGAGTGTAATATTTACCAATAACAAATAGTAATAATATAATTACTTGAGTTTAAAAGAGAGAGGTGAGAGATAAGTGTAGTAAAAGTATAACTAGATTGTTTGACATTGTTTTTTCATTTTTACCAACAATAAATGGCTTACTTTAAAAGAGGGACTACAAATAAGTGTGTTTACCAATAACAAATAGTAATAGTATATTATTATCACTTTCCTTCTTAGGAAGGAGAGATAATTACCTTAGTAATTAATAATATAATTACTTTATATTCCTTAGGAAGGAAAGATAAGTAGAGATAATTACCTTAGCATTAGTACTTTAATTTGGAAAGAGACTAATTGTAAATTTGTTGGAGGGTAATATATGATCTATAACTTAAATGTATATAAATATATAAATAATTAATTATTGTCAATAATTACTTAGTTAAATTTTAGTATGATGTATATAAATAATAAATTTTTGTCAATAATTTTTAGTTTAAAAAAGGTGAGAGAGGTAATTGTAATTTTAATGGAAGGATATTATTAGATGAAGATGATAAAGAGTTTCTAAGGTTTGATGATGGACTGAAAAGGGTTAAAGTGAAAGGGGGCATGGAAGGTTGTGATGTTAGGGGGAGGAGGATTGGTTGAGGTTGGATGTTAAAGGCTAAAGCAAAGGCAAGGAAAAAGAGTGGAAGTGAAGATGAGGTATCAAAAGGTTTAGAGGTTGGACGATAGAGGGAAAAGGGTTAAAGGGGAATTTGGAGGGTTTGGAGGTTAGACAATAGAAGGGAAAAAGAATGAAGGGAAGGAGAGTATGGAGGATTTTGGAGGGTTTAGAGGGTGGAGGAAGGGATTGAGGAAAAGGGTTAAAGGGGAACTTTGGAGGCTTTGGAGGTTGGACAATATAAGGGGAAAAAAATTGAAGGGAAGGAGATTTTGGAGGGTTTGGAGGTTGGGTAATAGAGGGAAAAGGGTTGAAGGGGAATTTGGAAGGTTTTGGAACTTGGAAGACAAAGGGAAAAGGATAGAAGGGAAGGGAATTTGGAGGGTTTGTAGGGGAGGAGAGTTTGGAGGAGGAAAAGGGGGTGGAAGGGAAGGAGAGTTTGGAGGGCGTGGAGGATGGAGGGGGTGGTGGAAGGAAAGGGAGTTTGGAGGATGGGAGGTGGAAGGGAGGGAGATTGGAGAGTGTGGAGGAGGGTGGAAGGAAAAGGAGTTTGGAGGGCATGGAGGATGAGAAAGGAATGAAGGTGTTTGGAGGATGAGGATGGAGGTGGAGGGGGAAGGAGGAGTTTGAGGGCGTGGAGGAGGGTGGAAGGAAAGGATTTTGGAAAGCAGGGGAGGATAGAAAGGAAGGGGTGTTTAGAGGATGAGGGGATGGAAGGAAGGAAGGGAGTTTGGATGGCGTGGATAAGGAGTTTGGAGGATGGAGGGTGGAAGGAAGGGAGGGTTTGCGAGGGAGAGGAGGTGGAAGGGTAGGAGAATTTGGAGGGCAAAGGGTTGAAGAAGGAAGGAAGGGGAGTTTGGAGGGCGTGGAGGATGGAGGGGGTGGAGGAGGGAAAGGAAGGAGTTTGAGGCAAGAGGCATGGAGGATGAAGGAAGGGAAGGGGAGTTTGGAGGATGGGGGCGGAAGAAGAGGAGATTGGAGAGTGTGGAGAAGGGTGGAAGAGGAAAAGGAGTTTGGAGGGCATGGACGATAGAAAGGAATGGGGTGTTTGGAGGAGGATGGAGGATGAGGCGGTGGAAGGGAAGAGGAGTTTGGAGGGCATGGAGGAGGGTGGAAGGGAAAAGGAATTTGGAGGAGGGAGGATAGAAAGGAAGAGGAAGGAGGAGGTTTGAGGGAGGTCATGGAAGGGAAGGAGTTTGGATGGTGTGGATAAGGAGTTTGGTGGACATGGAGGGTGGAAGGAGGGTTTGGAGGTTGGAGGAAGAGGGACAAAGGAGGAAGGGGAGGCAAGGATGGTGGATTTGGGAGGGTTGAGGGAGGAGGTTGGGTAATAGAGGGAAAAGGGTTGAAGAGGAATTTGGAAGGTTTTGGAACTTGGAAGAAAAGGGGAAAATGATAAGGAAGGGTGGAGGAATTTAGAGGGTTTGAGGGGGGAGGGTGGAAGGGAGGAGAGTTTGGAGGTTGATGGTGGGTGGAAGGGAAGGGGATTTTGGAGGGTGTGGAGGATGGAGGATGGAGGGGGGTGGGAGGGAAGGGGAGTTTGAGGGCATGGAGGATGGTTGATGAAGGGAGGGTATGGAGGTTGGGGAATGGAGGATGGAAAAGGGAGGGGGAATTTGGAAGGGTTTGGAACTTGGAAGACAAATGAAAAAGGAGAGAAGGAAGGGGAATTTGGAGGGTTTGAGAGGGGGAGGGTGGAAGGGGGGAGATTTTGGAGGGAAAAGGTGGGTGGAAGGGAAGGAAGGAGATTTTGGAGGGTGGAGGAGGATGAAGGGGTGGTGGAAGGAAATGGGAGTTGGAGGAGGGCATTTGGAGGAGGATGGAGGAAGGGGAGTTTGGATGGGATGTGGTGGATAGAAAAAAAGGGGTGTTTGGAGGATAATGGGGTGGTGGAGAAGGGTGGAATGGAAAAGGATTTTGGAGGACATGGAGGATGGAAGGGGAGGGAAGTTTGGAGGCGTGGAAGAAAGGGAAAATGATGGAAGGAAGGGGAATTTGGAGGGGTTGAGGGGGTGGAAGGGAAGTGGTGTTTGGAGGATGAGGGGGAATGGGGTGGAAGGAAGGGAGTTTGGAGGGGCGGGAGGAGGGTCAGAGGAAAGCAGGATTTGGATGGGAAGGGGAGAGAGGAGGGAGGGGTGGAATTTGGAGGATTTTGAAGATGGGGGTGGAAGGAAGGAAGTATGAGGGTGAGGAGGAGGAGGGTGGAAGGGAAAAGGAGTTTGGAGGAGCATGGGAGGATAGAGGAATGGGAGGGAGGAGGAGGGGGTGGAGGAGGAATGGGAAAGAAGAAGAGGGTCGAAGGAAAAAGGATTTTGGAGGGCGATGGAGGAGGAGGGTGAAGGAAAAGGAGTTTGGAGGGCATGGAAGATGAGGGAGTGGTAGAATGTAAGGGGATTTGGAGGATGGGGATAAAAGGAAAGGGGGTATTGAGGCTGAGGAGGATGGTGGAAGGAAGGGAATTTTGGAGAGCGTGTAGGAGGGTGGAAGGAAAAATAAGTTTCGAGGCAGGGAGAATAAAGAGAATGGGTGGTTGGAGGATGAGGAGGGGGTGGAAGGGAATGGGAGTTTGTAGGGAAAGAGGAGCGTTGAAGGAAAAAAAGGATTTTGGAGGGCATGGAAGATGAGGGAGGGGTGTAAAGGGATGGAGTTTCGAGGGCGAGGAGGAGAGTTGAAGGAAAAAGGAGTTTGGAGGGCATGGAAGATGAGGAGGGTGGAATGTAAGGGGAGTTTAGATGATGGGGGGAGGCAAGGAGTAGAAGAGAAAGGGATTTTTGAGGGTGAGGAGGATGGTGGAAGGAAGGAAGGAGGATTGGAGAGCGTGTAGGAGGTGGAAGGAAAAATGAAGTTTGGAGGGTGTGGAGAATAGAAGAAGGAATGGGCGGTTAGAGGATGAGGGGGGTGGTGGAAGGAAGGGAGTTTGAGGGGCGTGGAGAAGGGTGGAATGGAAAAAGGAGTTTGGAGGATGGAGGGTGGAAGCGGATGGGAGTTTGGAAGGAGTGGAGAAGGGTGGAAAAGGATATAAGGAAGGGGAATTTTAAGGGCATGAAAGATGAGGGAGGGGTGGAATGTAAGGGTGGGAATGTAAGGGGAGTTTAGAGGATTGGGGGTAAAAGATAAAGGGAGTTTTGAGGGTGAGGAGGATGGGGGAAGGGAAGGAAGGAGTTTTGAGGGGTGGAAGGGAATGGGATATGGAGAGCATGTAGGAGGGTGGAAGGGAAAAAGGAGTTTAGAGGTCGTGGAGGATAGAATGGAATGGTTGGTTGGAGGAGGAGGAGGGGGTGGATGGAGGGGTGGAATGGAAAAGGAGTTTGGAGGATGTGGAGGTGGAAGTGGATGAGTTTGTAAGGCGTGGAGAAGGGTGGAAAAGGATAGAAGGAAGGGGAATTTTGAGGGCTTGCAGGAGGGTGGAAGGGAATTCATTTTTGGAGGATAAGGGGGCGATGGAAGGGAGGGGAATTTGGAGGGTGTGGAGGGTGGAATGGAAAAGGAGTTTGGAGAACGTGGATGATGGAGGGTTGAAGGGAGGAGTTTGGAGGGTGAGGAGGATGGATGGTGGAAGGAAAAGGAATTTTAAAGGCATGGAGGATGTGGGAGGGTGGAAGATAAGGGGAGTGTAGAGGATGGGGGTGGAAGGGAAAAGGAGGGAGGGCAAGCAGGAGTGTGGAGAGAAGAAATTTGGAGGGTGGAGGGATGGAGGATGGAGGAAGGGGAGGAAGGGATGGGGAAGGGAGGAGGGAGGGTGGAAGGAAGAAATTTGAGGGTTGGGGTTGAAAGATAAGGGAGTTTAGAGTGAGGGAGGGAAGAGTTTGGAGGGTAGGGGGTGGAAGGGGAGTGTGGAGGATGTGGGGTGGAAGGGGAGGAGTTTGAGGGTGGGGAGGGTTGAAGGGAAAATGAGTTTGGATGAGGAGGTGTGGAAGGTAAGGGGAGTTTTGAGGATGGGGAGTGGAAGGTAAGGGGTTTTGGAGTGGGAGGGAGGGTGGTGGAAAGGGAAGGAGTTTGGAGAGCTTAGAGGATGGAGGGGTGACAAGTGGAAGGAATGGGAAGGAAGGGAGGGAGGGAGGGTGGAAGGGAAGAATTTGGAGGGTGGGGGTGAAAGATAAGGGAGTTTAGAGGGAGGAGGGAGGGGAAGAGGTGGAAGGGTGGAAGTTTGGAGGGTGAGGAGGGTTAAGGGGAAAGGAGTTTGGATGAGGAAGGTGTGGAAGGTCGAGAGGGAATTTGGAGGATGGGGAGTTGAAGGTAAGGGGATTTGGAGCTGGAGGGAGGGGTGGAAGGGAAGAGTTTAGAGGGTGGGGTTTAAAGGGATCGTGAGTTTAGAGGAGGGAGGGAAGAAGGAGAATTTGAGGGTGGAGGTGGAAGGAAGGGGAGGGGAGGAAGGAGGTAATTTGGAAGGCGTGGAGGATGAAGAGGAGGGAAAAGGATATGGAGGAAGGAATTTGGAGGGGAATGAAGAGGGTGGAAGGCATGGAGGAAGGGTGTTTAGAGGATGAGGGGGGTGGAAGTTTGGAAGGGAGTTTGGAGGATGGATGGGGGGTGGAGGGAAGGAGTTTTGGGAGGCGTGGAGGATGGAGCATGAAGAAGGAAAGGGAGTTTGGACATTTGTGGATGGGTGGAGTGAAAAAGGAGTTTGGAGGGCGTGGAGGATGGAATTTGGGGCGAGGAGGGTCAAAAAAGGGAGTTTGGAGGGCATGGAAGATGAGGGGGTGGAATGTAAGGAGAGTTTAGAGGATGGTTGTGGAAGGAAAGGAAGGGTTTTGTGGGTGAGGAGGATGGTGGAAGGGAAGGGGAGATGGAGAGTGTGAGGAGGAGGGGAGAAGGAAAAGGAGTTTAGAGGGAGTGGAGAATAGAGGGGAATGGGTGGAGAGGGTGAGGGGGAGGGTGGAAGGGAGGGGGAGGAGTGGGGTGGAGAAGTGTGGAATGGGAAAGGATTTTGGATTATGGAAGGAGGAAGGGGATGGGAGTTTGGAAGGCGTGGAAAAGGGTGGAAAATGATGGAAGGGATGGGGATTTGGAGGGCATGGAAGATGAGGGGAGGGTGGAAGGGTAGGAAGGGGAATGTAAGGGAGTTTGGGGTATGGAGGTGGAAGGGAAAGGGAGTTTGAGGATGAGGAGGATGGTGGAAAGGGAGAGATTGGAGAGCGTGAAGGAGGGTGGTGGGGAAAAAGGTGTTTAGAGGAAGGGACGAAAGAAGGGGAATGGGTAGTTGGAGGGGGGAGGGGGTTGGTGGAAGGAAAGGAGTTTGGAGGGTGTGGAGAAGGGTGGAATGGAAAAGAGTTTGGAGGATGTGGAGGGTGGAGGGGGGTGGAGTTTGGAAGTCATGGAGAAGAGTGAAAAGGGGGAGAATGGAAGGAATTTGGAGGGTGTGCGAGAGGGTTGGAAGGGAAGTGGTGTTTAGAGGATGAGGGGGGTAGTGGAAGGGAAGGGGAATTTGGAGGGCATGGAGGGTGGAATGGAAAAGGAGTTTGGAGGGTGGCGTTGAGGATGGAGGGTTGAGGGGGAGGAGTTGAGGGTTTGGAGGGCGAGGAGGAGGGCCGAAGGAAAAGGAGTTTGGAGGGCATGGAGGATGAGGGAGGATTGGAAGGTAAGTGAAGTGTGGAGGATGGGGGTGGAAGGAAAGGAAGTTTGAGGGGGTGAGGAGGAGGTGAAAGGAAAAGGATTTTGAGGGTGAGAGAGGATGGAGGGGGGTGGGTGGAAGGGAAGGATGATTTGGAGGAGGGTGGAAGGAAGGAATTGGAGGGGAGGGTGAAAGGTAAGGGGAGGTAGAGTGAGGGAGGGGGATTTTGGAGGGTGGGGTGGAAGGAAGGGAGTGTGGATGATGAGGGGTGGAAGGGTGGAAGGAGAGGAGTTTGGAGGGTAAGGAGGGTCAAGGAAAAGGAGTTTGGATGAGGGAGATGTGGAAGGAAGGAGAGTTTGGAGGATGGGAGGTGGAAGGTAAGGGGAGTTTGGAGGGAGGGAGGGTGAAGGGAAGAATTTTGGAGGGTGGGGGGGTGAAATGAAAGGAGTTTAAAGGAGGAGAGGAGGGAAAAGTTAGGAGGATGGCAGGTGGAAGGAATGGTGAGTGGAAGGAATGTGAGTTTGAGGAGGATGAGGAGGATGTTGGAAATGGAAGTGGAGATGGTGAGTGTGTAGGAGGGTGGAGGTGGGAGAAAGGAGTTTGGAGGATGGGAATGGAGGGGAAAGGGAATGGGTGGTTGGAGGATGAGGAGGAGTGGAAGGGATGGAGGAGACGGAGGGTGTGAAGAAGGGTGGAATGGAAAAGGGATTTCGAAAGGGGACGAGGGGAGAAGAGGAAGGGAAGGTGGGAGTTTGGAAGGTGTGGAGAAGGATAGAAGGAAAGGGAATTTGGAGGGCTTGGAGGGGGTGGAAGGGACGTGGTGTTTGGAGGAGAGGGGGGAATGGAAGGGAAGGGGATTTTGAGGGGAGTGGAGGGGGAATGGAAAACATTTTGGATAACGTGGAGGAGGAGGTTTCAAGGAGGAGGAGTTTGGAGGGCAAGGAGGAGGGTGGAAGGAAAAGGAGTTTGGAGGGCATGGAGGATGAGGGAGGGGTGGAAGGGAAAGGAGTTCAAGGAGGGGAAATGGAGGTGGTGGAGGGTAGAAGGGAAAAGGATTTTGAGGGCATAGAGAGTCTGGAGGAGGGCTGGACGTGGAAGGGAGAGGGGAGGGGGTGGAGGAAAGGTAAGGGGAGTTTAGGAGGAGAGGAGGGAAGAGTTTGGAGGATGGGGGTGGAAGGGAATGGGAGTGTGGAGGATGTGGGGTGGAAGGGGTGGAAGGGGAGGAGTTTGGAGGGCGATGGAGGGTGAAGGAGGAAGGAGTTTGGATGAGGGAGGGTGGAAGGAAGGGAAGTTTGGAGGGGAGGAGGGTGGAAGGGAAGATTTTGAGGGAGGGAGGTGGAAGGGAATGGGATTTTGAGAGGGAGGGAAGAGTTTGGAGGGAGAATGGATTTTGGAGGGCAAGGAGGTGGAGGAAGGAGGGGGGTGGAAGGGAAAGGAGTTTTCAAGGGAGGAGGAGGATGGAGAGAAAAGGAGTTTGTGATGGAGGAGGGGTGGAAGGAAAAGGAGTTTGGAGGAGGGGGTGGAAGGAAAAGAGTTTTTAGAGTGAGGAGGTGGGAATGGGGAAGGGAAAAGGAGTTTGGAGGAAGTGGAGAATGGACATGGAAGAAGGAAGGAGGGAGTTTGGAGGGTGTGGGGAGGAAAGGTGGAGGAGGGTGGGGGTTGGAAGGGAAGGGGGGAGTGTGGAGGATGGTGGTGGAAGGGAAGGAGAGATGGAGAGTGTGGATGAGGATGAGGGGAAAGTGGAAGGAAAAAAGAGTTTGGAGGACATGGAGGGATGGGGGTGCTAGGGGAGTTTGGAAGGTGTGGAAGATAGAGGTAAATAGATAAAAAAGAAGGGGAATTTAGAGGGCATGAGGGGGGAAGGGAAGTGGATCAGGTGGAGGAAGGGAAGAGTTTTGAGGAGGTGTGGAGGGTGGAAAGTGGAAGGGGAGGGAGTTTGGAGGGCGAGGAGGTTTAAGGGAAAAGGAGTTTGGATGAGGGATGGGTTGGAAGGTAAGGGGATTTTGGATGGAGGATAGGGGTGGAAGGAAAAGGGAGTTTTGAGAGTGAGGAGGGTGGTCGAGGGAAAAGGAGTTTGAGGGAGGGAGTGGAGGATGGAGGGGGTGGAAGGAAGGGAGGGAAGTGTGGAGGGAGGGTTGAAGGGAGGAAGAGAGATTTGAGAAGAGGAGGAGGAGGAGGGGGAGTGGTGGAAGGAAAGAAGGAGTTTTAAGAGGCGAGGAGGGGGTGGAAGGGAAAAGGAGTTAGGAGGAGTGGAGGATGAGGAGGGGGTGGTGGGTGGAAGGGAATAGATGGAGGGAAGGGGAGGTGTGGAGGGGGGGATGAAGAGAAGGTGAGTATGGAGGGAATGGAGGATGGGGAGGGTGGTGGAAGGGAAGGGGATTTTGAGGGCATAGAGGATATTGGAATGGAAAAGGAGTTTGGAGGACGTTAAGGATGGAGGGTGAAAGTGGAAAGGAGTTTGGAAGGTATGGAAAGATCGAGAGGAAAAGGATAGAAGGGAAGGAGAATTTGGAGGAGGAGGGTAAACGAGGGGGGAGGAGATTGAGGGAATGGAGGATGATGGAGGATGGAGTTTGGATGTGGAGGATGGAGGGTGGAAGGAAGGGGTGTTTGGAGGCTGTGGAGGATGGAGGGTGGAGGGTGGAAGGGAAGGGGAGCTTGGAGGACGTGGAGGATGGAGGGAGGGTGGAAGGGAAAGGAGTTTGGAGGGTGTGGAATGGAGGATGGAGGGTGGGGCGGAAGGAAGGGTTACTTTGTCCTTGGGAAGGTTAGGGATGGAGGCTTGGAGTTTTCTTAAGGATGGAAGGGTCATGAAGGGAAGGGGAAGTTTTGAAGGGAAGGAGAGTGGAAGGAAATGAGTTGGGAGGGAGGGGAGGATGAAGGGTGATGAGGCCATAGGGGTGGCCATAAATGAACCAACTTTGTCCTTCCAAGTTACCTTCAAAAGTGGATTTATATGTAATCTAGAAACTTATAGTTTGCTTAATATAGAATATAAGGATATATCTTGTTCATTCTTTAGAAATATTTTGTTATTTATTTTGTTAACTGGATGGGATGGGGATTTGATTATTTGGGAAAAGATGCAAAGTCTTGTGTATGTAAGACATGGAAGGAAAGATAATACTAGTATTGAGAAAAACGGAATTTGATGGGAATGGAGGAAGCAAGACATCTAAACTCAGGGATGATTTCATATTCAGTGTTCCTCTTGAAAAATATGGAATATAAGAGGGAAATGGAAAAGAATGGAATTTGGATCTCAATCCAAGATTACATGCAAAAGTTACCAATGAAGGATTGTTTTAGTTAGTTCCAAGGAGGATGGACAAATGTAAAAGTTTCATAAAAAGAAACAAAAAGTTAAACGGAAAATATGAGAGGTTTTAGTTTATATAAATGTATTTAACAAAACCTCATTCATATTTGCTACATGTTTTACCAATGAAGATAAATCTAATTTTAGTGAACTACAATCGAAAGAAAAACTTATCGATAAGCATCAAAAGTTCAACAATAAAAAATAGGAAAGTAAAATGGAAAATCCGGGAAAGATATTTGGTAAAAATAATATTTTGACAAAAAACCTACTTCAATAATTTAGGAGAATAAAATCATTGTGATTCTTGTTACTAAAAAGAAAGGAGAAGATTTGAGAACAAATCTTCTTAAAATAAGTAAGATAAGACTTGAATCCAATAATATAGGATGGATATTTTTTGGAGATGAAGATCTTAGTTGTTAGGATTGGAATAAAGATAATATCAATTCTATTTCCTAAAATAAGGAGTTGGTTGGATGCATGAATTATAAATTCAACCTTTCACACTTGAGATATGTGATACCTTCTCCTAAGAAATAAAGATTTGTTCTTTCCTCTCAAATATTTTTGTAGTTTTAAAATCTCGGAAGTAGGATTTAAATCCTCTTCCAAGGAATGAGCTAGCCACTCATTTCATGGAAGATGGAGGATGATGGTATTTATGTTTATGTTTATTCATTTCTCTGCAATTCATTATGTTGTATTGTTTTTATCTTTATATGGAGGGTGAAAATTTAGATCTGTTGTAAACCTACAAGGAAGAGGTTTGTTGGAAGTTTAATTATGTTTATTTCAATCGAGAAATTTCAATTTATGCAAGTGTGTTTTTATTTCTTGCATGTTTGATTTCCTTCATGTAAGTGTGATTTATTTCATGCAAATTTTATTTCTAGGGTGGAGTGTGCATTTATTTATGGGAAGTGTACTTTTAAATTTTTGTGAGTGTGATTTATTTTATGGAAGGGTTTGGTTTGTGTTTAAAGGAGTTATTTTTCCAAATATCTTCTTATCTTAAGGACATACATCCATGGACACCAGGGAGGATGACATTATTAATAGAGAAGGGATTGGACCCTCATGGAGGGTGAGGAGGGGTGCGAGGAAGGAGTTTGGAGGAGGAGGGGGAGGATGGAAGGAAGGTGTGATGGAGGCATGGAGGATGGGAGGAAGAAGAAGAAGGGATTTTGGAGGGCATGGAGGATGATGGAGGATGGGGGAGGGGAGGGTAAGGGAAGGGAGTTTGGAGGATGAATAGTAGGGTGGAAAAAAAAGGTGTTTGGAGGGGTGTGGAGGATGGAGAGGGGAGGTGTATGGGAAAGGGAGTTTGGTGGGGAGGAGGAGGGTGAAATGGAAAAGGATTTTAAAGGACATGGAGAGGAAGGAAGGAAAGGATAGTTTGGAGGGCATAGAGGAAGGAGGGTGAAGGGATGGAGGGAGGATGGAGGTGGGGGAGGTAGAAGGAATGGAGTTTGAGAGGGATGGAGGATGGGGGGGTGGTAGAAGAGAAGGTGAGTTTTGAGGTGAAGGGTTTAAGGGATGGGGGGGGAATTTTGAAGATGTGGTGTAAAGGAAAATGTGGAGGATGGAGGTGGTGAGGTGGAAGGAGGAGTGGAGGGATGGCATGGAGGAAGAGGGTGGAGGATGAAGATGGATGATGGAGGGGAGGGTGGAATAGAAGGGGAGTTGAGGGACGACATGGAGGATGGAGGGGTGGATAAGGGAGGATGAAGATGGAGGGTGGTAGAGAAGGGGAGTTTTTGATGGGGTAAAGAATGGAGGGTAAGGAGAATTAGGGTTGAGGGGGGATGGATAATGGAGGGTGATGACATGGAATGGGAGTTTTGAGGTAAAGGAGGATAGGGTGGAGGATGGAGGGTGGAGGGTGGGAAAGGAGAAGAGGATTTTGATGGCGTGGAGGATGGAGGGGGTATGGGAAGGGGAGTTGGAGGGAGGGAGGGAGGGGGGGTGGAAGGAAGGGAATTTTGAGGGTGGGAGGAGGAAGGAGAGTGGAGGGGAAAGGGTGGTTTGAGGGCATGGAGGAAGGCGGGGTGGAGGGTGAAAGGAAGGAAGGGGAGTTTGGAAGATGTAGAGGATGTCTGGGGAGGAGGAAGGAGGGAAGGAGTTTCGAGGCATGGGAGGATGAATGAAGGATGATGAAGGTTACAAAAATAATGGAGGAAAGATGGAGAGGGGGAAGCATGGAGGAAGGAGTATGGAGGGTGGAATGGAAGGGGATTTTGGAGGGTGTAGAGGGGGAGGGTGGAAGGACTTTGGATGGCGTGGAGGAAGGAAGGAGTGGAGGGGAAAGGGTGGTTTGAGGGCATGGAAGGATGGTGGAGGGGTGGTGGAAGGAAGGAGAGGAGTTGGGGATGGAGGATGTTAGGGAAATGAAATGTCATTAGAGTTTTGAGGAAGGAAGGAGGATGGAGGAGGATGAAGGATGAACATGGAGGGTGGATGGGAAAGAGGGTGGGGAAGGAAAGGAGTTTGGAGGGCATGGAGGATGGATGGGGGGGGAGGAAGGAAGTGGAAGGAGTTTGGAAGGGTGGAGGATGGATATTGGAGGATGGAATGGGAGTTTGAATGACATGGAGGTTGGAAGGAGATGGAGGATAGGGGGGGGTTTTGTTTGGTGGAAGGAGGATGGAGGGGGATTAATGAGAATGAGGGTGGAAGGGAAGGGGAGTTTGAGGGTGGGTGATGCAATGGGGGAGATAGGATGTGAAACTACAACACCCTCCGAATGGAAGGGAGATGAGGAGTGGGGCATCAAATGTAACTCGCATAACAGGGACCATCTCTCAAGTATGGGACTTGTGAACTTGAGATGGTACTTGAGAGATATGGATTCTTCTTCCTAATCCTAATGCTAAACTACTTCAAAGGAAGGAAATGCCAAGGAGACATGTGAGAGAGAGCATGAAAATAAAGAAATCCTACACTATAGAGGTGATAACACCAAGAAAAGGGGGTTGTTGATCACAAATCCAACTCCTGAAATGGAGAGAGGTGAGAAATGGAGAGGATGGACAAGATGCATCACGGATCAAAGATAAATTTCACACGAACACCACTTCAAACCCATTAAACACATCTCTCAAAACTTGTAATAGACATGGAATTTTGGGGGGTGGAAGGATGGAGATGAATACCTGGAATGATGAGAGGCAAGAAGATAAAATAAAATAAGCAAAGGATGGACAAAATGCATCACAAAATAGATTTTATTGCTCCATGAGTTCACACAATACATCATTAGTGGGAAAGAGGAAAGAAAATACCATTACAAATCAATGAGAGGAGGCTTAAGATCCACATTCAACGGAAGAAGGAAGAAAGAGAGAGGGGATGGAGAGAAAAAATGACCAACCTCTAGAAAAATGCCCTCCTGGAATATATAGGAAGAATGAGAGGAAAAGGAGAGAAGAATTTGAATCCTACTTCAACCACTCCCAAAATGGAGTATTGAATTCACCTACCTCAACAACACCAAAAGAACATTGAATTGGAGGAGGACCTTGGAACCACCCCAAAAGAGCCTTGAATTCACTGCCTCAATGATGGGGTGTAAAACCCATGTCTCCATTTGGAGGATTTTTTTGGGAAATAAATGATGCCCATACTTCATTATGGTGTTAAGGAGAATTGACAGTAGATGATGAGAAAAGGTCAAGAGCTTTGAAAAAGTCCTGGAGGGCTCAAACCGAGCTCAGGGAAAAGTTATAGCCATTTGAAGATCGAGGTCGGGCATTCTACATGGGATCTTACAATAAAACCCATTTTTGGGTGGGACCTTTGAAGTTAGTTCCATGTGGAAGCCTCGCATGCATGGAGGAATTAAGATTTTACCCCCTCCTTTCACTCTGGAAGTTGAGGATGGTTAAACACTGGAAGGCATTGTTTGGAGGGTGAAAGAGGAATGCTTTCTTTGTGTTTTGCCTAAGTCCCTTCGTTTAGGAGTAGCTATGTTGAGGGACCCTAGACACATGGAGGGCCAACGCACATCGGAAAACTACCTTTGGATTTTACCTTTGAAGTTGCTTGACATGGAGGGAATGGAGGTGGAGGCTTGAAGCCATGTTACTTTTCTTATACTTTTCAACGGGTGTAACTTCCTCGGACCCTAGACACATGGAGGGCCTACATTTGTTTGGGATGGAGCCTTTGGATTTTACTTTTGAAGTGGGCACAGATGACTGCACGTGGAGGCTTCCACGGCTCTTAGAATTTTCAATGGCCTGGGTGCAAGAGGAAGGGAAGGAGCCCTAGACATGTGGAGAACCTATACTCGTTTGGGGATTTGCCTTTGGATTTTACTTTTGAATTTGCAGGATGATGAGGCACATATGGAGGCTTCAGAAGGCTCTTAGAATTTTCAACGGCTGATGATGGAGGGAGGGGGCCCTAGAAAAGTGGAGATATTGCACTCATTTGGGAACCCCACTTTTGAGCATCGTACCAATAATGCATCGAAGAGGACATGTGGAGAAGACTGGATGGCCCTTTTTATACTTAGCCGATTGGGGCCTGAAGTGAACACTTAGTCTTTCGAGATCGACCATGTGGAGAGCAAACTCTTGTTTGGGAAGGACCCCATTTTTATTCAGGGAATTTGCGCTAAGATGACATGGGAAGGGTGAGTTTGTTGTTGTTTTGCTTCATTTTCATCAACCGTTTGTTCTTTCGAGGAAAAATGTGAAGGAAAACTTTGAGCCTTTCTGGAGGCTTTTACACTTGAGATTTGGTCTCCTTCAAGGGAGGATTGGCCATTCATTTGAAGCTTCTATTGCCATTGCTGAGCCTTCCTATAGGGATTTTTTGGATCGAATGTGAGCTCGGAGGGTTGAACCAACCTTTCCATTTCTGGAGTGCAAGGTTTTATCCGATTAATTTTTTGGAGGAGGGAAAATTTGAGATAATAGGAGGGTGGAAGGGAAAAGTGGAGGGGTGGAAGGTTATTTTGGAGGGTGTGGAGGAAGGAGGGTGGGGAAGATGGAGGATGGAGGGGAGAGTGGAGGGAGAAGGAAGGGGTGTTTGGAGGCATGGAGATGGAGGGTGGAGGTGGAGGGAAAGGAGTGGGGAGGGTGGAAGGGGACTTTGGAGGTTGGAGGTATGATGGAGGGGAGGGTGGAAGGGGAGTTTGGAGGGTGTGGAGGATAGAGAATAGGGGGGGGATGGTGAAGGAAAAGGAGTTTGGAGGGCATGGATGGAGTGGGAGAAGGGAGGAGGGAAGGGTAGTTTTGAGGGTGTGGATGGAGGATTGAGAGTGGAAGGGGATTTTGAGGGGAAGGAAGGAGGGGGAGGAGGGAGATGAAGGATGGAGGTGGGAGGGAGGAGGGTGGAAGGAAAGGTGAGTTTGGAGGGGGAAGGATGGAGGATATAGGGGGAAAGTGGAAGGGAAGGGGAGTTTGGAGTGGCATGGAGGATGGAGGGAGAGTTGAAGGGAATGAGAGTTTGGAGGATGTGGAGGATGGAGGGGGTGGAAGAGAAGGAGAATTAGAGGGCATGGAGGATGGAGGAGGGATGGAGGGGTGATGGAAGGAGGATGGAGGATGGAGGATGGATGATGGAGTGTGGGAAGGGTGGAAGGAAGGGGATTATGGAGGGCTTGAATAATGGGCATGGAGGATGGAGGATGAAGTTGGAGGAGGGTGGCATAAAATTGGCAATTATGATGATGGAGGATGAGGAGGAGGAAGATGGAGGGGGAAGGTTTTGGAGGGAGTGGAGGAGAGGGATGGAAGTGAGGGGAGTTTGAGGGTGGAGATGGATGGATGGGGGTGAAGGATGGAGGAAGGGAGGTGAAGGGGATGGAGGTGGATGGAGGATTTTTGAGGGCATGGAGGATGGGGATGGAGGGTGGAAGGAAGGAGTTTGGAAAGGGAGGGATGAAGATGGAGGATGGGTGGTGGTGGAGGAGTTGTTGATGGAGTGGATGGAGGGTGGAAGGGAAGGGGATTTTGAGGGTGTGGAGGAGGATGGAGGAGGATGGAGGAGGATCAAGGAGTAAGGTGGAAGGGTAGGGGAGTTTGGAAGGTATGGAGGATGAAGGGTGGAGGTTGAAATAGAAGGGGAGTTTGGAGTGTGTGGATGATGTAGGAGGGAGGATGGAGAGCATGGAGAGTGTAAAGGAAGGGATTTTGGAAGGATTTGATGATGGAGGATGGGTGGCATGGATTTTGAGGATGTGGAGGATGGGGGAAGGGTGGAAGGGAATGGGAGTTTGAGGAGGGTATAGGATTTTGGAGGATGGAGGTGGGAGGGTTAGAAGGAACAAGAATTTAGAGGCGTTGAGGATGGAGGATGAGAGGTTTGGGTGACAATGAATTTGATTTTGGAGGTTATGGAGGATGGAGGATGGTGGAGAGTAAGGGGAGTTTAGAGGGTGTTGAGGATGGAGGATGGAGGAGTGGGAGGGTGGAAGGAAGGAGAGTTTGGAGTGCGTGGAGGATGGAAGGGATGGAGATGGAAAGGGAGTGGAAGTGAAGGGGAGTTTAGAGGTGGAGGGTGGAGATGAGGAAGGGAAGGGAGGAGGGGAGAGTGGAAATGAATGGGGAGGGTGGAAGGAAAGGAAGTTTTAAAGATGTGGAGGATGGAGGATGGAGGGTGGAAGGTGAGAGATCTTGGAGGGTATGGAGGATGGAAGGGGGAGATGGTAAGGGGAAGGGATCTTGGAGGGTTTGGAGGTAAGATGGAGGATGAAGAAGGGGTGGAGGGTGGAATGGATTTGAATTCTTACGGGATGGAAGGGGGTGGAAGGGAACTTGTATGACATGTAGGATGGAAGATGGAAGATGGAGGCTGGAGGGTTGAAAACAAGGGAGTTTGAGAGGATAGGAGAGGATAGATGGAGGGAGAGTGGAAGGAAGGGATTTTGGAGGCATGGAGGATGGAGTGATGAGGGGGAGTGTTGAAGGGAAGGGTAGTTTAAAGGGCTTGGTGGTTGGAGGATGGATGGGGGAGGGTGGAATGAAAGGGATATTGAAGGCGTGAGGATAAAGGGGAGGTGGAATGGGACGGGGATTTTTGAGGCTGTGGAGGATAAAGGCTAGAAGGGGGAGGTTGGAATGGATTAGAAGCTTTGGATGGTGGAGGGTGGAAGGGAAGGGGATCTTAGATGCCATGAAGGATGAGAGGGTAGAGGATGGAGGAGGTAGAGTGGAAGGAAGAGTACTTTGAGAGGGCAAGGAGTATGGAGGGTGGAATAGAATGGGAGCATGGAGGGCATTGAGGATTGAGGGGTTGAAATGGATAGGGAAGGGGAGTTTGGAGGGCATGGAGGATGGAGGATGGATCTTGGAGGGATGGAGGATGAGGGGAAGAGGGTGGAAGGAAGGGAGGATTTGGAGGTCTTGGAGGATGAATGGTGGGGAAGTAGAGTTTGGAGGGTGTGGAGGATGGAGATGGATGAAGGGTGGAATGGAAGGGGACCATGGAGGCCATGGAGGATGGATGACTAAGGGGGAGGGTGGAATGAAAGAGGAGATTGGTGGGCGTGGAGGATGGAGGATAAAGGGGGATGAATAATAGAAGGGGAGTTTAGAGGGCTTGGAGAATGGAGGGGTGGGGGATGGAATGGATGGAAGGCTTTGGGAGGATGGAGGTGTGAGGAGGTGGAAGGTAAATGGAGCTTGGAGGGTATGGAGGATAAAGGATAGAGTGATGGAGAGAGGTAGGTAAGGGAAGGGAATTTTGAGGAAATTGTGGAGGATGGAGGGTGGAGTGTGGAAGGGAAGGGAGATTGGAGTGCGTGGATGATGGAAGGCATGGAAAGGGAAGGGTGTGGAGGATTAAGCTTAGAGGGCGTGAATGATGAAGTGGGCAGAGGTGGAGGGGAGGGAGTTTTGACATGTTGAAGATGATGAAAATGGAAGGAAGGGAAGGGGAGTTTGGAGGGTGTGGAGGATGGAGGATGGATGGAGGGAAGGCAGAAGGAAAGTGAGTTTGGAGGGTGTGGAGGATGGAGAATGGGAGAGAGGGATGGTGGAAGGAAGGGGAATTTGGAGGGTTTGGAGAATGGAATGGATTGGAAGGCTTTGAGGATGGAGGTGTGAGGGGGTGGAAGGGAAATTTAGCTTTGGAGGTGTGGAGGATAAAGGATAGGTGATGGAGGGGGTGGGTGCAAGGAAGGGAATTTTGGAATCATGGAGGATGGAGGGTGGAGTGTGGAAGGGAAGGGGAGATTGGAGTGCATAGATGATGGATGGGGTGGAAGGGAAGGGTGTGGAGGATAGGTGATGGAGGTCATGGGTGATGAAGTAGGAAGAGGGGAAGGAGGAGTTTTGAGATGTAGGCGATAGAAATGGATGGATGGTATGAAGGAAGGGGAGATTGGACAACATGGAGGATGGAGGATGGGGGGAGGGTAGATGGGAAAGGAGTTTGGAGGTGTGGAGAATGGAGAATGGAGAGGGGTATATGGTGGAAGGGAAGGGGAATTTTGAGGGCATGGATGGATGGGGGGGGAGGAAGGGAGGGAATGAGAGTTATGAGGGTGTGGAGGATTGAGGATGGAGCTTGGAGAGCTTGGAGGATGGATAATGGAGGTGGAAAATTGTATAATGAGGGGATTCTAGAGGGATTGGAGCCTTGAGGAAATTGAGGATGGAGGGGGAGGGGATGAAAGGAAGAAATTTTAATTTGGAGGGTGTGTAGGATGGAGGATGAACCTTGGAGGGTAGAGGATGGAGGGGAGGAGGGCAGAAGAGAAGGGGAATTCTAAGTGCGTGGTGGAGAATGGAGGAGGAGTTGGGTGGAAGGGAAGGGTACTTTTGAGGGCGTGGAGGATGGAAGATGGGGAGAGGGGAGGAAGGGTATGGTATTTTTGAGGGCATGGAGGATGGAGAGAGGGAGGGTGGAAATAAAGGGTAATTTTAAGGGCATGGAGGATGGTGGATAGATGGAGGAGGGTAGATTGGAGGAGGAGTATGGAGGACATGGAGGATAGATAGAGGGGAGGGTGGAAGGGAAGGGGAGCTTGAAATATGTGGAGGATGGAGGATGTAAGGGTGATGGTAGAAGGGAAATGAAGTTTGGAGGGTGTTGGTATCCAAATTGATTCTCCCTCAAAGTCTGAGTAGCATCACTAGTTTGACAGGAAGCTTAGAGACAAATTAGATCATGATGAGTTGTTTTATAGCCGGGATGAGATCTAACTAGCCCTCTATCACTCAAATGTGGAGAAATGGATAGCACCCTCAAGAGGATTTGATCTATCCTCACTATTTTAGGTTGTGCCTTTCAACCAGGGTAAGAGGACCCTTTTGTAGCTTGTTGTTTATGGAGGAGATGGAGATATCCTTCCTAATGAAGAGGTTAAGGAGACCTTGGAGAAAATATGATCAACACACCAAATCTGACTCTCATCGATTGTCACTTCCAGATCATGGAGATATTTTCACAACAAGGAAAAGGCTACTAAAGACATTTGAAATCCTGGTTGTTTCTGCATGCTTTGGTAATGGAAATTATGCATTTGTGCACACACAAGGACAAACAGGGGTAGTACAGGTAGGATTGGTTGTTTTTGAATGAATTTTGGTGGGAGGTGGGGGAGGATGAACTTGATTCACCAGATCCTTGAGGAATATTACAAAATGGAAGGTTAAACTAACAAAATTCCATAAAATAGCTAAAATGTTTCTTTAACTAGAATATGTGCTTCAATGGAGGCCCAAATTAGCACTCTTTCACACAATCTTTGAGATTCTATCATGAAGGATCGAGTTAGAAAATCTAACAAAGCATCAAGATCTAAGTCAAATCATGCCTAAGGTACAGAGGCTTAAGACAATATATAGAGATGAAAGAGAAGTGATTTTAAATACAATTGATGAAATATCTAACGACATAAATGAAATAGATGCCACTAAACTATCACAAGACAAGATTTAACGATTTTACAATATTGCAAAAACAAGAAAAACTACTCACATACATTCGGTAAATAAACCAAACACATTTTACTTGCTAGAACAACTCGAATTTTATTATATCAACAAGGAAAGTTTCTAGAATAAAACAAATATGGAAACTCATAGCGAGAATTATAGTAACAACTTCTCTGGTTCACCCAATGTGGACTACGTCCACCAAGAACTTGCTCATATTTTATTATCAACAAGATTAAAATCACAACTTTCTCTCGCTTGAACTCACAACAAAATTCTAAAGATGTTAAACCACATCTAAACCATAATTGACACCCAATTGCATAACCTTGATCACTCTTGATCACCTCTTGATCTCTAAGACTCAAGACCTCTTGAACACTCAAGATATCTTTAAGATACCCTAACACATCTATTTATAGGATTACAATCCTTTTAAGAAGCCATAAAGCCGACCCTATAAGATTAAAAGTCATGATCTTTCAACTTCCCACATGGCTGGAAAAAATAGTCTCGACGCGTTAACATTAACCATTAATTAACGACAACGTCGAGCAACGGAACAACAACGTCATAGCAAACAATTGCAGAATGCTCCTGAAGTCTCCAAACTTAACCATTTGAGCTCCAGCACTTCAACACTAATTCAAGAAGACCAAAAATAGGCTCCACACCCCAACAATCTCCCACTTGGAGATTGTTTCCACTGAGCAAAGTTCTTAACCCTTCATTATCAACCATGAAGGCCAATCAAAGTTGAACACAACTTCAACTTCTCCCTTGTGACCGCCTTGGTCATCATATCCATAGGATTCTGACTGGTATGAATCTTTTCCATCTTCAACTTATCTTCTTCCAAAGTTGTCCTGATGAAATGATATCTCAGTTGAATGTGCTTCGTCCTAGAGTGGAAAGCGGAGTTCTTCGCCAAATGAATAGCGCTCTGACTATCACTGTGTAGTCTCCCAACTTCCTACTTATGACCCAACTCATCAAGAAACTATTGTAGCCAAATCATCTCCTTTCTTGCCTTTGTGGCAGCAACATACTCAGCCTCTATGGTTGACAAAGCCACAACCTTTTGTAACCATGAAATCTAACTCACCGTTGTATCACCAACCATAAATACATAACCTGTCATGCTCCTGCTATCCAAATCTCCTACCATGTCCAAATCTACATATCCACGTAATGTAGTGTCTAATCCACCAAAACAAAATGCTGCTCCCATGGTCCCTCTCAAATACCAAAGGATCCACTTTCTTTGCTGTCGTGCTCTCTACTGGATCACTCATAAACCTGCTCTCACTTTGCTCCCTTTGCATGGGAAATGTCAGGACCTAGTGCATACCATAACATAGATCAAGATACCAACTACTGATGAGTATGGTACCCTGGACATCTATATTCTATCCTCCTCAGTCTTGGGACTCTGCTCCTTTGATAATTTAAAGTGACCTACCAAAGGAGTACCAACCGGTTTAGCATCCTGCATACTAAACCTCTCCAAGACCTTCTTTATGTAATCTTCTTGAGATAATACCAACTTCCTCTCCTTCCTGTTCTGAGTTATTCTCATACCAAGGATTTTTTACGCCCCCAAATCCTTCATAGCAAATGAGTACCTAGCTATTTCTTGAGTACTTTTATTTCCTACATGTTCTTCCCTGTAATAAGCATATGATCTACATACTGAGGGGAACAAAATAATATAACTACCATCAAGAAACTTCTTGATGTACACGTAATGGTCTGAGTGACACCTAGAGTAACCTTGCTCCTGCATAAAACTATCAAACTTCATGTACCTTAATCGTCAGAGAGCTTGTTTCGTGCCATCTACAAGCTCTTCTTCAATTTGCACACTAACCTCTCCTTCCCTTTGACCTCATAACCATGTGGCTACTACATGTACAATTCCTCCTCCAACTCACCATGAAGGAATGCAGTCTTCACATCCAACTATTCTAAGTGCAGGTCTTCTACTGCAACTAAACCAAGAACAAAGTCTAATAGAATTCATTTAACAACTGGAGAAAAAATTTCATCAAAGTCTATACATTTCTTCTGTGCAAATCCTTTGACCACCAACCGGGCCTTGTATCATTTCCTACCTCCATCTTCCTCTTTGATTCTATACACCCACTTGTTCTGTAATGCTCTCTTTCCCTCAAGTAGCTCCACCAGATCCCAAGTCTGGTTTTCCATAAGAGATCTATGCTCTTCATCCATGGCCTGCTCCCACTTCTTCTCGGCATCCACCTACATGGCTTCCTCAAACCACTATGGCTCTCGCACTATCATCGGTGAGCAATAAATAATTCAAAGATGGAGTAAATCATTCGGGTTCCTTTCTTACCTAGAAGACCTTCTCACCTCGGGAGTTTGGGGTTCTGATGAGTGGTACTCGAATCTTGAACTAGGTTGTCTGCTGAACATACCGTATTTGAACCTACCCCTTGGACACCTTGTTGTCCACAATGTCCTCTAACATTGTGTATTCTTTCTTTGATTCCTCTTTCTGTTCCTGCAACTGATCTTTATACATGATTTTTTCATTAAAGACAATATCTCTAGACCAAAATATTTTCTTGTCTTTAAGACTCCAAACACGGAAACCAAAATCATCTTCACCATATCCAACAAAGGTGCATTTCTTAGACTTAGCCTCTAACTTGGTCCTATCATCTTTATCAATGTGAAAAATACCTCACATCCAAATACTCTAAGAAATGAGTAATCAATTTTCTTACAGACCAAGCCTCTCGGGTATACCTCCATCAAAGGCCATAGAGGTCCTTTGTTAATCAAATAAACAAAGTTGTGCTTACCTGCTTCCACCCAAAACATGAGTGGCAGCCCCGCATGTAACCTCATGCACCTAGCACACTCCATGATTGTCCTGTTCATTCTCTCTGACACTCCATTTTCTGTGGAGTATTTGGAACCGTTCTTTTCTTGTGGATCCCATTTACCGAAAAGTAATCAATAAATTCATTGCTGTAATATTCCCTCCATTATCTAACCTAAGACATTTCAACTTGAGACTGTTTCATTCTCAACCAAGGCTTTCCATCTTTTGAAAGTTTCAAACACATCAGATTTCTTTCTAATGTAATATACCCAAACTTTTCTAGTTGCATCATCAATGAAAGTGACGTAATAACATGAACCACCAATAGAGTTTACCTTAGCTGGCCCCCATACATCTGTATGCACTAACTCTAACTTACCCTCCTTCTGGTAGGTCCAACCTTGAGGAATCTCACTCGCTTCTGTTTCCCATAAACACAATCCTCACAGAAGTCCAAATCTAACTCCTTTAATCCGGTAACTTTGTCCTTTATAATCTGCATGTGCCCTTATGAATCATATGTGAGTCTATGGTGCCACAAAGTTAGCATCTCCATCTGCAATAACTAAATTGTAATAATCAACACCACTGGTTAAATACAAAGTACCATTTTTCTTAGCTCTTACAACCATAAGAGCTCCCTTGGTAACCTTCCAAGAATCCATTGTAAAACTAACCGTACATCCATCACTGCCAAGTTGTCCCATTGATATCAAGTTCTACCTCAACTTAGGCACATGCCTGACGTCCTTAAGTAGCCATGTGTTCTCATTCTGCACTTTCACCCGAACATAACCTTTCCCTACTATGCTTCATGGTTCATCATCACCAAGATATACATGTCCAAAATCACCTTGAACAAAATCAGTAAAGTAATGTCTATGTGGGGTGGCATGGAAAGAAGCCCCTGAATCTAATATCCAAGATTCATCAATATCATCTAAAGAAAGAATTAAGGAATCTTTACAAACATCACCTGTTGCCACATTTACCTCTTTAGTTTCCTCCTTCTTGTTCTTCTTATCCCGAAGAGCCCAACAATCTTTCTTAGCATGACCAACCTTCCCACAGTGCCAACATTCTAACTTACTCTTGGACTTTGACCTTCCACGATCATTCGACTTCCCACGGTTACCTTTCCCTCTGTTCTTTTGTCTCCCTCTGCTCTCCACCGTCAAAGCATTTCTAGAAGTAGAAGAATATTCGGTGCTCTTCCTTCACATTTCTCGCTTATGATCACACCTATTACATCCTCAAACTTCAGCTTTGAGTTATTAGAGATGAATTACTTTGACCATAACCAAGTTGTCCCAACTATCGGTAAGGAGCACAAAATCAGCAAAGCCACGACCTCATCATCAAAGTCAATTTTCTTGAGTTTAACATACTCACAACCATATTAAATTCATTCAAATGATCAACAACAAAACCATTCTCAGACATCTTCATATTAAATAAATTTTTCATCAAAAATATTTTATTAGAGGTAGAGGGTTTTTCATATAACTTCCCAACATACTCATGAGACCTTTCGTGGTCTTCTCCTGCGATATGTTGAAAGCAACCGAAGATGCAAGGCATAAACGAATTGCCCGAGTGCCTTTCTATCTAGCAACTCCCAATCCTCATCCAACATGGTTGTAGGTTTCTTTGCTTTTCCAGCCAAAGGAACATGGAGGTCCTTCTGATATAAGTAATCCTCCATTTGCATCTTCCACAAACCAAAGTTCTGCCCATTGAACTTCTCAACCCTCGATCTGCCCTCATCTTCCATAGCTCCCACTCAAGCTAAACTTTCCCTGTGATTTACAACTTCAGCAAAAAACCACCAAATCTCTAATACCAATTGTTAGGAATTAGAGAACAAATATGTGGAAACAATTCCTCAAACCACAACAATAGGAAACTATATAGCAGAATTATACTTGCAGAAATATAACAACATAAATGAATAATGCACAAAAGAAGACAAGACAAGATTTAACGTGGTTCACCCAATGTGGGCTACGTCCACCAAGAACTTGCTCATATTTTATTATCAACAAGAGTAAAACAACTCTCACAGTCTTCTCTCAGTTATGAACTCACAATAGAATTCCAAAGATGCTAAACCACATCTAAACCACAATTGACACCCAATTGCATAACCTTGATCACTCTTGATCACCTCTTGATCTCTAAGACTTAAGACCTCTTGAACACTCAAGATATCTTTAAGATACCCTAACACCTCTATTTATAGGATTACAATTCTTCTAAGAATCCATAAAGTTGAGCCTAGAAGATTGAAAGTCACGATCTTTCAACTTCCCACGATCAAAACAAATCCGACATTGACAACAAGTTAACAGTATGTTAACAGAAACATCGCAGCAACGACACAACAACGCCACAAAGAAACGATTCGCAGAATGCTCCCAAGTCTCCAAACTTAACCGTTCGAGCTCCAACACTTCAACACTGATTCAAAAAGACCCAAAAAAAATTCTCCACACCCTAACAGTAACCACCTTGACATGATCAAATTTAATACAAAAGAGATATACAAGCTTCTCAAATGGCTTCTCAAAATGATGGGCTTTGTCAAGATTTTTCTATTAGAAAATTCAGTCCCGACCCCTAACACTCCAACCATTTACACGAAAAATTTGTTCCATTTATAATATTCACAATAGAGCCCCTTCCTCCCCAAAAGACAAAAATGTTTAATGCACCAATGCTCGCCATGATTATGATCGCGATTCTCAGAATCAGATCTACAAAAAGTCGCTAGGTGCTTGAGGGGGTAGATCTCATCAAATATCTCCCGCATTCAACTCCTTCCTCTGGTAGATCACTCTTTCTTAAATTTTCCAACCACTTCCGCCCCTAATCTATCAAATCTGGCTCCTTGCATGCTCGGGAGAAGAAAAATAGAAAATCCGATTGAGCACGATAGTTAGACCATTTTAATGGTGAAAGATGTGTTCGAGATATTTCCACCAAACTCGATATCAACATTAACTCCACCCTCTTCTTGGCATGTAGGAAATAATAAGAAATCATGAAGACTCGCACTTCCGGACGTGTTTGATAAAATGGGGAAAAATCAAATTCAGACTCTCGGTTATCGTTGATCTTTACTTTGAATCTGGGCCGTCCACGTGGAAGACTCAACTTTAAAATAGGCTCGGGGGTCTCCTTTGACTTTTTACAATATTTTGGAAAAATGGAAAAAAATTCCATTTTTCTCTGCACCTCCGCCCTCGGGAAATGAACCTAACTCGTGTCCTAAGGTGGGCCCCCAATGAACAACAACCAAAGTCTTCCATTTCACCTCCTTTTTGGAAAAGGGAAAATTTTCCAAATTTTTCCTGCAGCTCCGCCCTTAAAAATGGGCCTGACATGTGTCCCAATGTGGTTCCAATAGAACCACGCTTCTTTTCTTACTTTTAACTCTTTTTCCCATAAAGAAATTTTTTTCCAAATTTCCTCGAAAGGCCTCGCACCTCCGCCATTGATTGGAGCAAGCTTTGGCCTTTCTTCCATCGAGATTACGGGCCATTTTTATATCTTAACCCTTTTGAGCATAAGAGGAAAAAATTCTAAGTTACCTCCGATGGTCTACTTCCCCGCTCCTTTTGACTTGTCAAATTGCCATGTGTCACTATGGCGCACCTTGAGATGGTCCCCAAAATTTGAGACCTTGAATGAGCGTGGTCTCGCCACGTTTTTTGGCCCAACAAAATTTGTTTGAAGGCTTGAAGCTCAGCAAAAGGCGCCAAATGACATGCTTCGGGGAAGTCTTCTTTGGTCGTTGAAAAGTTCAAGAAAAATGCAAAGTGAGCGGAGGCCTCCAAGTGTCCTCCTAGCGCTTCTTTAAAAGACTCTGAGCTAGTGCGGGATTGCCACGTGTCCCTGTTCTTCACCAAACTATTTTAGATGCATAAAATTTATCTAAGTCTGGGAAAAGCAACGAAACCTCCACGTGTCCTCCTGGCGCTATTCCAAGGCAAAACAAAAAAATAGATCTTCAAACGAGCGTCGTTCCTCCACATGGACACATTTTTAAGTTGAGGTGATTCATATAAATTTTGAAGGACCTAGTTGAGCCGCATCCTACCAAAAGGTGCCATATCCCCTGTTGATGCAAGAATGTTAATTTGATCTGGAGAAACACACAAACCGTCAAAACCGTAAAATAGAAAAACAATCATTTGAGCCCGAAAATGAAAATTTCTCCAAGGACAGAGAATTTAGAAATGTTACAAGGCTCAAATACGTCCATCAAAGACACATCCATTCATTTTTCTTCAAGTATTTAGGGTAGAAATGACGAGGAAGACAAATCCCGGCCATGGAGAACGAGAAAATATGGGAGAACCCGAGTTTTTAGATGAACAGAGAACGGGAGACCCAAATTACAGACCTTTTCTAGAGGAACAAAGAAACAAGGAGCAAACCATGGACCCATAAGTGATCTATGACCCATGAACAAATTAAAAATGGCAACAAATATTAACCAGGCACAACACGGGGAAAAAGAAAGTGACAGAGGCCGTAAATTGATAGATTTTCAAAGGCAAATTAGGGTGAGACTATTTTGAGAACCAACATCAGCTCCGACTCAGGATGGGCACTCCCATGAGTGCCAAAAGAAAAAAGGTAGACCAAGTGCCAAAATATCCATTGGGAAACAAAGTCAATTTGCAGAGTAGAGAAACAGAGCCATCTCCAAAAATGAAACAGAGAAACTAGCAAAAACAGGTCACCGAGGACCAGAATGAACAAAAACACAAAAGACAAGAGATAAACAACAAACTATACATTGTACACAAGATTTTTTCCTTGATTTTAGGGGAATCAATCCAAGAAATGCTTCAAATGTCTGTCATTAATAGGAAATTTGAGTAGTTCACCATCTAAGTTCTTGAGGAAGAAGGTATGCTCACTAATTTTGATATCAATGAAGTAAGGGCCCATCCATAATGAGTTAAAGTTGCCATGCTTTCCCTTATCCTCATGTCATTATCCCATAACAGCATAAGATCTTTAACATTGAAGGCCCGGGAGTGACCTTCCACAAATAACTTCTTCATCTTCTCCGAACATTACATGCCCTGCGGTGGAATGCCCTCCTCTCTTCATCAAGCTCAACAATCTGGTTAATGCGAGCATCATAAGGACCTACCTCTTGATCTTCCAGCTATTGCATAAAATGATATGAAGACAGATTGCATATGAAGAGGCAGTAAGGCCTGAGTCCCATATACCAACTCAAATGGAATCTTTCAGTGACCCTCTTGATAGTGATCCTATCTTCCCAAACAACAAACTTCAATTGTTCACCCCACTTTCTCTTGTTCTACTCCAATGTTCTTCTGATAATCTTCAACAAATTTTTATTACTAGACTCATCCTGTCCATTTCCTGGCGATTGTAATTAGAGGTATATGTCGAGTTGATCCCATATTCTTTCATATTGCCACCAAAGGTTTAGCTCAAGCTCATGGCATTGTCGCATAATAATCTTGACTAGCACCCTAAACCTGCGAGATGATGTTGTTTAGCAAAAAGTCCATGATAGTTTAGTGTGTTGCCTTCTTAGTGGGGATCGCCTCCACCCACTTGGTGAAGTAGTCGAGATGGCTAATAGAATCCACTTGTGGTCAGCACTTGAAGGGTATGAAATCTCACCAATTAAATCCATTCCCCATTGCTTGAATGGGGCTTTCATTGATACTGAGACTATAAAGGAAGGGAGCCCGAAGCTTTGGGTCTTCTAGAGAAGCGCTGGAAACTCTCACATCTTCTAACAAAAAGAGTCATATCCTGAAGAGAGTTGACCACCAATAACCAGCCCTTAGGATCTTGTGTACCGTGACTCTTGCAGCAAAATGCCCCCACAAACTCCTCCATGGAGATCAGCGATTATCTTGGTGAATTCTTCTTGATAATGCACCTTAAGAGGACTCCTTTGGGTTCTTCCAAGCTAATCCATAATCAATAATGACATATTTCTCGGGAGGCCAACTTAAGAGCCCTTTTCTAGTTCTTACTTAAATACCGAGGGTTGTATAATGTCGAGATAAAAATTACATCCTTGTACCACTCGAACTCATCAACCTTTCAAAACACTACCCTACCTTTCTTATTCTACCTCATTTACCTCAATAGTTTGCAAGTTTCTCTCACCATAAGCTTAGCCAAGCCCAAACCTCTCACCAACTTTGTGGTTTGGATATCCATTTATTTCTTGCAACTTGTTCACCCACCTGCACCTCTTGCTTGAAACTTCCATCTCTGACAAGATGTCTTTCACCATGGTGTGGGGAACATAAGCAACAATTTTAGAACTTAGAATATAAGGCCTGAAAACCTTTGTTTCTTTTACTAAGGAAAATGCTTGCTTCTCCATAATAGTGTACTTTAGCTCAACCCCCTACAAGGCCTTACTAAAGAAGGCAATTGGCCTCTCAGCCCCTTCATCATCTTTCTACAGCAGGACAAAAGCAATAGTGTTCTCTAAAGCAAAAGAGAACAAGTTGAAAGGGTTTCTTATAATCTGGGGCTGCTAGAATAGGTGCATGCTTTAGTGCCTCTTTAATCCCATTGAAAGCTTGGATGGCAGCCTCCTCCCATTTGATGACCTGGTCTTTCTTCAACATGGAAGTGATTGGAATGGTCAACTCAACAAAGTTTGATATGAATCTTCTAATGAATTTTATTTTCCCAAAGAAGGATTGAATTCCCTTCTTAGTTTCTTGGGATTGGGACCTTGTTGATGGCCTCTACTCTTTCTGGATCAATCATCACTCCTTGTGACACAATGTGACCAAGCAACTTTGCCTTCTACACTCCAAAATGGCACTTCTTTGGATTGAGTGAGATGCCATATTCTCTACATCTTATTAGCATCTTCTCCAAGTGTAGAAAGTGGTCACTTCTCTTTCTAGAAAACACAGTCACATCATCCTGGTAGACAACAATAAACTCATTGATGTAACCAACAAAAGCAACATCCATTGCTCTTTGAAAGGTGGCTCCAGCATTCATCAGACCAAAGGGCATACTAACATAAACATAGGTTCCCCAAGGAGTAGTAAATGTTATCTTGATCCTTTCGATTCCTTCACCACAACTTGGTTATTACCACAAAAACCATCCAAGGTGGAAAGAAAATCGAAACCAGTCACTAATCGCATCATCTTTCCATATTTGGTAAAGGATAATTGTCCTTCATTAATGCTCTATTCAAATTCACGAAGTCCACACATAACTTTGATGTAACCATTTTCTTTCGATTAGTACTAGGTTTTCAACCCAAGAAGAATACCTTGTGGGTTGAGAAATCCCTCCATCTCTTAACTTCTTGATTCTTCTTGCATCTTTTAGGGATAAGAGTAGGTTGATGGGCCTTGTTTCTACCACGAATGGCTTTGCATTAGAATCCAAGGGAATCTCATGTTGAAACAAGTCCTCTCTGTATGCTTTTAGTTCAGAATAGGTCCAAGCCATGCAATCTTGATACTTTTAAACAATTGGATGTATGAATTCTTCTCCTCCTTCTTGAGATTACTACTTAACCAAATTTTCCTTGGCTTATCCTTTGTACCAAGATCATGCTCCTCAATATCCTCGAGGCTTCCATACATTTGTTAATAATGCGATCAACATTATCAAAATTGACTCACGAGCAACCAACCCTCTAGGAATGGTATTGTTCTTTAGTTGGATGATTTATTTTCCAAACAAGGTTTCTTTTCCTTTTGTTACACATACCATTGGCTCCAAATTAATGTAATGATCAACAAACTCTCCCTTGTTCTGCAAAAATCCTCTGATTTGAGCATCATCATTAAATACCTACAAGTGTTTAATGTTATCGTGTAGAAGGTCTTATCAATACCTCAACATAATATTCACAATATGGGGACATTGTACAATTGTCAAACCGAGACCCCAACACTGCAAGCCTATCTTCCAAGTCATTGAATTTCCTATCATGGTGCACAATGTTGAATGAATCAAACATCTCAATGAAATCCCAAACTACATGTTTGTATTGTTTCATTCGTTGATTCTTTGTGGCATACAACTTTCTGACTTGTTTTACTATTAATTCTGAGTCTCCTTTGATAATGATGTCCTTGACACCATATTTCCAAGAAATTCTTAAACCCAACAACAATGCCTCATACTCAACAATGTTGTTGGTGCACTCAAAGTTGATTTTGAAGGAGAAAACAAATTTTTCCTTAGAGAAGAAAGTAGAACAACACCAGCACCATTACTAAACTTGGATCAAGCTCCATCAAAAAAGTCCAAAGAGAGCCTATTTGTTCAAGACACTTGCATTCTTCAATCTTGCGCTCTTTTCCATCAAAAAATCCTAAAAAGTTATCGCATCAACACTTGTGTACAATACTTCATATGATGCATTGTTGGGATCTCAATAATGTGCAACATCTTCTTTTCCCCATACAACCTAACAAGGCATCCTCAATTGGCATGGTGGCATAGGAAATATCCATTTGATACTCCCACCAACACTAACAGCCCATTTTCTCGATAAATAACATGCCCCACTTGGTGGGTATCATCAATGACAACATTAAGTTTTAAATTCTTCTGGGTAAGTTACAAGTTACACCACCAAACCCTTCACACATCCTACCACTGGCACTTCTCTGGAGTCCATAGTAGTGCACTTCCCATATGTTGTTGTTACTTTGATATTCATCTCATTCATAACTTCTAAAGGCATGACATTGCATGATGCCCCTGAGTCAAACATGCAGTTGTGCAACAGTCTATCCTTAATGATCAAGGTAGTGAAGAATGGATCCACATTTATTTGAGATTCCACCAAGGATGTCCCCAAATAGACCTCAGGTGGTTCATCTAGCTCTTCGATGCTTTGGTGGTGCTCTAATGGTCCTTCAATGACTCGGTGGGGTCTCCATAATGTTTATATTTACGCCTAGGGAAGTCTTCTCTTCTTTCAATCCCAAAGTATTCAAATGCTCTATTTTTGTGCTCAGGAATCCTAAGCACTAAAAAATTATTAGAACGAGACTTTAATTTGACTTAAAACTTGGAAATATCATATGGGACATTCCTTGGCAAGGTAGTATTGGAAGGAAAGTCAACACACAAATTAGGTGGTAGATAAATTTTTTAACTTGGACATGGGAGGGGTATGATTTTTATTTGGAACTACGGGGCTTTTAGTAGAGGCCATCTTTCCTAGGAGCCTCTTTAGGAATGTTTGAAAGTAAGGGAGATTTTGGCTTGGCTTGAGGCCCCCCTTTAAAACCCTACTTTTGTGTTGTGTTCCTTTTCTTGAGCCACAAAACATTCATCAGTAACTCATGTATTCTTCGAGATGTGATTCCTCCATCATACTTCTTTATCATTAAAACCCTTAAATATTCAAAGTCATTATTAGGAAATTCAAAAGCTTGTACAATATCTATTTCTAAAGTATGAGGGAAGAAGAGTATGTACCTGGTGAATGCAATCCCAAAAATCAGCAACATTTTTGGCACTTATCACCTCGATTGAAGTTACCCCTCATTAGTGAGCTCGTGGAACAACCCAACATGCATACGTCATCATCATTTTCATCATCGACCTCTTCTTCTTCTTGTTGATCTTCTTCACAAGGAGCATGGGGCATGAAACATTTGTCACACCAATCAATGGCATCTATGTCCTCCACCATAACATCAACTCGGTATAAAAGGATCAAGTACCGTAATGTTATCCCTAGCTTACGGGATTGTCTATTTCCAAATCAATAAGTCCCTTCCTCTATCATCATATATTTGGTGATTTTGAACCTATATTGGCCTTGTTGCTTGCGTTGACCTTCTGAACTCGCCCAATTCCTTTCTCACTAAGCTAGTTTGTAGGAAATTTGTTTGACAACCCCTACAAATTTTTTCACAACTTCTTCCAAATAAGTATCCTTGACTTTTTTGAGGCTTTTCTAGGTTAGCCAACTTTACACCCTCTCTTTTTGGAGGCTTTCCAATTTCCTTAATGTTGTTCTCTATTTGCAGATCCATGGTGAAGGCCTACCTACAATTTTGGGGTTCTTGTCTCTTAAGTAATATGCGGTGTTTTTATCAAATGCATCAAAATATTTGATCAAACATGACTCATCACAAGTCTTATCCTAACAGAAATCTCCTCAAGGTCTTATTAAACCTTGTGTTGAAATCATGTCTAACTCATTAGGATTCTTTTTATGTTTTCAAATTTTGTCAAAAGAAACCATCACCATCTGCAATCTAAATGCATTACTCATCTCAATCCAAGAATCTATAGAGTTATCCGGTGAATGCTTTATACCGGTCATGGCATCCTCTTCTAAGGTATGGATAAACAAATTGATATATACATCTTCATGTTTAATCTCAAAGTCTTCCATCATATTGATAAAAATATTTAGATGCTAATCACCAGTAATAACATTATTTCCTTGGAACTTTGGCATTCTCTTCCTTACATCTTGAGGCATTGCATTTGGATATCCAACCATTCCCACAAAATTTATAGGTCAAAGGTGTTTACAACAAAAGGGGGTGCAGGTGGGGAGGGCCATGTTATTTTGAGGAAGTAACCTGGAGGGGTGACAAATTAATAAGGGGCGAGAGGTCCTTGGAACACATGATTATAATTTTCAAAATGGATATCCCCAGAAGGCCTTGTTTCTTGGAAAGCCCTATCAACCTCAGAAAATACAGGTGTAGAATGTGAAGCAAAATTTTCAAAATCAAATGAAGGCCCTTCTCCAGTTGGAGAATTCAATTCCACAAAGAGGCTACCTAATTCAGAGTCACTTGAATTGCAATCTTCAATAATAGGCTGATCACTTTCATCAATGGAGATCCCTCTTCTTGTCTGTTGATCTCCCACAACTCTCCAGGCTTTTCTTCCTTCTAATTTTTCTTTTCCTAGCTCTAGAAACAATGTCCTAACAAGATCCCTAGCAAAGAAAGATCTTCTTCCTTCCAACTTTACAAATATTAGTAACAAATCTGACTTTGATAGAGTTAAGACACTGGTACTCATTAAAAATCAGATCAACAGGGAGTCACCACTAAGGATTTCCACCTTAGTTGTGTAAATGCACTAAGTATGATTTGTCAAATGTCTTTCAATGGTAGAATCTTGAAATGGAAAGATTCTAAACTTTCTTTACCCAAATTTATAAAATGAAAGCTAGTGCATCTAGGTGTGAAAGGTGAAAGAATTGCACATAACACTTGGAGCATATAAGAAGTGTTTTACAAGGGTCTTAATTTACAACCTGTAACCAATCCCAGCGATGGCGCCACTCAAGTTTGTATCAAATTGATTCTCCATCAAAGTATAAGAAATATCACCTGGTTTGATAGGAATCTTAGAGAAAAATTAGATCATGTAATGAGTCATTTTGTAGCTGAGGATGAGATCTAACTTGCCTCTGTCACTCAAATGTGGAGAAATGGATAGCACCCTCAGAGAAGATTTGATCTATTCTCATTATTTTAGGTTGTGCCTTTCAACCAGGGTAAGAGGAACCTTTTGTAGCTTGTTGTTTATGGAGGAGATGGTGATAACCTTCCTAATGAATTATTAAGGAGACCTTGGAGAAAATATGATCAACCCATAAAACCTAACTCTCACGAGTTGTCACTTCTAGATAATGGAGATATTTTCATAGACAAGGAAAAGGATACTAAAGACATTTGAAATTGAGTTGTTTTACATGCTTTGGTAAAAAAATTATGCATTTGTATACACACATGACAAATAGGGGTAGTATGGGTAGGATTAGATTGTTTTTGAATGAATTTTTGTGGGAGGTGGGAAGTAGGATGAACTTGATTCACCAAATCTTTGAGAAATATTACAAAAGTGGAAAGCTTAAAAAACAGAATACTTTGAAAATATCTTAAATGTTTCTTTAACTAAATATGTGCTCTCAATGGAGGCCAGATTAGCAACATATTTCACAAAATCTTGAGATTCTAAATGAAGGCAAAGTTAGAAAACAACAAATTATCAAGATATGATTTCAAATCATGCCTAAAGTACACCTAGAGGCTTAAGATAATCTTATAATCAGATGAAAGAGAAGTGAGTTTAAATTGTTTATTCCTATCAGATCAAATATATTTGATAAATGAAATTTAAATGCCACTAAACTATCAAAGGATAAGAGGCATGTTTGATTCAATCAAATTTAATACAAGAATGCAAACAAAAACAAGAAAAACTACTTGCATACATTCAAAGATAAAACAAAAAATTTTTTTAAGAATATTGAAATTAACTCAATTTGATTAAATTTATCAGAAGGGAAAGTTTCTCAAAACAATCTCGATCTTTTCAATTTTGTACACTTGAAACCACCTTGACATGATTAGATTTATACAAAAGAGATATACAAGATTCTCAAGTTTCTCAAAATGATGGGCTCTGTCAAGCTTTTCTATTAGAAAGTTTAGTCCTAATACTTCTAACACTGAACCACCCTTTTTGCATGGAAAAATCATGCCTATTTATATCATTCACAACAAAGCCCCTTTTCCCCAAAAAAAGACAAAATTTTTTAATGCACGGTGCTGATCACCATGATTTTGATCGCGATTCTCAAAATCAGATTTGTAAAAATTCAGGTACTCGAGGGGGTGGATCTCTCGAATATCTCCCACATTCAAGTCCTTCCTCAGTAGATTACTCTTTCTTCTACTTCTACAACCACTTCCGCCCCTAATCTATCAAATCGGGCTCTTTGCATGCTCGAGAAGAAGAAAAAAAGAAAATCCGATCAAGCACGAAAGTTCGGGTCTCATTTTAATGGCAAAAGATGTCCCAGATTTTCTCACGAAACTCGAGATATAACATTAACTCCCCTCTCCACTTTGTGTGTAGGAAATACCAAGAAATCATGAAGACTCACACTTCAAGTGTGCATTTAGTAAAATGGGGGGAAAATCGATTCAAACTCTCGATTTTGTTGATCTTTACTTTGAATTTGGTCCGTCCATGTGGAAGATTCAAGAAATTTAAAAAAACCTCAAGGGGCTTCCTTTGACTTTTTGGATCTTTTAGAAAATGGTGAAAAATTTACATCGGATGCACCTCCGCCATTGATTTTCTACTGTTAGTGTGAGTAATCTGTGTCAGATCGTTGGAGGGTCATCTGGGAAATGGGTTAGGTTTAGGGCGGGCTTAGGGTTTCATTGTTTCATGCACTAGGGTTACTCAACGCCTATATGTACCCCTTTTCTAGTCATTTATGAGCATGCCAAGACACTCCAGTTGTCTTTCCTCTATATAAGCTTTGTTTATTTAGCAAGTTCTTCCATGTTGATAAATTTTTAGGTTTAGGTTTAGGTTTGGAGCTTCATGATTCCATTGGAGTGGGTTACTTCGTGGTGCCTCATTTACCCGATTCGATTTGCAAACTATTTTCATGAGTGGTATCGGAGTGAGATCGGGTAAGCGTGCACTTGATTTTTTTGTTGCTATTACTCTTACTTGGTTTCATTATTTTACTCTGCATGCAAGTCTTTGATCACTATTTTTGGAAATTATCTTGCTAATATCTCTAACAAGCTTTCTGGAAATTTTTTTTTTGTGTTTTTTTCTTGTGCATGTGTGATGTGTAGTTTTTCAAAATACCTTGATAAATCAGGGTTTTTAAACTTTTTTTTGTTGGATGTATCAAAATCCAAAATAGAGATTCTTTTCATTTTTTTCATTTATTAAAATGGAAGTGAAATTTTTAAGATCTCTCTGGTTTTGAAGGATGGATTTGCATGATTTATGTTTGTTTCACGGGATCTTTGTGTTCTTGATCGTGGTTGCTCATGACGAACTTTTGTCCCTCGACTTTTTTTTTGGACTTATTTCAAACCGCCATTTTTATTCATTACGCGTGGCTTTGCATTTTTCTTTGTTCATTTTGTGGATTTTCTTGGACCTTTTGCATTTGCCAAATTGTTTAGGCATTTTTAATCATCATCACCACATTTTTTTACCTTACAGTGTTTTAAACACTCGCCACGTTTTTGGCTGTGCAAGCTAGGGCTGTTCATTCTTGCGTGTGGTTTCGTAAGATCATTCCTTTGGTGCCACACCTTGCTAACACCAAATTACACACATGCTGACCTACTACATCCTTTTGGTGTGTTGAAATTTAAAACGTGGTGGTTTCATTCATAAAGCGGTTTTTATTGCACACTATTCATATTGGTAATTATTTGGTAAGTTTTCCTTTTTTCTTTTTTTAATCTTCCTCAAAACAAAAAAAAAACCTTTCTAACTTTTTAAAAACATTTTGCGCTTTTTTTTCAAGTTTTTTTTTTTGTTTGGTAAAACATTTCAAACCTTCTTGGTTTTTTTGGAAAAAAAGTTTAATTTTTCACCGTGATTTTAAAAGTTTCTAAAACCCATTTAGAAATTTGTTTTTAATTTTTTAAAAGTTTCCAATATATTTAAAAAATCTTCATCTAAAAATATTCATTAGATTAGATCTATAATTAGATTTTTTAAATTAGATCTTTTAACAAATTTAAAATTAAATTAAATTAGATCTAATTTTTTTTATTTCATTCACATTATTTAAACAATATTTTTCTTTGGCATTATAATTTGGTTATTGGCTTTGTGTATTTTAACCTTAGTCAGTCTTTCGAAGTTTTTAGGGTGATTTATTTAGGATTTTAGGTGGCTAATTCGCAATACAAACAAACCCTATCTAATTTAATGAAATTTCCAATGAGCATACATTGATCATACCCTTTTGCATGCGTTTAGGGCACTTTTTAAATCCGTTTATCGGCTTATTGGCTTTTTCTCATCAAATTCGGGAATTAGCTCTTTTCTTATAACTTTTGACTCGTTGCTCGGTTTTGAGCACTTCTTTAGTCAAAGTTGCATTTTTTCTAATCACTCTAGATGATGGGATCATTATTTTGTAAATTCACTAATTTTATAAAGTTCCACAAATGGGGGTGTCTTTGTAACTCCTTGAGTTCAGCTCATTTTTTGAGCTTTTTTTATTCCCTTTTTCTTGGACTTGTGAGCGTGTACCACATAGTCTTTATGACAAAGGGTTTCTTTCATGCGATGTGAGACACTTTTTTCTCACCACAGGTTGGCTTTCACCTCCTTTCTATTTTTTGCTTGTGCTTGTTTACGGTGTTCCTTTTTGTTGCGCTCCACGAAACACTTTGTTGTGGTCTCCTCTCTTGCGCGTTATTACGCTAATTGCAAGACGAGTTACAAGTGTTTCAAACCGCACGCATGGACCCGATTGTAATCAACGCACTAAACTATAAAGTGCGAAAGCGGGGGTTGTTATTGTCTCACAGGTGGTTGTGTTTCTTTTCTGCGTTTTTTTCTCTCTCTCTCACTATGGATGCACTTTGATTCCTTTGCTTACGCCATTCAAACTTTTTGAATGGAGATCGAAAATAATAATGAAACTAAAGGGTAAAGGGTTATACCACATCACCATGGGAAGCTGAGGTGAACCAGATGATGAACCTGAAAAATCTAAGTGGTTAAACCGTAGTGATGAAGCTTTAGGTCTTCTTTGCATGTCCTGTTTCTCTGACTTGCTCTTCCACATTGAGGCATTGAAACACCTAAATCATGTGGAAAACATGTTGGATGTGATGTTTGGACAACTAGATGACATGAGAGCGCATGAGTTGGAAAACAAACTACTAGGGTTAAATCCTAGTGACTTTGAAAACCTATAAGCCTTCTTCTCAAAATTTGTCCACATTAGATTATTGTTAAAAGGATGTCAAGTAGAAAAGAAATATTCTCAACTGATCTTGTCGATTCTCTCTAAGCTAGGTCCCGAATATTTTGTCTTCGTGTCAACTTTCTATGCTACAAAAGCTGCTTTGGGCGATACTTGGACAATGCCCTCCTTTGACTATTTTTCATCCCAACTCATTCGAGAACAGGACAAACTCATTCAAATGGGGTCTCTCAAGTCCAAGTCACATGCCCTTGTAGAAAGTACTAGAAGAGGAAAGAAGGCTGAAAAGAAGAAAGAAACTAAGGATCAACCTAAGAAAGAAACCAAGATCAAACCTAAAAATGACACAAACACTTTGACTTACGAGCCTAAGGGCATAGAAAAGCAAGTATTTGTGTTCTATTATAAGAAGACTGGTCATGATGAGCAACATTATTTTAAGAAATAGATTGATCACTTATCTCATTTACTTGAGAAAAATAAAATAAGTGTTCTGAATCCATAAAAAAGAAAGTGCTCTGAAGGTGAGTCTTTCTAACTGCAAAAGGTCTTAAAAATGATAAGAAGAAAGGAAAGGCCCTTGTAGCCAAAGTTGCTCCTTCATCGACATGGATTATAGATTTGGTGCCTCGCACCACATGGGTTCTTCGCATGTTGAGTTTTCCAACATCGAACCTTGTGGAATGTCCCAAATCACGATGGGTAATGACACGACAGTGTCGGTTTCCGGTAGTGGATCGGTAGAGATGGATGGGGGAACATTTAACCAAGTGTTGAGTGTTCCTGATCTCTCTACCAATCTCCTATCGGTTTACCAAATTACTCACCTTGGTGAAGGAATGTGAGTGGAATTTGGTCCTAACTCGGTGATTATTCGTGAGCTTAACAATGACACTACAGTGGCTGAGGGAAAGGTAGATCACCATTCACGGTTGTACACCTTCTCCCACTTTACTTTTGATTCTACGCCCACTTGCCTTGCTCACTCATGCAAATGAGGTTAGTAAGCTATGGCATGAGCATTTTGGACATCTAAATTATCGCTACCTTGAACAATTGAGTCAAAAATGAAATGGTCAATGGGTTGCCTCGCGTCAAGTTTTCTAAGGGTCTTTGTGAGGGTTGTACCCTTGGAAAGCATCCTGAAAAGAACTTTGACAAAGGAAAATCTGGAGAGCCACTCGTCCCTTGGATCTTGTTCATAGTGATGTTTCTGGTCCATTTCCTTCTCCTTCATTTACTAGAGCTCTTTATGTGTTAACCTTCATTGATGACTATTCACGATATACTTGGGTATATTTTCTTAAGCTTAAGTCTGAAGTCTTTGAACATTTTAGGACTTTAAGGCTCTTCTTTGAGAAAGCAGTGGAGCGGTCTATCAAGGTTCTTCGAACTGACAATGGAGGTGAATATGTAAACAATAGGTTCATGGATTTTTGTACTTCTGAAGGGATCTCTTTGCAACATACAATTGCTTATAGCCCTTCACAGAATGGAGTTGCAGAAAGAAAGAACCATACTCTGAAGGAGATGGCCACTTGTATGATTCACTCAAAGTCTCTTCCTCCATAGTATTGGGCGAAGTAGTGAATTGTGCAAATTACATTCAGAACCATGTTCCACACAAGGTAGTAAGAGGGATGACACCCTTTGAAGCCTGGTTTGGACTGCAAGCTTGATGTTGAGCACTTTGAGTCTTTGGATCAAGGCTATGGCTCGGATTCCCAGAAGAAACGCAAGGCCTTGGAACCACAATCCAAACCTTGTATCTTTGTAGGGTATCTGATGGCGTGAAGGGATATCGATTGATGAATTCTACTTCTCATGAGCTATATATTGAGAGAAGTGTTAAGTTTGATGAGTCTTCTTTGACTTCTACTTCTCCACCTATGAGGTTCTTGACTCAGCTTGATTTGGATTTCGACTCATCGAGATGATGATACTATTGAGCGTGCTCCTCTTCCGGATCCTCCCGACCATCTAGACCTTTGAGTCTTGATTATGACAGTAGTGATGATGAGGACTATGTCCCTTCTCACTCAAGTGAAGAATCTTCGACTCGAGCTTGATCCTCTGGTCCCCTTTGGGCAGGAAAACTTTGCAAAGTCTTTGGAGATTTAGTTGGAGATACTTCGGATATGAGACGTACTCGCTCAGATTTCATTGGACCCCACTCTTTCTTCACCTCTGCTTCTGATCCATAGTCTTTCTGGGAGGCTTCTGGTATTCCTGAGTGGGATTCTGCCATGGATGAGGAGTATTCCTCTCTCATGAAGAACGATACTTGGGATCTCACCACTCTTTGAAAGGAAGAAAAATCATTCGGTGTAAGTGGGTGTTCGAACAAAGTATGGAGTAGATGGAGACGTGAAAAGTTTAAAGCGCGATTAGTAGCTAAGGGTTTCTCCCAGATAGCTGGGGTTGATTATACATAAAACCTTTTCTCCGGTTGTGAAGATGACTTCTATTCGACTGACCTAGCCATTGCCGTAGTAAATAGATGGAAAGTCCATCAAATGGACGTTAAGAGTGCCTTCCTTCATGGTGACCTAGAGGAAGAGATCTATATGGAACAACCTCGGGTTATGTCCAAGATTCCTCCCTCGTTTATAAGTTAAAGAAGTCTCTTTATGGCCTTAAACAAGCCCCTCGGGCTTGGTATGCCAAGATGGACTCCTTCTTACTTACATCGGGGTTTACTAGGTGTCACTCGATCAAATGTTTATATTCTGGCAAGATGACTCCATACTCATTCTTGTTCTATATGTTGATGACTTGTTGATCACAGCAGCTCTTCCTCTATTATTGATTTATGTGAAGATCACCTTAGCCAACAAGTTTTCCATGATTGACTTAGTCTGCTTCATTACTTCCTTGGGATCAGATTTCACAATCGACTCGGGAATCTTGATTTGCAACCTAAGTATGCTCTTGATTTGCTAGCTCGGTTTAGATGTCGATTGCAAGTCTTCTCCTACTCCTTTTCTTTCGAGGTTAAGTTGGTTTTGATTGCTCTACTCCCTTGGTTGATGGTACTCTTTACCAGCAGTTAGTGGGAGCTTGATCTACTTGACTCACACTCGGCCGATTTATCATATGTTGTTGGGATCGTGTCAGATTCATGTAGGAGCCACATGAGCTGCATTGGAAAGTAGCTAAATGGATCCTTCATTATGTTTGTGGCACTTATGTTGATGGCATTCACTATCATGGAGGGTTGATATTGACTTGATTGGATTCTGATTTGATTGGGCGGTGACTTAGATCATCGGAAATCTACTTACAGCTCTGATTTCTCTCTTGGTTTGGGTCTATTAGTTGGTCTAGCAAGAAGCAGAATGCAATTGCGATATCATCTCTAAGAGGTAGAATAAGAGGAGTAGTTAACGCTGCCACAGAAGCTATTTGGCTACAAGGTATTTTGACAGAGTTTGGCATCCACTTTCGGTGGCCTACCATTATCTATTGTGATAACATGAGCACTATCTCTATTTGTAGAAATCCAGTTCAGCATCAGTGGACGAAGCACATTGAGATCCATATGCACTTCATACGGGAGCTTATTCATGATGGTATCATCGACATTCAGTACATTCAGACAGCTGATCAGATTGCAGATTTATTCACCAAGCCCTTCACTGAGATGAAGTTTCTTCACTTACGGTCTCTTCTTGGGGTGAGGTCTTCTGCAGCTTGCCCATCTTCTTAGGGCTATGTAGTCCTTCTTTTCTTCTTCTTCTTCTAGGAAGATTGTGTTTGTATATGGGCACCTTATCAGGCCTTTAGTTGCCGGGCCCCATTGGCACATCTTTCTTAGTTGTTTAGGAGTGTCTTTCTCTTCCGTCTGACTCATCACATCCCATTACCCCAACTTTGATGAAGGGGGTGTTAGTGTGAGTTATCTATGTGTCCTCCTCTCATGTTGGAGGGTCATCTCACATGGGTTAGGTTTAGGGTTTCATATGTGTCATGCACTAGGGTTACTCAGCACCCTATATGTACCCCTTTTCTATTCATTTATGAGCATGCCAAGACACTCCACGTTGTCTTTCCTCTATGCAAGCTTTGTTTCTGTTGAGCAAGTTCTTCCATTTAACTATTTTTCCCACGAAGGAAAATTTTCCAAATTTCCTCCAAAGGCCCGCACCTCCGCCATTGATTGGAGCAAGCTTTGACCTTTCTTCCATCGGGCTTATGGGCCATTTTTGATATCTTAACCCTTTTGAGCATAAGAGGCAAAAATTCTATGTTGCTCTCGATGGGTGCTTCCCAGCTCCTTTTGACTTGTCAAATTGCCATGTGTCACTATGGCGCACATTATGATGGTCCAAAAATTTGAGACCTTGAATGAGTGCGGGCTCGCCATGTGTCCGGCTCGGCAAAATTTGTTTGAAGGCTCGAAGCTCAGTGGAAGGTGCCAAGTGTCATGCTCCGGGGAAGTCTCCTTTGGCCATTGAAAATTCCAAGCAAAATGTAAGTGAGCGGAGGCCTCCAAGTGTCCTCCTGGCACTTCTTTAAAAGACTTTGAGTGAGCGTGGGCTCGCCACGTGTCCCTATTCTCCGCCAAACTATTTTAGCTACATAAAATTTATCTAATTCTAAGTCCAGGAAAAGCAGCGAGAAACCTCCATGTGTCCTCCCGACGCTACTCCAAGGCCAAACCAAAAAGTAGATCTTCAAATGAGCATCGTTCCTCCACGTGGACACATTTTTAAGTTGAGGCGATTCATAGAAATTTTGAAGTACCCAGTTGAGCCACGTCCAACCAAAAGGTGCCATGTCCCCTGTCGATGCAAGGATGTAAATTTGACGGGAGAAACACACTTGTCAAACCATAAAATACAGAAAAACAATCATTTGAGCCCGAAAATAAAAATTTCTCCAAGGATAGAGAATTTAGAAATGTTGTAAGGCTCAAATACATCCATCAGAGACACATCCATTCATTTTTATTCAATTATTTAGGGCAGAAACGACGAGGAAGACAAATCCCAGCCGTGGAGAACAAAAAATATGGGAGAACCCAAGTTTTTAGATGAACAGAGAATGGGAGACCCAAATTACAGACCTTTTCCAAAGGAACAAAGAAACAAGGAGCAAACCATGGACCCATAAGTGATCTATGACCCATGAGCATTAAAACCGACAACAAAGATTAACCAGCACAACACGGGGAAAAAGAGAGTGATAGAGGCCATAAATCGATATATTTTCTAAGGCAAAATTGGGTGAGACTATTTTGAGCACCAACGAGAATTTAAGTCGAGTTATCATCACTTGAGGATTATGGGGGCGGATGTTCATATGATCACATTTTCTACGATATATGGCCACCACGAGTTCACAGTGGTGCCTTTTGGTTTGAAAAATTCCCCCACAGTATTTATGAGCTTGATGAATGGGGTGTTCAGGAAATTCTTGGATCGTTTCATGCTCATCTTCCTTGATGAAATTTTGATTTACTCACGTACACATGAGGAGCACGAGGGGCACCTTCGCCAGGTTCTTTAGTGTCTTCGTGAGCAACAACTTTATGGGAACCTGAAGAAGTGTACGTTCTTTCAAATAGAGGTGCAATATTTGGGCCACATCATTTCTAGGAAGGTATCAATAGATCCTTCCAAGGTTTGAGCTATTATGGATTGGCCAAAACCCACTAGTGTGTGACAGAGGTGTGCACTTCATGGGTTTAGTAGGATATTACAGGATATTTTTCAAGACTCCTTTTAGGTTGCGCACCCCAACACTTCCCTTCGGTGGATATGGAATAAGTTTTTTAGTGAGACAGATGTGAGCACACCTTCAGGAAACTAAAGGAATTCCTCATGAAAATGCATTTTCTTGTAATGTAGATCTGCGGGGTGATTTTTCATATGCATGGATGCTTCTTTGGCAGGATTTGGAGGTGTGTTGATGCAGGAGGGTAGAGTAGTTACTTTTGAGTCTCGTAAACTCAAAGATTATGAGCTCAATTATCCAACTCATGATCTTGAGCTTGCGGTAGTTGTGCATGCCTTGGTTTGATGGAGACACTTCCTTCTTGGCTGGAGATTCACACTTAGGACTGATCACTTGAGTCTTCACCACCTCTTCACGTAGCCCAATCTCAATGCTCGTTAGCGGCATTGGATGGAGTTTCTTTGTGAGTATGACATGGAGATAGAGCATGTGAAGGGAAGGAGAATGTGGTTGTAGATTATCTTAGGGAGGAGACATGTGGTTATGGCCACCTTAATGAGCATACATTTGTGGAGTAGGATTCTACTGAGCAGCTTCCTCACGGCGTTTACGCTTTTACATTGTAGCTAGAGTAGAGATCGAGTCTCAGAGACCCCTTGAGGGAAGTTTGATGGGTTTTCATTGGAGGAAGATGGCCTTCTTAGGCACAGAGACTACATTTATGTTCCCAGAGATGGAGGCTTGAGGCAGAACATTTTGAAAGAGGCACATCATGCACCCTATTCAGCCCATCCCGGGGTGAAGAAGATGCATGCCACTTTGAGACAGTTGTATCATTGAGGGGACTTTGTAGAGACGTGGCTTAGTTTGTGTCACATTGTTTGGAGTGTCAGAAAGTGAAGGCTGAGCATCAACATCCAGCTGGCCTTCTCTTTCGCATGCTATATCTTGGAATGGAAATGGGACACCATTTCCATGGACTTCATTGTTGGGCTACCAATGTCGAGATACCACCATGACGTTATCATGGTCACGGTGGATAAATTGACAAAAGTGGCTCATTTTTTCTCGGTGAAGACCACCTATACAACTAGTGTAGTGGCATGGGTATATCTAGATGAGATTGTCAGATTACATGGGATTCTGTGGAAGATCATTTGTGACCGTGATCCTCTGTATACTTCCCACTTTTAGACTACCATGCAACATGCCCTTGGGATGAAGATCAATTTCAGCACTGTGTATCACCCTGAGACAGATGGATAGATTGAGTGGGTGAATCAGATCTTAGAGGACATGCTTAGGATGTATGTTATGGATCACCAATCGAGATGGGAGGAGTATTTGTACTTGGTGGAGTTTGCCTACAATAATAGTTTTCAGAGTTTGATAGGCATGGCTCCTTTCCAGGCACTATATGGTAGAGAGTGCATGACACCTCTTAGTTGGGACAAGTTAGAGGACATGGTTTCTCTTGGGCTAGCTTTATTGTAGGACATGGAGCAGTAGGTGGTTATGATCAGACAAAGACTACAAGAGGCACATGATAGACAAGAAGAAGTATGTAGATCAGCATAGGACCGACCATAGTTTTGATGTGGGCATGAAGGTTTTCCTTTGTGTTAGGCCACATAAGAGCCCTATCCATTATGGAAAAGGTTCTAAGTTAGCTCCTAGATTCATGGGCCCCTTTGAGATCTTGGAGTGTATTGGTCCTTTGGCCTACCGTCTAGCATTGCCACCTAGCTTGTCTCGCATCCATGATGTGTTTCATGTTTTAGTACTTAGGAGATATATTGTAGACCCTTCTCATGTGCTAGATTGGACCTCATTACAGGTGCAGGATCAGGGGCAGGTGATGGTGGATCCCATTTGCATTATAGAGCATAGGACCCTGGGCCTTCGAGGTAGAAATATTGACTAGGTTCGAGCAAGTGGGATAGATATGATGAGACTGTGGCTACATGGGAGGATGCTACATTGCTACGAGTTTAGTTTCCACACTATTCTAGTGACTTCTAGGAGGAAGTTGAGTCTAAGGGGAGGGGATGTAGTTCCCACTTCCCTTCGACACTTTTTGTTATTGATTATGATACTATCGACTATACTTATGGATGTTATTGTAGCTTTTGATATGGCATGATGTTAGATGTTAGAGATCATGGACTATTGTTGATTTGATTCATATATGATGCATGTGGATTATTGGAGACATTTTATATTGATGTTGATATGTTGATTGACATATGTTGTGTGTGTGTGTGTGTGTGTGTGTGTGTGTGTGTTTTGGACATGTGATATTTCGTCATTTTGAGTAGACCTAGAAAATTGAACTAATATTATGATCATATTGTTATTGATGAAATTGTAAATGATATCATTACTTCCTAGATGATGTTTTGATTCATATATAGATGATTTTGGAATTATATTGTATATTCATTTTGGATGATTTGATGTGCCACAAGGCCGAAGGAGGTATTTTGTGTTTTGTAGGTAAACATGTCACAACAAACATGGGGGATTGGAGACCAACCACATTGGAATCCTAGATGAATTCAACAAGGGTCACCATGGCAACATGTATTTGTTGTGTGTGTGTGTGTGTGAATTGTTGTTAGGGGTTCCCATGGGGGATCACCTTCAAATGTGACCAAGGGGTTATGTGTATTCTTTTATTTAGTTTCCTTTGTTTAAATTTAGTATGTGGTTTTTAGTGATGTATTTTCCCCTTTATTATTTATTTTATTTGTGTCTAGATTAGTGAGTAATCATGTTGTTAAATAAATTAAAATGGGTCAAAAGAATGCATTTATTAGAGTTGATGGCTCTTGGATTATGTGTTGTAAGTAATGTGTAAGTAACTTTGAGTGTGAAACACTCCACTTCCTTTTGAAATTGATCTGTCCTTAGGGGCTGATTTTGGAGGCTTGTGGGACAAGTTAAACTTGTCCCACACCTCTTAAATTGTTACACCAACCCTACCTATGGGTTGGGAGTCAAAATTAGGCCTTATTATGCATTTTGAGAAGACAAGTTGTAAGTTTTTATTGCACCTTCTTACATGAAATTAATTTTAGTCCTTAAGGGGTGTGGGCTTGGATTGTGTGTGTAAGTAAAATGTCATTTATTCACCCACTTATTAATTGTGCTTTGGAGTTTGAAGTTGACTTGTGAGGTGGAGTTGAGGATGAGTGATGTGGCATCCTACATGGAGCCACCTCATCCTCCTCTCTCCCTTTTCTATTTATTCGAATTCTTTTGTTGTTTTGGGGGTTACTTCTGGGGGTTACTTCATGTTGGTTTGGTGCTCTTGCAATTGGAGAGAGTTAGAGGATTTTGGATGCTTGTGGATTTTGTTGGTGCTTTGGGACTATTTGGATTTGAAGAAGATTATTGTTGAACTTTTGGATCAAGCTCTATCATGGAGAGGTAGGAGCTTGACTCTTTTAAAATGTGTTCTTTTTATTTTATGCATATGTGAATGTTGTTGAGTGTTTGGTATGTTTGTTGGTTGGTTGGGTAGATTGCCTAGGTGTGGTGTAGGAGAAGACTATGGGGATATTTTGTGGGGAGGCATTTTGTGGGGAGGCATAAGAGTTATTTTTGGAGGGATTTTGGGTTGGGTGTTCCACCTTGGACAAGAAATAGCTTGCATTTCTTACTTTTGGGGGAGGCATAAGAGAATGGGGAGGCATAAGAGGTACTTGGGGGAGGCATAAGAGTATGTAGGGGTTTGAGATGAATATTTTGGTGGGTTTTAAGGTGGTCACCCATTCCCCATTGGGAGGTATAAGAAGCTTCCCCATAGATCTTTCTCTTTTGGCCTTTGTGTGATGAGGCCTTGTATATTTTGTTACTTGTCCTTCTTGTGATTGTAACTACTTTTTATTTTTGGACTATGTGATATGATTGTGAAATCTATTTTTGTGTTGTGGAAGCTTATCTTGTTGCCATGAGTTGAATCCATTTCCTATTGTAATGTGGTTGGGGCTCGGGGGCCAATGAGGAGGATGACTTCTCCTCTTCATTGGAATTCTTGGTTGGGTGGAGAGCGTTGCTCTCTCCCCTTTTCTTTGTTGTGACCAAATGAAATCTGGTGGATCTCTCTTGTTGTATTTCTTGGAGCTTGTGTATGAAGACAATTTTTAGATTCTCTTTGGGTTCCTTATTGTAAAAATTTCCCACTTTAAGTGGATGACATTGTAATATTATTGTGGTGAAAAAATGCTGCTCTGTTTTTGGATGTGAAGTCACATTGAATGAGAAAGATTTATTTTGTAAGTTGTCTTTTGGTGAACAGAAAAGAAGTTGTAAAGGAAATTATTTCAGTTTAATAGAAGTTGATTTACTTTATACAAAATGGAGTTGCTCTTGTTTGGAAATTTGTTGATTGAAATACTTTTGCAAAACTCTTGTTTGAAGGTTAGAAAGTCTGTGTTAGGAAATATTACATTCCTCTGTATTATTTGAAAGGCACATTTGAAAATAGAACTACATTCTTGCTTTCACGTATGATTGAAGGAAAGTTGAACATTGTAAACTTAGAATGGAATGAACCTAAATGTTTAAAGTATGGAAAATGAAATAGATAAATTTCTAGTTTGAAATACGTAGATCTCTGTTAGATTGTTTCAAACCTACAATAAATATCAAAAAATATACATAAGTACCCTGCAAACTATGAAAGACAAAATGAAAACTTAAAATGAACTAAGGATGATCAAAACACATCCTAAAATAGTTTGTATTGCTCAAGAAATTTACTTAGAACTTTATTAATCGAGCTAGAGGCAGAAAAACACCTTTACAGAGAAAAGAGAAAGGAAATAAATCCATTTTGAAATCCCAACCATAATCAATTAATCCTTGAAAATCCATCCAATTTCTATCAAGTGTGATTCTCCATGTCTGATTTTGGCATGTTGGAGAAGGAAGAATAGCGGATCAGATTAAATCTGGTAGTTGAAAAGTTTAGTTCACATTTTTATGGTAGGAAAGATGTTTTCTTAAATTTCACCCATCTAAGTTTGTTGAAAATAATATTTTGTGCTTCCTATGCAAAGAGGAGTTTGAGCCCTTTCCAAAAAGTCCTTATTTTCTCAAATCTGAGCTTCCAATCGAAAGTTATGGCCTTTGAATTTTTTACTTGGTTTGTTTCAAAAAAAAAAAAAACTAACTGTCAAAAAGGAAATTTTTGTAAATCGGATCATGGGCCCAAAAATTACTTAGGGAACTTTTTTGCAAAAATCTAAAAAATTCACAAGTTCTCTTCATGGCCCCACACCCCACATCCTTCGCTTTTGAAAAAAAAAAATACTTCCACGGGTTCATGGGCCCGCACCTTCAAACTTTACCTTTTGAAAAGAAAAAGGGAAAAAATTTCTAAGTCTCCCGATGGCCCGCCACCCCGTAGCCAATGAGGGTCTGCCACGTGGCTTCTTTAGGCGTCGGTGGAGGTGTGGATGGTTTTAGACCTTATCACTTTTGGAAAAGATTGGAAAAAATTCCTAAGTTTCCCCACCGGCCCGCCTTCCCACAGTCACTATTGGACTGACACATGGCTTTGCTTAGGGGATAGCGGAGGTGTGGGTTGTTTTAAACCTTTGCACTTTTTAACACAAAAAGCCAACATTTCTAAGTTTTCCCGATGGTCCACTTCCCCACTTGAATTTTTGGGCATGACACGTGGCATCCCAGGCGATCGGCGGAGGCGTGGCTCATTTTTTTTTTCCCCTTTCAACAAAAAAATTTAAAAATCCTAAGTGCCTCGGTGACCCGCCTTCCGCGTTGGCTTAAAAATGTGCCATGTGTCCCTTGTGGCTTGGGAAATTTTTCTTCTTTTGGCGTGAAGCCCCCGCCATGGGCTCGTGGGTGTGCGGGTGTAACTTGCATTTTCCAAAAGTGCAAAGCACCAAATTACCTCCCTGCTCTCCGCCTGGCCGAAACCTTCCCCTAGGTGAAAAGTCTTCCCTTGGCCCATAGGCCCGCCTTTGGGAAAAATTTCTTTGGCCCGTAGGCCCGCCTTTGGGAAAAATTTCCTCCCAGGCCCGTCGGCCTGTAACTTAAGAAATATGAGGAGTTAGGAGGACTTCTTTATATCATTGGAAAGGGGAAGAAATTTCCTATCTAATGGAAATGTTTTTAGGAAACCTTAAGTGCATTAAATATGTGAAAAATAGGTTGAAGTGCAAAGATGAGTCTGAGAGTGGGTAAGTGGGAAATTACCCCTTTTTAACTTAAATGTGTAACTCTAAAGCATGGGTTGACCTTTTAAAGGGTCACGTTATGGGATAAGAGAATGTTTTTCTAACCCATGTAAATAAGAACCTTGGTTATTTTTTAGACCTAGTGAAATTAAAAACCTTGGGCATTTAATTGTTTTGGCCCCTTTGACCCTCTAAAATTAATTAAGGAATATTTAACTATAGTGTTAATTTAATTATTTATTAAATTAACACCTAAGAGAAATTAACTATATTTGGATTAATTACACTCATTAATTTTGTAATGTGGATCTAATATTTTTTACAACGGGAAAATTTTATTTATTAAATTATAATTGACTTTGAAAAAGTGAATAAACATGAAAATAAAAGGGTGGATATAGAAATAGAAGTTTTTCATTCTTTCACGACATTTACTTTTTTAGATTGAGGGGGAATGAGATGCCTCCCAATCTTCCTAAAAATATTATTTATTTTTATGGATATTAAGAAGGTTTTTAAATATATGTAAATTGTGATTCCTCTAAATCTCCTCACGGTGAAAATCTTCATACCCATGTTTAGGATACTTGGTAACCACTATCCTTATGTAATTTAGCAGAGCTAGCCTTATGTATCTTAGTAGATGCTAGCCTTATGTAGCTTAGTGGCCACTAGCCTTATGTAACATCACGGCCGATAAGGAAAATTGTAATTATTTTTAAAGCATATAATTCACGCTAGGTAATAACTCAAAAAAAATAAATATTTTAATCATATTTTCCTATAGATTCTAGGGATGTAAGTTTGAAGAGCTTAGCGGTCACTACTTATGCCTCAACAACATAATAGTTTTGATACTTGTATTTTCCTATGCATTACAAGGATTCCAATTTTTAGAGTTTGGCGATCACTAGCTAATCAATCAACAACAAATAAATGGACAAAGGGAGAGCTCCTTTCTACATCATAATTGTTTTTCAATATGTTAGCATATGGATTTGCACGCATGAAAATGACATGCAAGCAGTGTGGGAGCGAAGTCCCTCCTTAATGAAGGTGAGGCTGCCTTTATTCAAAACCAAAACTATATTTACATGTGTACATTCAAAATTGCATGTGGGGGGTGTTTTGGGACATCAATGGAAAGAAAAGTGAATGAAGGAAATGGAATGGAATGAAGGAAAGGAATGAGATGGAATGAATCTGAAATAACATGGAAGAGTTAGGTAAAACAGAGCCTAATATTGCATGAAGAGGAAAGATGAATAACCAACACAAATAAAATGGAGTTTGAGTTAGCCAAACAAAAACGTGTAAAAGGGAACACACATGAGCAAGTAGATAATCGAGCTTGATCACTTTGTGAACTAGAAAAACTGATTAATAATGTTGAAAATAAGATCAAAGATAATATTTGCATGCAAGATTCAAAACACCTAACATCTAATGAACATAAGAACATCAAATGTTACAAGAGACAATGAATGAGACAAAAGTTCGTATTCCATTATCTCCAAAATGTTTTTCACAATAGAACACAAAGTTTCTTTTAGAAATAAAGCTTGCACAAAAGTATTTTCTTCTCCTCTTTCAAAGTCACACGTTTACAAATGAGCCCCTCACTTCCTTTTATAACCCAAAAGTTGGTTACAAAGTAGTTAGGGTTTTACATAATCATTAAATAAGACCCTTAAGTGACCTTTGACTTTTTCTAACCAACTTTATTAAAAAGTGACTAAAAATAGAAACCACTTAAATTAAAAAGTCATTTAAGGAAAAATACATAAATAAAATAAATGGGTACATGTGGACCGCACTTAAATGACTTGGCGCGCACATAGACTTCCTAGTCAGCAATATGCCACCTAGATCAAGACACCTAGGATCAGCACCTTATACATTGGGCCAAGAGTCCACCTATCCCGATTGTACGGGAATGAACTCATTGGACCGTGCTCTGTAATCCTCCAAATGACAAGAGTCTTGAGCTCAAACTTGAGCAATTCATCCACCCCTCGTCTGAGCAATATCCTGGTGTGAGAAAATTTGTCTTCATTCGTATTCACATTCACAATTCTCCACATGCTCCGAGTACCTTTCCATGGTGAATTATTCATTTGTCGCGAGACCGTAGTCGTTACGCCACCTTGGTTTGTCAAAACCAGCTTCTGGTCTTTCGCCATTGAGAAGATCTCCAAGAGCCAAAATTACAATTCACCTCCTAGAGTTATGTCTTTTGTCTTTGTCACCATCCCGAAGTGTTGGCATTCTGCAAGCAGAATTTGTGAGACTTCAGAGTCTTGGAAATCCATCTCCTTTGCCCCATTGTGAACGAGTGGTGTTGAAATATCATCAAAGTGATTTATGAATTCATTGACACACACCTTAGTGTAGTATTTGGTCTTTTTTGGAGTGATGGATTCTAACATTGATGCAATCGCTTCAAAGTTTATCACTATTGGCTTGACGAACCTCTTTCAATTCTTCAAGATATCATGTAGCCAGGTGGGAACCTCTCCAAGTACCTCATTGTACATGGTTCTCGTGTTCGTTGGGAATTGATCTTCATCACGCTGAAGGGGATCACCTTCGGGTGTTGCTGAAATTGGATCTTCTTGTTGTGAGAGAGATGTTGTCGCCATTTTCTCCATTTGTGGTGGTTCTTCAAATGTAGGTGGGGAAAGAACTGGATCATCAAATTTTGGTTGAGAAGTTGTGACTACTTCCACAAGTTGGGCTGGTATATTTTGAGGTACTTCATTAGCGAGTTCCACCTCTAGAAATTGTGTGATATAGATTACAGGTGCTTGCACCTGAACCAATGCTCTGAATTATAGTGTTGTGTTGTTGATTAGGCCTGAAGAATTAGGGCAATCATGCAAAGACGAATGATGACTGGAATGAGAAATTCTTGAGATGTGCTCCTTCCCCTCCTCCACTTGGTGTTATTTTCCAGACCTTCTAGATGATACGTGTTTGTACTTTTGACCAAGTGTTTTCTCCTTGAGGCCGGAGATATCAAAATCGAATCTCCGTGAAAATAGATGAAGTGTGTAGATTTCCATACTCATCATCTCTTGCAAACTAGGCAATATCTCATCCATATTTGATATATTAGAAAGGATTTAGACATGGCCTAAAGTGTTTACCTCCTTCGACAAATTGAGTGTTCCTTCGTGGAAATAATTCTTCAGTATTAGTCTGGAAAAAGGTCAATTATTGAAGCACCATTTAATTGCAAAACATGTATAGCACGTGATGTGGCATGGTTCATCTTGTACCGATGTTATTTCTTTGTATATTGATAATCATGATGGCTAAGCCATCACCCAAGTTCTATTATTCACATCCGGAAGCGAGTTTGCATATAGAACCATCTTCATCTTATTGCTAGTAAACTTGAGGAGAGAAATAAGTGCACATGGTAACTCAAATGACAATATCATTGATGTTATAATGATCAACTCATCAATCACCATAAAATTCTCCAATGATAACAACAATTAAAATTGGTATGATTGTGAGACATCGAATTAAAAGATTACGTTGCCATGGTTTGAACCGCAAATTGAGAAATCCTTGCATAACATATATTGGCACCACATATTCCTTCTTTTACCTATGTGGACATTTTTTTGATGGATCTACTTGGATTTTGTTTGGTGTGCTTACGTGTTGTTCCCTTGAATTATGTGGCCTCGCCAAGAGTGAATACATGAGATGCTTTGACTGTGTTGCCTCCTCCAGCGTGGACAACCGATAGATCCTTTGAATGCGTGGTATTTTTATAGATTTCCTTTGCGTGGAAAACCTTCTCTTTACCCCTGCGTGTGGATTCTCCTTCAGGCTGTTGTCCTCTTTGGCTGCGTGAATGGCTTGTAAATGGATGTGTGGTCTCTCCTCCTTGCACGGGAAATTTTAATTTTCTTGTTTTAAAAATTGTTACTTTTCTTTGCCATGCGTTGAAACTTTGTTTGAATGTGTGCCTCCTGTGTCTTCTCTATCCAAATGCGTGGAAAATTACATTTGGACTGTTTTTAGTCTATAAAAACTATTCTTTTTACTGTGCATGCATGGAAAAGGATTTGTCTCTTTGTTGTTTCTCATTGTTATTTAAAAAAACAACTATTCTTTTTCCTTTAGCTAGGCGCCTTCTTCCTCTGATGCATGAAAAGCAATTTTTCTTTGTCCTTTTGCTGTCTTTTGTCAATTTCTCCCTAGGTGTGGAGATTTTAATTTTCTCTGGATTGTTTTCTTTTATCCTCGGCGTGTGGAAAGCTCCTGCGCATTTTTTTTTGTATATTTCCAAGCCGTGTGCTTGTAAAAGGATGCGTGGTTTTTATTTGACTTGGGAAAAAGGCGTTTAAACTAATCCTTCTTCCTGGGTGCATGTATTTTCCTTAGACCTGCCTTCAATCTTTAAAAACTGTTCTTTCCTTTTCCCTCTAGGCGTATGGAAAATTTGCTTGGGCAATGCGTAGAAGACTGTTCCTTATGCCCCACACGTGGCTTGTTCTCTTTCTTAATACCTGCGCACTTTTAAAAAAATTATTCTTATTTCCTTTTTTTCTCTAATGCGTAGTGTGTGGGCTTGTCTTATTTATATCCTTAAGGCGTCTCCTTTGTTTTAAACTTACAATTTCTCTTCCTCCCTGTCTTTGCATGCGTTGAAAGGGATTTTCCTTTTGACTGTGCGAACTATTATTTCCTTGGATGCGTGTGTCGTATTGTGGGATATGACAAAATATTATGTTCTTCAGAGGAAATAAGAAGCAAAGCTTCACACGAATTTTTCCAATGGGTTTGACGGAGGAAGTTATGGGAATTAATCTAACTTCCTCTCTTCCTGGGTAGTGGGCTTAAGTGCCGGGAAATGGGGAAAGCAATGAACAATTGCCAATGGGAATGGAAAAATGGGTTGGTAATCCCCATTCAATTTTCCCCAAGTGGGAAATTGGGGAATTTCTTGCCGTTAGCCAATCCAGGATTTGGCAATTGGTGAAGAAAATCCCACCTGTGGGAAATTTGAAGAAGATTGCCAGGGAAAGGGGAAATCTAGGTTCGGGAAGCTAGATTGGCTTTCAGCGATTTAAGCGTAAGCTTACTTCCCCGACATTAAAATTTGTTGAACGAACTTTTAATTTATATTTATTTAATTAAATACTTCTCAAGTTATTTAAAAATCAATTTTATCAAACAAGAAGCAATTAATTAATTAAATATTAATTAATTAATTTAATGTATTTTAACGTTTTAAAGCTGCAGGAAGATTTCTTGCCGAAAAGATGAAACGAAGACCAAAACGATCACAAAAATGAGACAATCGCAACGAGGGCAATGAACCATGCAAAGTAACACTTTTCAAATTTTTCATTTTTAATTATTTTAAAACAATTTTGTGAAGTCAAAATTGGTTGATAACATGATATCAACTAGAATGGGAGGCATCTCATTCTATAATTTTAGTTTATTTTCCTCTAAGGTTGAAAACTATTATTCTTACTAATTTTTTTAAGTGAAAAAATACTTGGATGTATTCATTAATTGTTTGTAGTTTATATTCATTCTTTTTTATATTGAGATAAATTTGTTCAAATGTCTCATTTTTATGAGCGTTATGGTAACACTTGGTAATTTTTTTCATTATTATCGATATTGAGATAACTTTTTTCAAATGTCTCATTTGTAGGAACAATATGGCAGCACTTGGTCAACTTCCATTTGTAGAAATACCACTACAAAAAGTTGATAAAGAGTTTGAAAGAGGTATTTTGGATGAAGAATATTTTGTTGAAGTACATAAGCCAGATAACTTCCATGACAACTTATGGATGTTTTAGATGATAGTTAATGATGTAACACAAATTGGCATGGTTATAGCTACAAAACCAATAAATAAAGATGTGATCAAGGTTCAAGTTGAGAGAATTGATAACATCACAATAAAATGCTATCTTTTGGAAATGGAATTATGGATCTCTATATGGCCAACTATTGTAAATATTTAATGGAGAGGTCAATACAAAATGCCAAATATTCTTGTGCGGTTTTGGTTGGAATTTTCCATTCCTAAGCCCCGATAGAAATAATAAGGAAGGTGTGGCTACATCAAAAGAAATATATAGAGGTATGCTAATTTGTCTTAAAAGGTTGTATGGAAAATTTAAAAAATCTTCAATTCTTCATCTTCTTAATATAAAGTCTTCACACATTGGAACTAATCTTGCACTTGTCAGAAAAATGACATATCACGAGACGATCATGTTTATCTTCATTAGAGGTAGATATATCTCTTTCCTATTTCAAGGAGATGAAAAAACATCCAAAGAAAGAATTTGAAAAGAAAGTAGAGATTATCTCTTTAAAAACAACTCGAACTTAGTGTAGAGGTAAAACATTTCTTGTTTAGTGAAAAGTGGTATCTATTGATGTTCGAGAGGTGTGAAATTACACTTAAAGATATCCAATTCAAGAAGCTAGGTGATAATGAAGTTTCAAAAATCTGGCCTCAATGATACAAAATATGATTACAACTCCTTGATATGCAATACTTCTTCCTTTTAATAATATTACAAAACAAGTTGTGGAAATTATAATAAAAGATAATCTCATGGATGAGAATATCAATTTTTATATATTAGATGGTCAACACACTATTAATGCCCAAAATAAAATACTTGGAAATCCCAAATATGTTGATGTATACAATTGCTATAAAATGTGAAATTCTAGAATCATGTCCCACAATGTTCCATTGAGTACATATATGTTATTTAAGCAACCGAATCAAGAAAACAGAGTGTGGGTTAAGACACGTTTATATATAATATATCTAAGGCAATGGATTTATTGATAAGTTGTGGAAGACCCAAATGTCCAGGAGGGGAAATGAATAGAATACAAAGTGAAAGGTGTGTATTATAATTTTATTTCCAATTTATACTTATCCAAAACAAATTAGTTAAAAAGAAAATAACACTCATGCTTGTAATAAATTTAAAGGCAAGGTTTCATTAAAAGGGGCTTAGATATATTTGAAACAACAAAAGAATACATTTTTCATGATAAGTTGAAATTAGTTTACTTTCTGATTCTATTTGAGAAAAGTGGGGAAAATTAAATTCTACAGATTGGGTGGATTAGCATGTTCACCCGAAAATATAACAAGTGATGAATTCACAACAAATTCAATAAAACAATTCAATGCTAATATTTTAAGTGCATATGTGGGCTTGATGAAAATGAATTGGATTGCCTTGCTGATGAGATATATGAAGGATGTGTTTGGTTGAACCAAGTTAAATAGTTGAGACCATTTTGAATTACTCCAAAATTATTAAGGAAGAAATAAATAAAAAAGAAAAATGTTTGAATATGTTTACATGAAGAATGGTGACAATTTTACAAGACTTTAATGTGATGCGAGAAAATTTGGTAAATAAATATGGAATTCATAGAACCCATTTGGATCAATTATGTTACATAATTGGTGAAGAAAAAGGTTATCTTGATGGTCAACAAACTTCTCAAAATTTAAAATCAAAATCTCAGAAAGGAAAAGAAAGTGCTAAAAAGGGAAAGAGAAAATTAGATGAAGCTAAGGAACCAAAATTACCTACGGTGGAAGCACAAGTATTAGATTTGTATATTCAAACTTTTCACGGCAATACTCTAGCCGAGATATCTAGACACATATAATTTTACTTCTTGTTGTATTTTCCCATTTGGAATCGGACTCGCACTATAGAATATTTCTCGTTTGTCTATACTTTGATGTTATATCTTTATTATGGATATGTGTAATATTATTACTCGATGTAAAAATAAAGGACCTTATTGATGGCGCTCAATAAAGTTTCATATATTGCTATATTACTTAATACAGGGAGCACGCCTTTATATAGGAATGCTTGAGAGGGAGGAAGGAGGAACAGGTTACATAACCTGTTCACTAACTATTCACTAACAACTAATTAAGATAACAATGTATTAATTAATCTTCCCCCTTAATACATTGCTCTTACACATGTACCCCTAAACAAATCAAACTTCACCTTGCCGAGAGGCTTGGTGAGAATATCTCGCAACCGAAAATCGGTAGGGCGATCTTGGAGCTGAAGTTGGTGGTTCAAGACTGTTCACGAATGTAGTGACATTCGACCTCAATATGCTTTGTGCGTTCATGGAAACAGGATTCTTCACAAGCTTGACACACCTTGATTGTCGCAGAGTGAAGGATGGGAGGTTTCTCTTCGAGAATCCCTATATCCGTAAGAATGCGACGTAACCAAATTGCTTCGCACACGGCTCCTCGTGCGGCGCATAGTATTCACCTCGGGATGAGAGAGCAACAAAATTTTGCTTCTTGCTAATCCACGAGATAGGTCCAGATCCGAGATGAAAAACATATCCTGAAGTGGATTTCCTGTCATCAACGGATCCTGCATAGTCCGAGTCTGTATATCCCTATAAGAAGAACTGAGTGTTCTTCGATACTGCATCAAAGTCAAGCTGTACCTCGAGACATATCTCAACACATGCTTTTTTCGCTATCCAATTACATTTCTTCGGCTCCGCATAAACCGGCGAGATAGCTCACTACAAAGCAAAGATCTGGTCTGGTATAAGTCAAGTAAATAAGACTCCCCACAAGCTTGCCTGTAGTGAGTGTCATCTACCTGTGGTGAATCCTGGAATCTAGATAATTGCAAACCTTTTTCCATAGGTGTGGACATTGGTTTACAATCTGACATTCCATACTTTTCCAAGAGTGTCTTGGCATATTTCATCTGGGAGACGAAGATATGATTCTTCTTCTACCATATCTCTAAGCCAAGACAATAGTGAAGTAGCCCCAAATCGGTCATGTCAAAGGATTTCTTTAGATCATTCTTTACATCATCTACAAGATTGTCAGAACTTCTGTGATCACAAGATCATCTACGTACAAAACCGAATGACAATCTTTGTTCCTACCTTCTTGATATACAAATTTGTATCTGAGGGGCTACGAGTGAATCCATGCTGCAATAGGTGATCATCAATTTTTATATACCATGCCCTAGGTGCTTGTTTGAGTCCATAAAGAGACTTTATCAAACGACATACCTTGTGTGGTTGATGCTCATCTACAAACCCTTCAGGTTGGGCCATGTACACTTCTTCTTTTAGATCACCATTTAGAAAATCACTCTTGACATCCATCTACTGAAGTTTCCATCCATTTTGTGCTGCTAGTGCACAGACAACTCTGATGGTTTTGATCTTTGCAGTGGGTGCAAAGGTCTCATCATAGTCAATTCCTTCTTGCTGAGCATAACCCTTTGCAACAAGTCATGCTTTGTGTTTGTCGATTGAACCATCTGCCTTATATTTTGTTTTGAAAATCCATTTGCAGCCAATGGATTTCTTACCTAGAAGAGGCGATCGACAAGTTCCCACGTCGATTCTTAATTAAGGAATCATATTCAAAATCCATAGCCTATTTCCACTGTGGTTGGTCTAATGCCTCACGTACGGTGTCAGGTTCGGTGCTCTCAACAACTAAACTCATGAGTGTAAATTTTACCTCATGTCTAGCTTGACTTCGTGTTCTAACTCCCGTAGAAGTACCAGAAAGTGAGTTCAGGTGTGCATCCCTAATAGTACTTTGGACCCATTTCGGACGTTGGTGCTACTGATGTGAAGATGTGTTTTCCAGTGTGCCAAGATCAACGAACAAGTCTCCACTCAGCTCTTCTTCTCTCTGAGAATAATCATCTTGCTCATCATTTGGATGTGTGATCAATCTATGTGACGAGGTCGGATCTTGGATCTCCATTGTGTGGCGGGGAGTCAAAGGATGACTTATCACATACTACATCTCGACTCTCGTAGATCTTCTTCATCTCAAGATCCATGAGATGATACACCTTTGAGGTAGTACTATACCCCAAGAAAAGACATGGCAGTGTCTTTGGATCGATCTTCTTCCTTCTCTTATCTAGAACATGCATATATGCAGTACAACCAAAAACTCTCAAATGATGAATAGAAGGTTTACGACCAGTCCATACCTCTTCCGGTGTCTTGTTCTGCAAGATCTTCGTGGGTGCCCAGTTGAGTAGATACACTGCTGTCTGGACTACTTCTACCCAAAACTGATCCTCCAACTTGGCGGTCGAGAGCATATAACGAGCCATCTCCATGACAGTCCTGTTGTGGCACTCGGAAATCCCATTTTGTTGGGGTGTGTAGGGTGCAGTCAGATGTTGTTGAATGCCATGCTACTTCAGGTATGCTAAGAACTTCTTTGACACAAATTCCCCCCCTCGATCTGAGTGGAGGAGAAGAAGAGGCTTCCTGACTGCTGGTGGCTTGCTGGTAGAAGGTTTGGAAATTTGCAAGTGCCTCACTCTTCTTCCGAAGGAAATATACCCACATTTTCCGTGAGTAATCATCAATGATGAGCTGAAAGTACGCAAAACCTTGGAAGCTAGCTGGCAGGGGTCCACACAGATCGGTGTGAACGACCTGAAGATGCTCTGTAGAATGATAAGAGCTCTATTTGAACGGACCTCTATGTTGTTTTCCCAAGTTATCCCGAGCAAACAGGTAAGGAATGGGAGAGTGGAGGAAGCCCTCTTACCATTTCCTTAGCGAGTGATGTAGAGCCTCGTGAGAAAGATGACCATATCGAAAGTGCCATAGTGCGGTGGACTCGTCGTGAAGTTGAAGAGAGAGCAATGCTAGATGAAGTGACGCATCCAGGCAAATAGACGGCCCTTCGAAATGCTTGAGCAATGACCGACTCTCCCGGGAAATGATGCAGACTTGACCCTTTCTCAACAAATAATTCAACTTGCATTCGATGGTTAAGAAGTTGACTCACATGCCCAAGAGATTGGAGGTCAAACCTGGAACATATAGCACCTTCGTGAGTGTACATCTTCGTGTTCCAAGAGGAATGATGACATCACTAATCCCTGCCGCAATATACTCTTGATTGTATGTAATGGTGATCCGATCTCCAATGGGCCGATCACTTAGAGTATGAAACAACTTCTTATTGTTAGTCATGTGTTTGCTGGTGCCTAAATCAATCAACCAGACATCTTTTGACGGCTGCGAAGTCTGTGAGACTAGAACAATGTCAGAATGAGTCGTATCTGGTACCTCTTCATCGGAGGTGGCATCCTGCTGAGCAGAAATGTGGCCCTTACGCCTCGACACGAGCATGCCATCGGGATTTCTTGAATATCCTTGGCACGAAGTGCTCTCTTCACCGAGTTGCCATACTTGTGGATCATTGTAATAACAGTTTTCGATGTCGTGTGTGCGTATCCGTGGAGCAAATGTGGCACCACCGATCCACCTTGTGATTATGCTATGGGGTGGCCCGTGGTGGGCATGAAGATGGTTGTTAAGGATGTTGCTTCGGTTTTGGGGGTTGATCGCCCTTTCTGAGGCTTATGTTTTTACCTCGTGATGAGAGCCTTGTCTTGAAGGCTTCTTATACATTTTGCATGGCTTCTTCCTGCTGGAGATAATTCACCAAGGTGGAAAAACTCACCTCCTGTTGAGTGATTGTCAACGTGGTGATCAGTGTCCGAAACCGGGAAGGAAGAGCTCGTAAGGTGAGCGGGACTAGCAACTTGTCGTCCACTGGTTCACCGAGAGCAGAGAGTTCTGCATGTAACTCAGCCACACGCCGCAAGAAGGCTTCTACTGATTCGCCATCATGCATACTCATTGTATGAAGCTTTGTCTGAAGATGCAACTTTGTCGTCAGATTCTTAGCTTCGTAGATGGTACACAATGCACTCCATGCCTGAGAAGAAGCGGTTGCTTCCCGAATGTATGGTTGCACCTCATCAGAAAGGCTCAGGGTGATAAGCATTAGTGCTTTTGCATCAGCCTTTTCATATTTTTCCAATAGATCAGCGTCTGTGGGAGGGGCGTCTTTGCCAGAAATGATCCCCCAAAGATATTTGAATTGAAGAATCGTCCGCATCTTGGTTTTCCATGCGGCGAAATTTGGCCCTTTCAAGAGTTGGGCATCGGATAGCAATATTTTTGGAGCAGACATTTTCAAAAACTCAAAAATGTATTTTATTTATTTATTTATTTTCAAAAATGGCTACAATGCTTACTGAAGGAATCTGTCCCGAAGATGGGCTCTATAGGCTCGTGCAGTGAGATGTCGATGCTCCTGTGGGCGTTCTACTTTGCGTTCATCATCTGCATCATAACCATGTTCAAGTTCTACATGAATCCACCGTGCTTGACATCGAACGTCGAACCAAAAATATTCCAACAGTCCTTGGCGCACAATCTCGTCAAAGAGAATGTTCCCAGTGTTGTGTAGCTCATTGACCAAGGCAAAGAATAGCCCAGTGGTGTCTTCGTTGTCACTCAATGCCCAAATATTTGGTGCATTGCTCGCGGTGCTTTGTGCATCCGAGATTTGAGACATACACACACACATAGTTTTGCAATTTGCCGACTTTGCTTAAACATACAGGGGTTTAGATGCTCTCGCACGTGGTTCTATAGCAATAGTGATTTATTTCTTTGCTAGGGCTCCTTCCACGCACAACACACGGGATGGCAGCTTTCTCTCCTTCTCCACGCACAGCATACACTGGCACCAATCTTCACGGCAACAACACTTGTCCTCCAATGCCAAATGAGACGTCTACAGGCTGCCACGCACAAGGTCTAGCACAACAATGTTCACGTACTTCCTTGGTCGCCTCTTCCAAAGTGCAGTGTCATACATGTGCCGTTTCCTTGGTCAGCTGTCGTTTCTCTTCAGTCGTTGCTCCTCACATTTCTCCAAAGCAATCAATAGTCTTTTCCTTCCACGCAGGCAGAGGACGCACCAACCAAGAACAACAAATGAATAGACAAGCAAACAAGCACTCTGAGTCTCCACTCTGAATCTCCATGCACAGAGTAGCATCAACTAATCCTCCACACACAGAATACAGGTGAGTCTCCACCAGCTCTGATACCAATGATGGCGCTCCAATAAAGTTTTATATATTGCTATATTTCTTAATATAGGGAGCACGCCTTTATATAGGCTGCGTGAGAGGGAGGAAGGAGGAACAGTTACATAACTATTCACTAATTGTTCACTAACAACTAATTAAGTTAACAATGTATTAATTAATCTAACACTTATTGACATGTTCACATTTTTGCGAATAAATGTAAGTAGATGTGTTTGTGTGTTTCTGGTTCCAATTTTAAAAGTACCAATTATGGAAGAAGTTGTGAAGATATATTACAGAGATGTTAAGGAGAAATTTCCAGAGATTGATTATGGGTGCTATAGATTGTATACTTCCCATGGTTTTGATGGGTTTTCAATACTATGTGTTATTTATGAAACTCATAACCATGATGAAGAGGAAGAGAAAAAGAGGCTAATTTATATTGGGAGCATAATGAAGATGAAGTGAAAATTCCTTCTTGTAATGATATTAGTATTATTAGATCAAGACATCCATTCTGCTTTGAGAGAATGGAGCGTTTTGGAACAATTTGATTAAAAAGAACACATAAGAGGAGAGCAACATTATATCCATTTATATAGGATGCACATTACTTCCAACATTTGTAAAAATAGGTGATCGTTCTCTTGTATCAATTGTTGAAAATTTTGACCAAGAGTTATTTATGAAGAAATTTTACAAGGAAATTTCAACCATTGAGGTTTCATGTGTTCTAGTGAGTTTTGTACCTTTCTATGATTATAGTTTTTTATTTTGGAGGGAGAAAAAGTTAAATAATTATACTATCAAAATGTATTCTCTTAAATTTAAGTTTATTTTGTATAAGATATGATTTATTCCACATTGAGGAAGTATGAGATACCTCTCATTAGCTACATAAGGCTAGCGGCCACTAAGTTACATAATCCTTAATGATGTAAGAATTTGTGGTCTCTTTTTAAGATGTTTTAAAACTATCATATTCATTATTTTTTCGTAATTGATCTAATATTAGTGAATATGTGTTTATAGGTGTGGAAATAAAAGAATTCAATGTCTCTCAAACATATAAATAACCACTTGCATTTCCATCTTGGGGTGATTCACATGGTGTTGGGTTGGATGCAATAGAAACAATAGTTTCTAAGAAACATAAATGCATATCTAATAAACAAGATTTGGAAAATTTTCTGAGTCGAAAGATCCAATCATACCAAATGTTTTTAAATATCTATAAAATATAGAGAATCAAGAAGTTGAGAAAAGTTTGAATAGCACTACAACTGAAACATGTAATTAACTACTCACTTTTTTATTTCATATGATATTTTTTGTTGCAATTAGTGAATTTAAATTATTAATTCTATGAAACATTTATTTGCAGATGGTTATGAGAATATAGATGTAGAGTCAACAATTCAAGGCCAAATACCACACTCTTCAGGTATAATATATCAAAATAAGTTACTTTAATTTTATAAAAATGTTGTAATTGGTAGTTTTTAGAGTATATGATTCAATAATTTATTTGTGCATATCTAAGTAGAAAACCTCTATTGATACTAGATTTGGAAGGTGTGCTAATTTGTCAAGTGACTTCTAAAATTTATGGATCTTTCCAGACCAAAGGTGGCCATTATGTTCCAATATAGAAGTTAATTCATTTTACAAAAATGCATATGTACTAAATTTGAGATAGCATTTTGGTCAGGTTTATGCGACCAAGATGTTAAATATTTAGGGAAAAAGATTTTGAAGAAATATGGGTATGGTAAGTAGAGAGATTTATTTTATTATGGTGTTGAAATGTACATGAATGCAAATTGTGAATAGGTAAAGGATCTAAATATGGTTTGGTCAAAGCATAAATCATATGATACTACAAATACCATATTGATTAGTTCTAAAATGGTAGGGGTTCCTCAAGAAAATTGTTTCATTGCACCAAGTTTTGCTTTCTCAGATGATATGCAAGATGATAATTGGCTAATGGCTCATATTTGGCAGATCCTGAGCACTTTAGAGAATGATGTAAATGATGTAATAACATTAGTTAAAATTGTAAATGATATTACAATGAATATTTTGAGCTAGTTTCATTGTAAGCCAATTTTGAAATCATTTTGAAAATACTTTATTATATTGTAAGACAATAGAATCCATTTAAAATTAAATCTAATCAATACAGATGGATAATTCATAAATCCAAACATAAAAAAATATAGAACTATAAAAAGATTTATTTTTTATGTTAAGAAATTTTACCAATAATATAAGGTATAATGAAGTAGCTTCAATGAGAGCCTCTATTCACATTTCAACTAACGCAATCCCACAAAGTTTACAAAATAAGTAATTCTAACTTAAGAAAAACTAAATGCATATATCCATATAAACCAATATTTACTTTTTAAAAATGAGAATAATTTAGATAACACTACAAAATCTCTAAACAAGTTCCACATATTTGACATTCATCAATTCATGTTAATAAATAACCAATCAATTAAAAAATAGATGGCTACAAATTAATGCATTAACAAATCTAATATTTATTATGGTACACGATTTAAGAATGCTTTGTGCATCACCCGAAATATCATGTTGTAAGAAGGAACTATTAGTTTTTCTCGTAAACGAGGAATTATTTTGGTAGGTATTGCGGGGTTAAATTTTATTCAAGTAGTGCAATATTATTTAGTGGCATATTTTACTATTGGAATCACCCTTTATATTAATTAAAATAAAAGAGAGTTACATAGTAGGGGGCAACCGTACAACTCACAGTCCCACAAACTGCCACAAGGGCACCTAAAAATGTAACAAAGGCTAACATTATAACACCCATAGGGAAACTAGACAATAAAATACAAACAACATCATGTATAGGCCATCGCCACACTAGGAGAAGGGGGAGGATTATCTCGACGAGGGATGAAGGCTCCACTATGAGGCTCTATGGAATGAGGATCCACCTACCGGCCTATCCTGATTGAGATACCGCATCTGAAGAGGCACCATAATTCCCCAACCGGGGGGTGAAGATCCAACAAGAGTCTGCATGGCCAATGACGAAGATCCCCACTGTGAAGTTCTAGCAACACCTTTCCCCCATAGTGGGATCCAGCCTAGTCCGAGAAGAGGATGTGACAAAAGGGCAGCCACGTGGGGAAGAAAAAAGTGATGGTTGTGCATGAGTGGCTCCTTTGATGTCTTCCCTGCAAAAGGTGGTCGTCGGGGAGGTGAAAGTCAAGATGGCGAGCAGTAGAGGATCGGCAAGACCCAGCTCATTATGCATGGCGCACTCCCCCAGTGATCCAGAAGCTCTTATAGATGAGAAAATTCCAAAGCAACCTTGGCAGCTTGAGCTTGTATCTGTATGCAAACAATAGATAAAATAATCACCTTGTCATTAGTAGAAAATATTATAACAAAATGATCTTGCTTGAAAATAAAGGCATTGCGAGCTTTCTAGATATGAAACAAAATACAAGCATGAAACAAATGCCACAAATTAGCAATATAACAGGCTAGGGGCTAAAATAACCAAATAAGTTTAGACACTACAAGGAAGAATTCAAGGTGATAATGCTAAAACAAAGAGTGTATCCATGTAAAATAGAAAGGGCATGCTAACAAGGCTGAAAAATGTGAAGAAATGACTCAGGAAAGCATTATAAAGGGAAATTTAGAGGGGTAATGCCAATATGTCTAAACATTTCACCTACTGAGAAAACCTTGATAGATAAGACTCCATATAAAATGGTTAACTTTGGGCTCCAGAAGAGGGTTCCAAGTACGAGAAAGCTGATGAAGCCAGGTAGACTGTGTAGAGTGTAATCCCTAGTGATCATTGAGCTTATCAATGGTTGGAGAAAGAGGACATAAAAGTTGATAAATAGTCCAAGTGTTATAACTCAAAAAACAATGTCTGATTCCATCACCAATCACACCACTAAGCAGCCGGAGGATGGAGGCCAAGTTTATGAAGCATAACATCTGGAAGGAGTTCTTGAATTTTGCAAATTGACAGGAGGTCCGAATTGATCAAATTGAATTTAGTTTTGAGCTCAGGCCAATGAATCCAATCTATGTGATGCACAAGATCCTGTATGGTATGAATTCCCTTGCGATAGAGCCGAATGAATTTAATGTCAGGTTTTTTTTGCTAATGGTAGAGCATCATTAGTGATAATATGAGACCACCAGATGTTCTACAAATTAAATGAAAGGAAAATACAAAATCCATCACCAACCCACCTCATAAGGCTTCACCTGCTCAAAGGATTTCCAAATACTCTTTGTGACAAAGGTACTAGAAATCTCTAGGAGAAGAAGTTATAATAAGATAAGGTAAGATAATTCTACTCAAACACTTCTTACCATAAGGGGCTCTAGATTCAATGCATTGCCACAAAAGAATTTTCAGATTGCGAAGCTTGAAAGACACCGATAACCCATTTAGTACATAAATTATGTATTTCGATACACATTGATAATACCCATACCACCTTGATCACACGAGAGAAGAAACAAGAAATCCAAGGAAACACGATGAAAACCAACCAAACCATAACTTTAACACCACATAAATTCCCGAAGTAGCTTTGCAAAGACAATTAAAGGAAGTACAAAAAGGGAACCAACAAAAAAAATAATAAACATGAGTAGTTGTGAGGATTTTGGTGCAAACCTGGAATTTTCCAGCCAGAGATAAGGGTTTGGAAGACCATTTGGTAACTTTCTGCTCCACTTTGTTAAGAACATAATTCCACAAAGTTGCAGAGTCACTATCAAATGCAAAGGGAATGCCAAGAAATATGAATTTCTCACTGCACCCAATCCACTTCTAGGGGTAAGCCTTTAACCAATTCAGCAGAGGTAAACAACTCTATCGAAATCCTAAGGTTTTAGCCATTTGTATGTTAGAACCATAAGCCAAACAAAAAGTATCAATACAATCAAAGACCATAGCAACATTTTGTTCAGATTTTGCAACCTTAAGAAAGGAATCATTTGTAAATTTTCGTTGATGAGATGTGTTTTGTGATTCGGAACAATAATCCCTCGAATACAACCCTAAGCGTAGTTTGATGGGCAATTAAGTATCCCAGGTCATTCAAGAAAAAAATAGATCGGGCAAAAGAGGGAACCCTATTTGATGGATAAGAAGAATGCCAATGGCCATTAACCTGGTGACCATTAATAGTGAGCCGAGCAGAGGCATTTGAGAAAAGTGTGGTCATAACTGATTGAAATAATTCTCCAAACCCTAGAGCTTTAAGCATAACAAGAATGAAAGGCCATTCGATGCGATCATTTTTCAAAGTCAATTTTAATAAAAAGAGGCTTCTGCGATGAAACACGAGCCCATTCCATGCCTTCCCAAACTGCAAGAAGATTATCCAAAATGAATCAACCATTGACAAAACTAATGTGTTCGGGCCAAACAATCTTGGGTAAAATATCAACAATACAGAGAGCCAACACCTTAGCAATAATTTTATAAGAGACATTCAAAAGAGTGATCAGCCGCCAATTATTTATTTTTTCAGGATCACCTGCTTTAGGAATGAACTTGATGTTGCCTTGATTGATGAAGCTCCCAAGAGAGTGAGATTGTAGAGCTTCATTATACACCCAAAGAAAATAAGGTCCTACAAAATACAAAGTTATTTTGTAAAACTTTCATGGGAAGCCATCTAGCCCCGAGAGATGTGTTGTCCACAAGATAGAGTAAAGCCGCATTCAGTTCCTCCAAAGTGAGAGGGGCTTCATAGCGAGAACAATATTTGGGCGTGAGTTGTGAAGGAACAACATCAATACATTTTTGCATGATGGAGGCATGCTCTTTGAATCCTCCCGAGCTTGAAAAACTAGACGATAGTGCTTGATAAAAGCATTAGAGATCTCTGGTAGCTCGGTAAGCCGCTGGTGAGAATCATATATTACCTTGATCTGTTGTTGAGCATGCTTGGCCCGAAGGGATTTGAAGAATATTTTAGAGGCTTTATCTCCCACCCTAAGCTCATGAATTCTCAACGGATCTGTGCACCATGGGTTGAGTGAGATTCAATGAGCTTAATCTTATGGTGAATATCAACAACCTGAGCTTGAAGTGGATAATCAAAATGATTGTCCTCCAGGAGTAGGGAAACTATTATGAATTCTTTGTGTAGAGTCGAGTTGGTCCATCTTCAAACCCGAGCAACCTATTTACCAAATTGGCAGAGGAACATGGTGGTGTGATGAATTGATGCCTCCTACCACAAAATATAGCTAGAAACAAATGGAAAACGTAGCGCCATATTCCAAATCTTGGCAATGAGTTGGACCACTCTAGGATGACTCAATAATGACACATTAAGGAAGAATTGAGTAGTGGGTACCTTGGGAGGGCCCCTGCCAAACAACCTTAAATGTGATCGGATGGTGGTATAACAAAATCACTTCTGACCAAACCTTGATAACGGTGGAGTCATGCATGTCAAAATAAAAATGGACTATTGTGAAAGAAGAGAACGATAAATGCATTTTAATATTGAATCATATCCTTCTCGAAGATTGGTCTAAGTGAACCAAGCTTTGTATTTAAATTCATGTCGTTGGTTGAGTATCGGATCAGAAAAACCCCAATGGATTTTAAAGTAATACCAAGATGCACGTTCGTCGAGACACTAATGCATCGTATTGCACCACATTTATCATCTGCATGCTCCACCATATTGAAGTCACCACAAACCAACCAATAAGCAACGAGTAAGTTATCACCAAGCCATCTCCATAATAAATTTCTTTTGTTTCCTTCATTAGGGGCATAAACATTGAGAATACCAAAAGAAATATCATTAAGAGATATAATCACCCAAACCACCCGATTAGTGGGGTCTTGACCGAGGAAAAAATTAATGCCAAAATTTTTGATGCAATGGAAATACTAGCTCCACCTCTATCATCAATGTGTTGAGTATGGAAATGCACAAAATTTGGAGCAATACACGCGTAGTTTAAAGCAAAAAACCAAAAATCTTGATTTCATGTTAGAAAATAACATCTAAACTATTAATCAACTGGAAAGGTAAAAAAATAAATAATTTTCGTGAGGGCTCTGTCAGACCCCGAACATTCCAAGACATAAAATTCATGAAAAATTAGACATATCAAACTTCCCTACCCATCAATAATTCCATCCTCAGAGTCGAGAATGGAAAAGTTATTGGTAAGAAGAAGTTGGTTTGAATCAAGTATGCTTAACTTGAATGGAGTGGCATATGGCCCCATTTACTCCCGTGTGCCACTTGAAACCTCTCGAGGTGGACTGCATGAATGTTGCAGAGGAAGAGAGGTTGAGGCAACATTCCCAGTATTCTATGAATTCATTGGAACAACTTGGCTCTGTGAGGTAGTGGAAGGAATTGAAATTAAAGGGCTAGGTTGTTCCACCTATGGATCATCCCTAGATGGAAGTGAGGAAAAGAAGGAGGCTGAAAATTTGTGAAGCTTTAGCCCCCAAATTTTCTTAGAACCCGACCACCTTCCACCATCATTTGGAGGGTCAACCATAGACTTTGGCTTTGATGGTTGTGTAGAAGTAGGCTTAGAACGGGACAAAAAGGGAAAGACCGAATGTGGTGGTCCAAGGCCTAACAACAAAAGCATGTATTGGGGATATTAAAGTAAACAACCTTTAGAGAGATTTTTAGGGACTGAATTTGAATATTTAGATGGTCCCGTAGATCTTTATCGAGTCCACTTCAACACACACTCGCTTATTAGGACGAGTGAAGAAAAATGTCGCTTTTCATGGCATATCACCCTACAAATGGGCTTGATAATCTCTGATAAAAAATACCATAGATGCACTCGGGAAGGCACAGGAGCTCAATCCAAACGGTATTTTGAGTGAAACTTTTTTTTCTCAAACTAAAGTTTGGGGTCCATTGGGATAACAGAGGCGGGGTGTTTCCTAAATACTAGCATGTTACCTTAAGAAGAAGGGCTGGACCTGTGAGGGCTCATGGAAGCTGAACAGATAAAAACCCTTGTTGAGATTACTGAGAGACACCGTAAACCTAAATCTTGGTAGACTCCCAATGGTTTTCATCGATTCTCGCAAGTAGGTTTCAAACAGAATATGACCATAGAAGTAGGAAATAAGACAATGGTTGTGATACTACCTAACCATTGGGTCTAAAAAATCATCAAAATTTACAACATCAGGAGAGGGTTCGGAGTTCATACCTCATTGTACACTTTCAACACAAACTTTCTTGTGCGCTTGGGAGCCATTTTTTCCAGTAGTAACAATTGTTGCGCTGGGGGAGAGTTGGCCATTTATAGGCATTACACTGCCTAAGTGGTAGGAAAAGGCCGGAAAACACTATGATAGGACCAAGGTGAGACCGTAAGAAAGGCTAAGGATGCCTAGTTTCTATAAAAGCAAGGCAAGTAAAGAGCATGAGAAAACCTAGTGGCATTTTTATAAAGAGGTGGGTGGAAACTTTATTGTGGTCTATTCTTGAGAGAAAAATGTATCTTATATTATGGTCTCATATTTATGAATTGATGTAACTCATTAGTAGAGAGATCAATTAGAGTGGATATAATTGGATGTGCCAATGGTAACTCGAGTGCAAGATTTTGATGTCAAGGTTATATGTCACAAAAAAATTATGTGACAATCCAAAAAATTATGTGAATATCATTTGATGTTCAAAATTTAATATGCACGTCAAAAATATGTATATCAATTATTAACAAATATATAGATTAATTTAAATTATATATTTGGGAGATTGGAGATAAATAACTTTTTTATAATTTTTGACTTCCTACTGATGATCTATAGGTAGGAGATCAATCCTTACACCTTCATGAACAACAATTACCCATCCCATTGTTAACCCAAAAAAATGTCTATTTAATCATTCTTACTCTATTCTCCTTGTAGAGAGAACAACATAGACATGAAAATAGGTAGTTAATTGATAATAAAAACTTAAGTTGGAATCAATATTGGCATTTATTAAAAAAATCTTTTACACAAAAATTTGGTTGGATTTTTTCTCTAGTGGAAATGTTATCTTTTATATTTTCTAAATTGTATTATAATTAAAATTGTATACGAGATTATCTAATTGATTGAATCTAAATGTTTTTAACAAACTTAATCTTTATAAATATTTGGGCCTTTGTTGTACAATTATAAACCAACAAAAACAATGCTACATTAATCAATTTCATAGTTTATCATAGATACAATTATTTTTCATAAATATCAATTGTACACTAATCAATTGTATCTTCACTAATCAAATAAAATATCTAGAAATACCATTAAAGTTTGTGAGAGCATTAAAATACTATTTTAAATTATAATTAAAAAAAAAATATAACAAAAATGGAAAGAAAAGACTCGCATTAGTACAAGTTTGCAATTCTGTAGAAAATGAGTTCCAACTTCCAACTTCCAACCTCCAAGTTCAACATTCAAGTTTCACCTTTCTTACAAAATCCCAAATCAAATGTTTGTAGTTTAATATATATTTGTAAGAAATCAAACAATGAAAAATCAAAGAAAATCAAATCAAATTAAACTACTTACAATAAATAATTATAGATATTTCTATTTTATCAATCAAATATTAAGATGTTTATATTTTATTATTTTAATTCTAAATTTCCATTTTTGTTGATATTAATTGTCATAAATCTCACAAATTCATAATATGTAGTGTAAAATTTAATTTGACAATTTTCTTAATTATTTTAAATTTAGTAATATGTGTGTGTGTGTGTGTGTGTGTGTGTGTGTGTGTGTGTGTGTGTGTGTGTGTGAGAGAGAGAGAGAGAGAGAGAGAGAGAGAGAGAGAGAGAGACGGTGTGTGTGTACACACACACACACATTGTACATGAGATTTTGATGAATCTGAAAGAAATTGTACTTAGAAGTGATGCCTACGGAATTCGTGAAGGTTCTATCCATATCGTTGGACCAAAAAAAGTAACCGCTCAAGATATCATATTACCACCTTCTGTCAGAGTAATTGATACTACACAACATATAGCTAGTCTAAACAAATCTATTAACTTAGATATATTATTAAAAATTGAAAAAGGCCGCGGGTATATTATCCAAAATCCAGAGAATTATAATTCTCAGGATGGAATTTTTCCTATAGATGCTGCCTTTATCCCTGTTCAAAATGTAAATTATAGTATTCATTCCTATTGAATAATGTGTGTACACACACATTGTATGTATGTGTACATACATACAATGTGTGTGTGTGTGTACATACATTGTGTGTGTGTGTGTGTGTCTCTCTCTCTCTCTCTCTCTCTCTCTCTCTCTCACTCACACACACACACACACACACACACATGCACACGAGATATGTACATATATATTTTTTTGACGTTAAAATTTGAGCATATTGCATGTCATATTGACGTTTAAATTATGTCATGATGGGATTTGATCTTTGATTTCTTCATTAATATATTCAATGTTAGTGTTTAATATCTTGATTCCATGTTTTTAGCAAGGCATTGATGTTGTTTCACCAAATACATTTATTTATTTAGATATTAATGTCCACAAAAGGCCAAGAATGGTCTATGGGATAAAAAAGGTAGTACAAGAACCAATACATAAAGGGAGTTCCAAAAGCATCTCCACAAAAAATAGAAAAAAAAAACAACAAATCAACTACTAGAAGGTTGAAGAACTAGAAACCAATAGAATGTGTGTTGTTTGTGAGATATGGACCAACTTGTCTATATATGAGATCCCTTATGAATTCTTCAAATCAATTATTTGGAAGTAATACATTATATGCATGTAATTATTTGTATTTGAGGACTTCAATTTGAGTCTTCTTTTTCGGAGTTGAAGTGTCTCATTAATAAACAAAGCTAAATGTTTATGTCCTTTATATCGAATGAGGCTTCTTAAAGATCCATTGGAATCTTTGAAAAAGACAATGGTATCTTCCACGAATTTCATAGTAGATGGGACACTTGAATATAAAATTCTCTTCACTTTCAAGCTCTAGAAAACACAACTGACATATACGCTCATGTTGTGGGAGGCTATGATCAGATTCCATCCGAAGCGGGTGAGAGAAAATGTGAAACTGAGTTAAAGGGATCCTCAAGCATGAAGGCAACAACTTCTTCATGTATTCAGGAATTTTATTTTGATCCTCATGGAAGTAGGAATAGAAATGAAAATAGTGAAGAAGTTTTGGTTTCAAAGGTTCTTTTGGAGCAAACCATGTAACGTTTAAATAAGACTTAGTGATTTCTTCTCGTATACCCCTGTTAACATCATGTTTAGTGAAATGAGGAACATTAATGGAAAATCTAAGAGGAGGAAATCTTTCTATATCACAATTCAGCTTTTGAAGGGGAGTCATAACTCTTGCATACCAACAAGATTTGCATTCTTGTTTGACAACTTGCATAGAAGATTAGAGTGCCAAATATGGACACATATTCGACCAGAAAAAGAATCTGCCATGCATCGAAGTCTATACAACATAGTGATAACATTGAAAACCAAAGTGATAAAGAGTGGACATACCCCAAACTCTGCCAGAATATTTCAATACTTGGATGGTCAGCTAAAAAACTACAGTACCAACCGGCGTGGGGGCGGGCGCCGGGGCGAGGAAGGAGGGTGTAGAAAATAATTGTCGCCCCACATAATAATCTTTAAAATGAGGAGACTAACAATAAATCCGCTCACAGCCGAACCAATAATCACGAACCAGATGGAAAGTCCCTTATCTTTGATAATGTGTCGTTTTGAACCGAAAAATCTCCTATGAAGGCCTGTAGATACCGTGATCCATGCCATGGTGGACACTGTTAGGAGACATGCCGGCACCATCGAATATAAGGTATGTATATACGTAGCTACGATGTCGACGACCAAAAGTATTAGGCACGTCCAGATGTGGTGCTCGTCTTCTCTGAAGATATATTCTTTGGAACGAAAAATCATAATCCTTATGCCTATTGGAACAGTGCACACAATCCCCATCACAATCACCGCCACTGGTACATACTTCGGTGCAGCCACCATGTATATGCCCGCCCCAAATGCCAGCAATAAAGCCAATAGCGCTACCCATAATCCCTTGATAGCTGTTTTAAGAAGAAGAGAGTCTTCTTGATTGCCATAAAGTGCATACATGAGGAGAACTGCTGATGCTATCGAACTGCAGAATGCTAATGTCACGCAGATCACCACCATTTGAAAGAATTTCGAGTGGGGATGAAGGGGATCATCTTTTGGCAGAGTGAAAGCTGCTGCGAAAGCAACAGTGGCAATCAACACCGCATTCACCGAAACAATTTGGATTTTCCACATTGATTTTTCCTTGGCTGATGAGCTCTCTGTAGTTTCCTCCTCTGCAGTCTTTGGAGTCCTCCGTCCCCCATTTATTTGTAGCAGCCTTTTAATCTACAACAATGTCCACCTCTTTCAAATCAAATCACTTACCCCATGAAAAAGACGTTCGTCCTTAGCCATGTTGTCCACTGCTATGTCTAATGCCCTTTTTCCATTGTTGTCCCGATTATTAATCATCCTCCTTGACATAATCAGCAACAGTAATGTTTTGATGCGTCTGGAAATTCTGTCAAATATTTGTACTGCGTTGTTAACAGCCAAGTGCAGAGCATTTCTCCCATCATTATCTACCATTTCTATGCAATCTTTGCCATAATTTAATATTTCTCTCACTAAATCCACATTCCCTTCTTTCACTGCTATGTGAAGTGCTGAATGGCCATTCATGTCGACTTGGTAACACAAAGAACTATCTTTCTCTAAAAGAATCTTCGCAATCTGCGACATTTCTTTGAGATAGGCAGCGTGGTGCAGTACTGTCCTGTGAGAATTATCAACTTCTTTAAGGAGGTCTGGGTTATGATGTATAAGCCTCTTAATCACACCTGCAAAATACAAGCATATCCTGTTACCAACAGAAAATATTACTGTTTTGTATATATAAGGGGGAATTAGGAAAAATATGAGGTGCTGAAAGGATACCTTTGTGTCTGTTACATACAGCAGAGTGCAGAAGGGATTGGCCATCGGATGTCCTCCTGTTGTACTGCGGAGAGGTGAGAGGCAGTAGTTTCTCAACGATTTTCTTATGACCTTCTTCTGAAGCTTTGAACAACGCGGTTTCACCCGCGTTATTGATGATATCCACGAGATGAGGGTCATGCTCCAGTAAAACCTCTATCACCTGGTAATGTCCTCCAATGGCTGCTTCATGGAAGGCAGTGTTACCTTCCATGGTTTTAGCAGTAAGAAATTCACGGATGCCTTCATTACCGGCCTCTATATCTTGATTCATTATTTGAAGCAACTTTTTAACCATTTGAAGATGGCCATGGTAGGCTGCCAGATGGAGTGCGGTATTTCTTGTGGGGGTAATCTCATGAAAAATGTTAAGCCGTCCACTCTCTTGTAATTTTGTAAGTGCCTGGACATTGCCTGATGTAGCCGCTGAGTATAGCCTCTTGTCCATTCCATGGCAAAGAAGAGCACCTGGATTGATGGACATGATGAAGAAATAGTTAGAATTGCGCACTGCGGAGAAATGCAAGTCTCTGATTTTGTAGCATTCATTTGCTTGGAGAACAGGGGCAGAGAAACGAGAAGGAAACTCTGGGAAAATAGTTCAAGAGAGAAAAATAAAATATAGAAAGTGCCAGAGCAAATTAAGACAGGAAATTCTACAGATTAGTAGTATAGTACACCTTAAATTAAGGGGTCCACAAAATCAATTGTTTATCATGTGATTTGCTGACTTTTTCATCAATATGTAGTTCAGATTTATGTTAGTTTATATATATATATATATGAATGTTTAATTAGAGGGAAACCCATATTTTGAATTGATTTAAAATAATAAATTTGAGTTACACTATAACCATGGTGAAAACCAATACTTGAATATGGTTGATAATGTTTGACCATTGAATTTTTAATTTTTGTACATGGGTGAGAGGTCTTACATGTCATGATGTGATTGTTTAATCTGCATAATTATTATGTCAAAAATAAATAACTACTAGATAGATACGCCGAAAGGCGTATCTTCAGTTGGGTTGAGGTTGGGAGGGCTCTGACACATGTCAGACAGACGAAGGGATTTGATGAAGTAGTAGAGGAAGACGTCGAATACAAATGCAAGTCAACTGTTGATGCCAAAAATTTGTGAGTAGCAAGATTTGCAAGGCATGGCCCAAATCGGTTTGCCCTTCATTTCAGCAATGGGTTAGAAGAGGAGAGAGAAGTGGGCATGGAAGATTGATGGCAATGGTAGCCCTATTGAGATTACATTCTATAACAACATTGTTGCTCATCATCTCCTCATCCATCGTTAGTGGAAGCTTAGGAGGTATGTTGTTCTCTCTAACTTGTGACCTTGAAGCAAGCGATGGAAGAAAGGGATAGATTATTAGATGAAAATCTTTATAATGTGCACGAACAGGAATGGGAAGATGGTAATTTGTAGGTGTAAACATTGGCACATAGTTGAAAGATATGTCATCTCCAAGCTAGGTGGTGGCTCTGCTGAAAACGCAACAAATAAAGCATGTTAGGATGTATGTCACGGATCGTGGGATGTTGAGTGCGTTGGGTAGAACAAGCATAGACGTTATAGTAATAGTGCCCAATAACCGATTGCTCAAAGATAGGACAATCCAACTCCACAACACCCAACCTGGGTTAACAAGAATGTGGTGACTTATGTGTCGAGACCAACATCACGAGCATATGTGTGGGTAGCGAGGTACTCACCACTCTTCAAGTTGTTGCTATGGTTTTAGTGTCCGCTATAAAGTGTGTGCACTCTTCCTGGTGGCTACCAATTTGGATGCCTAGGGAAGGTCTACATCATCCTCGACTCCTTACCACCCACCTAGGCCTTCTTCAATGCCACCTAAAAATCGGTGCTAGAACCCGTGTTCGATTTTTTTAGCGGGACGTGGTCTTATTTCATTTTCAATGTGTACCCCTATTACGTGTACATGAAAGGCGGTGGAGTGGTGAGGCTGGACTATGTCCTATTTAGGCCCATACCCCTAAAGAAGGAAGGGATCGATTCCAACACCATGCTTCATTACACCAACGTTTGTGACACCAATTGCCATGGTGTAATGTTGGTAGTAAGTTCTAGGTTCCATAAAAGTGTAAGTCACCAATAACGAATGGATGTCATGGAAACTCTCGTGAAAAATTGAAGTGGAGGCACTTAGAGTTGAGAAGGTGATTGTTGTACCCATTGATACTTTTATGGACTTGCTCGTGATGCTTGGTAAGAACCCATCTCTATTATTTCCTCTTAGAAATTTTTTAAAAACAAGTTGTGGCATGGAATTTGAACTTCTTCATGTTTATTCCATACATCCATTTTATTAAATCAATTTTGGGATGAAAATGGAGTGAATATAAAGGAATGATCTCTTTTTTCTGCACAACCATTTCTTTAAAGAAATTTTTGGCATGAAAATAGAATGAAGACACGAGATATGAAGGTCTATTTAACTCCACATAAACCCAAATCATCCATTATTTGTTTTACTTGATTATCTAGTGTACAAAGCATGAATTGTTCTTCCATCAATTATTGTCTCGAGAGGTATGTGATATGACAGTACATATCTATATTAACTCAAACATGAGATACCCATAGAGAGCTGATTGTCCATGGGAAAGTATTATAGGCATGCTATCTTTGAGGAATGCGGATTTATTCCAATCACTTTGGATTTTGTTCATTTTGATTGTTTTGTACAAAAGTATGAGCATTCCACCATTCTTTCTAGAAAAATGGGATTATTCGCAACAGATTCCTCCCCCAACTAAACAAAATAAGAAATAATAAAAATGAAAAAACCTACGCAACCACGGATAAAGGGGACTCACTCTTGCCTCCATCCCAACTCCTGGAATGAGAAGAAAATTAGAAAATCAAAACATTATATAATATATTCCACTGGTGTATACTTTTACAGGTCTGTACTTATCCTCACTGTCTTCACTTAGAGTTTATTAATTCAAAGCATTTACTACCAACTAATAGAAACCATTTGGTTTCTTTTCCAAGTCTTTCACACTCTCAAGGGACATTTAATACAAGCTGAAAAATGCTAGAAATTGTCAACAAGTCTTGTTTTATGGCTACAAATTGCATTTTTAAAAACCTTCAAGGATTTGTAAACAAGTACTTTACTGTGCAATTTATCATGCCATGAGGCCACACATGAATGGGAATTTTGTTAAATAATATATGGCCTTCCATATGCAGGATGTGCACAACCGTAATATTTAGAAAACTTGATTTTAAATTTTTTCTTATGATCTCCATGCTATGATCCAAGGTTTTAAATTTGGAACTGTTTTGGGAGGATGAAGGCTAAGGTTGTTGACATTAGCATTGCAACTGCCAATTTCATTTGCATAAAACAACTCATCAAATTTGTGCATATCTAACAAAGATTACATGCAATGAGACCGCAACATGGATGATTTCCATGTTCCATACCTCTAAGTTTGGCACAAGGTGAAAGATGTTGGAAAAGGTAGATGGATTTACACCTAGAAAATTTCCCATTATATGTGTTTTATTAGACAATGATTAAAGGCCATGAGGCCACATTTGGTGGAAACATTTTATCAAACAATTCAAGTGCCCTATGTATTTTCCACACCTTACACGCATGTCAATTAGGTTGTCCATACTACAAACTTTGACCAAAGTTAGCAGTCAGTTATTGTGTTGGTGAATTCCATGCCTGTCCAAAGCTTCCACTTTGAAATTTTGAGTCATGCTTTGGGATGAAAAATCCAAATTTTGGTGTTAAAACACTCAAATTAATATCTCCACAAAGGTAATGTAGTGCTATGTTTAGAAGTAGAAAGAATTTACCACAATTCCCACTCAACTTTATTAAACTTCCTAAGCTGCTTGAAACGAGGACTCTTATTCACTTTGTTTGGGATTTGAATGTTTGTAATAAGATGATAGCTTTATGGATAATATCCACAAAGTTAAGTTGCATTATAATTTTTATAATGTTTATTGTCTAAGTCACAAGGTTCTCAATGAGAATAAATTTAAGTTGAAGTTCATCAAGGGATAAAGTTTGAGGAAAAAAATTCTTTAAGTTCTAATAAATAATCTTTCCTATTATTTTTATTTTCGGAAAGATACCTTGTTGGTTGATAAATTTGATTCTTAATTGCAAAGCATTGCAGTTCAGGGGACAACAATCCCTCCTCTTTATGGGAGAGGTTCCCTTATTCACCAAACAAAAGAAAAACCTATTTATTTACAAATATACAAACTACCAATATTTGAATGAGGATCTTGATGTATTAAATGTATCCATATTTAATAATTTCTCAATACATAAGAAAAGGATGTAGAAGAATAAATGACCTTGGGAATAATTATGGTAGCACTTTCAAATAAATAGATTATAGAGTAGCGTGCTACTTATGAATGCATTAATTTTCACGAAAAACCTAGATCTAGATATATCTCGAATATAAGACATATGTGTACTAGACACAAATTTTTACACACAACAACAACCTGGAAGAACAAAAAGCTTCATATCTAGATATCCGAAATCCACATTCATTAGATAGAGAGTAGAAATAGAGATAACACGGTTGAAAAGGATAGAGGAACTTCTTACGTGTTGATATGCAATAGCTCTATAATTTTACATCTCAAAACATCAAGATCCAACCCCTTTCCACAATGAAAGATGAATCCTTTTATATTCGTTTGGATGATCACAAACTAAGTCTTTGATCTTCCTTTCTTTTAATTGATCATTAATACTTTAATCAAAAGTATCTTAAGTTGGCCTTAATTACAAATTACATTATTACAATAGTGCCAACTTGAAATATAAGAAAAATTAAAAGAAAAGTTCATGCACTAGTCGAGGGGACATTTGAGGAAGATGTCACCACAGTCTTCATCTTGAGTATTTGATTTCTGAACTTGACCAGTGCTCTAGCAATCTCCATGCCCCTAGGAATAGTAGTATTTGTAGCAACGTTTGTCCACTATTTAGGAAACCTTCCATTTCTTCCTGAAGTTTGAATTTTTGAGAAACCTTTATTTTCCTCAATGAGTGTAGCTTATAATGCACAAATTTATTTCATCTTTTCCTTGGTGATACTATCAGCTTTGAACAATTCTTCTTTGACAAGTGCTTTGAATTATGCCTTGATATCATGCACTGCATTCCTTTCGACAGATATTTCTTTGAGGAATTGACAACGAAGATCTCGAAAACCATCCAACACACAGGTTTTAAAAGCTTCTCCCTTTTGACATGAGTTCTTTAATTCAACCACTGCCTCTTCTAGGACCCTTATTTTCCAATCCACACTATAGACCCATTTCTTGGATAGGTTATTCTTTGGGTCATCAAAAATTCTAGTGGAAATTAGAATCTATTCATCAGTAGTACTCATTAGTTTCAGGTCATGTATGCATTTTGTCCACATTTTGAGTTCCTTCTCTAAGCTTGTAGTGGTTGAAGTGAGCTTTTATTGAATTGAGAAAATGTTATCATAAGCCTTATGTGCTACTCATATGTTATTTAGGCCATAGGTTAACATATAATCCACCATAGATTATGTTGCTTTCCCATAAGAGTCATGTTTGTGGATGTCTTTGATGCTTTGTACTTCCTCATTAGTCAGTACAACAGGAGGTGGCATTGAAGTGAGAGGAGTTGGGTCTAACACTTTATCACTTGCCAACAAGGACACGATGAAGTCGAAAGAATTTATACTGTTCTTCCAATTGTTCTGTGTTTTTTTCCTTTTTCCACTCTTTCTATCACCTTTGATACAATCTCCTTCAAGTTGTGAACTTCACTTTCAGGAGTGGACTCACCCAAAGGTATCCTAGTCAACTCCAAGTCATTCAAGGCCAAATTCCTCTCCTTTTTTCAACCCTGGGTTTGGCAATATCTAAGAAATGTTTTCCTTTAGAATCGACACTACCCTAGATGTGGTTTTTGTCTTTTTTTAGCAGAATGGGTGGGATTTGTGCCCAATAAGGAAGCTACAACATCAAACTTGGGGGAAAATATCTGGGAGGAGGCCTTCCTTTAATTTTTGTCAATGAGTGGTTGGACCCAAGTAAAAGAAGTAATAGAAGGGGGAGGGACAAGATTCCCTAATGCAAGTGTACTCATCAAATGCAAAGTCTCATGTGGTGACACTTCCATGACATATGTTCAAGACTAGACATAATCATTTCCTTCGCAGAGTTTCTTTTACATGTGGCTCAAGGATGACCATTGTCTCAGCTTCTAATATGAGATATTTTTTCTTTCCATCTCCTTTGTCTTCTTTTTGTGTTTCTCCCTTCAAGATTTTTTTCTTCATGTTCTTTTGTTTCTTCCTCATCATCACCACAGAGATCAACAATTTTCTCAATCTTTGATACTGCTTCTAATTGCCTTGGAGAGGGAAATTAATTATTTTCTTCCTTGATTACCTCTTCTTCCTCTTTCTCAATCATTTTAGACTTTCCTTTCTTAGTATATACTAGAGTTCATGATTTAAGAGGAGAAGGGGCTGATTGAGTGTGGGCTTCAGATGTTGAATCCAAAGCTTCTCCATGGGATGCAGGAACTTCTTGGGAAGGAGACCATAGTCTTCCCATTTTGTACATTTTAATTTTACTATCAAACCAAACCTTAGTTCTAACTAGGACTGGATTGATGATCTCTTCGCAAATTATCATTTTCCTTCTTGAATAAGTCAATGTTGTCAAGAGGAGTATGCCTTATATTCTGTTTATACTCGAGAGATAATAGATCATCATCATCTTCTTGTAGGTCTTCTGGAACTTTTAGATGCCAAAATCCTTGATTTTTTGCAAAGAGAATCGCCATAATAACTTCTTCTTGCATCACAATCATTTGAGCAATCTAACCGGTAGTCTTCTATATCGGGAGATGCAAAAAGGACATCCCAAAATTACTAGAAATGAATCCCTTGATATCAAAACAAAAGTTTTTACGAAAGAAATGAAAATTGAAAGCTACAACTATCCTTTCAATATTTTGAGCATCCAAGGAAGTCTTACAAGTATAATTACCCAAAGTGATAGGGAATTGAACACCAGTTATCTTCTTATCTTTGTAGGTTCTATGCAACTTATCAAGTTGCCTACAAATTTCTACTAGGGCAATCTTGTCACTGCAAAACATGGGGAGCTTATAGGGGGAATCTTCAAAGCATGCCAACCTAATATAAAAGAAATTCTTAAACTGAATGTAATAATTTCCATAGGTTGAAATTAGTTGCTTGGCCTCATCAGAGAACCTCTTAATTGTATCACCCTCTAGAAGCCTAACAATGTACATTGTGAAGGCATCATTGACCCTCCTAAAATGATGATTATTGTTCTTTAGGGTCAATTTTGAGTAGTACTCATATACCGAGCCATTTTTTTATTTTCTTCCGAGGATGGGCCTATCCATTACCAGTATACTCTAATAGTGTACATCATATAGGAGGTCATGTAGAAGGCATTAGTCCCTTGTATATTAGCCAATTATTTAATTAGATTGATACAAATGATTTCTCCCCGGTCCAAAATTTTCTTCCCTTCACATATGATATTTATGTAAGGGCACATCTAAAAGTGGAACTCATTGCTTGTGGGAAGCCCCATAATCCCATCTAAGAGAATGAGATGTCTAAAATTTCTTCCTTGAAATCACTTCTGTACATAGCTTTAGGAAACCTAGAAGCTCCCTTCTTTAGGACATTGAACTAGGACTTGGCTACCATGTGCTTGTATTTGTCAGGTTCTTGATCAAACAATTTTTGAGCTTGTGTTAAGGTGAGAACATTTGAAATTTTAAATATTGGGATCCCAACGGTAGCATTGATACATCCAACATCCAATTTGGCAATCAATTAAATTTGGGGGTCTTTGATTTCTTTTGTATCAAAGTCATAATGGTAACCATAAGCCAAAAATGTATCTCGCACATTGAATCGAGATAGGGAATCCTCCATGGCATGTTATCCCGCAATATTTGATCAGCTAAGCCACCGACGAAGGATTTGTGATGAGTGTCGTCAATACTCTTCATTTAAAATGTCAATTCAAGGCTAGTTTCCAATTTACGTATGCTGATAGGAGAAAGATATCTTTGGAAAAAAATCCTTCAAATAAAATCCAAACTTTCATAAATTAAAAATCACACTTGCGGAAATGGAAAAGCACACTTGCAAAAATTAAAATCACACTTGCATAAAAGAAATCACACTTGCAGAAATGAAATCACACTTGCATAAAGTAAATTGTTGAATTGGAAATAAATATAATCAAATAAAACACCTACAGGTTCACAACAAACTGAATGAAAATGAATATTACAATACAAGGAGAAAAACAATACAACAAAATGATAATCACAGAAAAAGGAATAAACATAAACATAAATTATTACAATACAAAAACACAAATACACATATCCATCTTCCTTGGAATGAGTGGCTAGCTCATTCCTTGGAAGAGGATTTAAATCATGCTTCCAAGATCTTAATTCAAAACTTCAGAATATTGGAGAGAAAAGAACATATTTTTCATTGATTGGTAAAATATTACATATAAGAGTGTGGAAGGTTGCATTTATAATTCATGCATCCAACCAACTCCTTATTTTGGGGAATACAATCTGATCTTCTCTTTATGTCAATCCTAACTAAGATCTCAATCTCCATAAAATATGGAGAGAGAGTTGGAGTCAAAGTCTTATCTAGCTATTTTAGGAAGATTTTCTCCCAAATCTTCTCCTTGCTTTTTGGTAACAAGAATCATAATGATTTGATTCTCCAAGTTTACTTAGTCCACACACCAAGAACTAACTACCTATTCTTGGGTGGATTTATTCAAAACAATAACTATGAAAATAACTTCTTTAAAATAGTCTCAATGAATATCCATAGTTGACTACGTGATTCCAATGGTACGCAAATACATGTTTCTCACAAATGATGATTGTTGTAGAAAAATGGAAGGAGGTTTTTGTTCAAAAAGTCACTATGACCAAAAATATCTCTCTCGATTTTCCATTTGACTTTTTTGTTTCTGATTGTGGAACTTTTGGTGCTCGTCGATACACTTTTTCTTGGACTGCAACTCAATAAAAGTTAGATTTCTCTTTAGTGGTAAGACATGTAGAAAATATGAAGGAGGTTTTTGTTCAAAAAATGCTATGAACAAAAACATCTCTCATATTTTCCATTGGATTCTCTGATTATTCACAATTCCTCATTTGATGCAAGTTCTAGAACTAAAATTGTCATTCCGTAGCTAACTCCAATTATTTCAGAGCTAACTAAAAACAACTATAACTTTTGCATACAATCTCGGATTGAGATGATTCTTTTTTTGAACTTGCATAATTTTTTGAGAGGAATATGAATATGCAATAATATTTGAGTTTAGATATACTTTTCATGATCAATTCCACTTTTCCCAAAACTAGTATTATCTCTTCTTTATGGCCTGCATACACAAGAGTTTACATCTTTCCCAAATAATCAATAGGATTAGTCAACAAAATAGATAACAAAAGGATTATAAATAATGAATAAGATATATATCGTATATTCCATCTCAAGCAAAATATAAGTTCCAAGATTACATTTAAATCCACTTTTAAAGGTGGCTTTGGAAGGACAAAATAATGGTAAATTGTGGCCAACTTATGGCCTCATCATTTAGCCCCACACTTAATCTTATATGTGTCCTCATGTCTTATATTATTATCTCCTCTTCTTAAAGTCTTCTTAGCATTGAGCTTATGCATGTATGCATTCCATATATAGTTCAAGGACATGCTTTGTGTGGATCCCCTCTTGCTGTTTTTATTCTTCTCTCTTTTTTACTTTTAACAGGTTCTTGTGTGGAGGTTTTTCGCTGCCCTTGATTTTTTTCTATTATAGCAGGTTATTGTGTGGAAAGCCTCTATTGCACCTTTCTTCTTTTTGTAAGACCTTTGGCACAAGTTCTTGTGTGGGACTCATCCTGTTGCTCTCTTTTATTTTGATTAGAGCATGTTCTTGTGTGAAGAGCCTCATGTTGTGCCTTTATCAATAATGTTGGACATCATAGAGCAACATAGACTATTTTAATGAGAATTTACAACATAGAATCAACCTATGCAAAAAATAATCCTCATAATAAAGTGGATTGCTTGATCCAACCTCATATTTAAAATCAAAATGCATACTTGTGCGCTTCTCCTTCTCTTCCACACCTAATATCATGCATGTCCTCATGAATGTTGTTTATTCATGGTTGCCCATAAATTAGACTCCAAAAATTTGATTGCAAAGAGGTGCACATATTTTCTATATTTGTAAGTAGGGGAGATATGAATTTTATTTTGCCTTCTTTGGAGATCTTAAAAGTGGATCTAGCTGTAATAAAAAAACTTACAAGAAAGCTTAAAAATAAAATAGTAGAACAAAATAACTTGATCATACCTCTAGTTTTCCTTGTTTTCATATTGTTAACATGGTAAAATATGTTGAAATAGTGCAGAGAAGGAAGCCAAAAGGTAACCATTGATCACTTTTGAAGAAGAGACCTTTTTTTTGCCTTTGATTGGCAAGCTGGTTTTCCAATCAAATCTTTTTGACATTTTTACAAAAACAAAATTTGGGAATGATAACATGAGAAATATTACATTAAAATTTGATCCATCATCAGACTATATTCATCAAAGTGCAGCCTGTGTAAAATATGAAGTAATGTCTGAGATCTCATAGAAAACCTCTTTGCATACTTGGTAACTCCAATAAGATTTCTAAAAATTGTGTAGACAATTTCTAGGTCTTCAAATCCCAACTTGAATTGTGCATTATCGGGATCACCATAGTAATCTTCAAAGCCCAAACTAGTGATCTCAGGAGTTGGATTGGTTATGTCTAGAGTTGTTCCAAAAGAGAGTGGAAGTATCCGTAGGTCCCTCCAAACTGCTCCTTGGTTGATACTTTTGGTGCTTAAAATTTACATCTGCATGGTGATACCAAGAACAACTCGAAAACTAGATTGCAATCACATTTGTTTAGCAACCCAAAAATTGCTTAAAATATGATCATTAATTTCTGTAGATTACACTTATCATATGTTAGCATAAAGAAAAGTGTTTTCCTTTATATTCACAACAATTGCTTCTTAACGTTATAGAAGCATATACAAAAATGAATAAATTGAAAGACACGAATACAAATTTTTCTAATTAGATATGATTCAGGATTGAATTTTATCATGGGATGAAAAATAATTTAGATAGGTGGATTTATTATTAGTGACTTTTTATTTTAGCTCTAATGAAGTCCTAAATATGGATGAAGTTAATTATAAATGCTACCACTTCATTATTACAAATTGGGTAAGCCATTTTTTTACTAAGGTTATGTGCAATAAGATCACTGAGTTATTAGTTGATACAAGGAAGAATGGTGGTGGTTGTCAAGAATGGCGTTTGATATTTCATCAACTAAATCTACTTCCAAATTCAATATCATATTTCTATCATTTCTTCATAAATAGAATCCAGATCTGAATTCATTGTCCATGCCATTATACCTTCTTAATCATGCATGACAACCATTTTTCTTATACAAAGAGTTAGTTTTGGGGTAAATATTCCCAATATAACATTCCTAATTATAGAAATAAAATTTTAATCTATAGTGCATGAAAGAAATATTAAGCTATTTTTTGTAAAAGATAAAAGTTTAAAGATACTACCACCAAATACTTCTTGTCACATAATTTTCAAAGAGGTATTCTACTATGACTAGAATAGTTTTTTTAGAAAAAATTGAGTCTCCAAATAACACCATGATCCCAAAAACATCGCCAAAATGATGAGTGTCATCAATAATCTTCATTAATAATGTCAATCAAAATTTGGTGTCCGATGGTTGTATACAATAGGAGAAAGAGATTTGAAAACAACTCCTTCAAATAAAATCCAAACTGAAATAAATTGAAAATCATACTTGTTAAAATGGAAAAGCACACTTGTAGAAATTAAAATCACACTTGAATAAAAGAAATCACACTTGCATACAAGAAATTGTTGAATTGGAAATAAACATAATCAAATGAAACACCGCACATGTTCACAATTGAATGAAAATGAATATTACAATACGAGGAGATAAACAATACAACAAAATGATAATCACAAAAAAGGAATAAACATAAACATAAACTATTGCAAAAAAAAACAAAAATACACAGATCTATATTACTTGGAATGAGTGGTCAGATCATTCCTTGGAAGAGGATTTAAATCATGCTTCAGAGATCTTGATTCAAAACTTCAAAATATTGGAGAGAAAAGAATAGATTTTTCATTTCTTGGTAAAAGATTACATATAAGAGTGTGGAAGGTTGCATTTATAATTCATGCATCCAACCAACTCCTTATTTTGGGGAATACAATCTGATCTTCTCTTTATGTCAATCCTAACAACTAAGATCTCAATCTCCATAAAATATGGAGAGAGAGTTATTATTGGAGTCAAAGTCTTATCTAGCTATTTTAGGAAGATTTACTCCCAAATATTCTCCTTGCTTTTTGGTAACAAGAATCATAATGATTTGATTCTCCTAGTTTACTTAGTCCACACACCAAGAACTAACTACCTATTCTTGGGTAGATTTATTCAAAGCAATAACTATGAAAATAACTTCTTTAAAATACTCTCAATGAATATCTATAGTTGACTATGTGATTCCAACGGTACACAAATACGTGTTTCTCACAAATGATAATTCTTTGTAGAAAAATGGAATGAGATTTTTGTTCAAATTTTCACTATTACCAAAAACCTCTCTCATATTTTCTATTTATTTAAGTTATTTGTCTCCAGTGTGGAACTTTTGGTGCTAGTTCGATACACTCTTTCCTTGGACTGTAGCTCAATAAAAGTTAGATTCCTCTTTGGTGGCAAGACTGTAGAAAATATGAAGGAGTTTTTTTCAACACATTTCTATGAACAAAAACCTCTCTCAAATTTTCTATTGGATTATCGATTATTCATAATTCCCATTTGATGCAAGTTTTAGAACTAAAACCGTCATTCCGTAGCTAACTTCAATGATTCTAGAGCTAACTAAAAACAACTATAAATTGTAGATACTGATCGTATTGAGATGATTCTTTTTAAAACTTGCATAATTTTTGAGAGAAATATGAATATGAAATCATATTTGAGTTTATATATATTATTCATGGTAAATTCCACTTTTCCCAAAACTAGTATTATCTCTTCTCTATGGCTTGCATACACAAGAGTTTACATATTTCCCAAATAATCAATAGGATTAGTCATCAAAGTAGATAACAAAAGACTTCTAAAGAATGAATAAGATATATATCTCGTATTCCATCTCGAAAACTCTAAGTTTCAAGATTAAATTTAAATCCACTTTTAAAGGTAACTTTGGAAAGAAAAATAATGGTAATTTGTGGCCAATTTATGGCCTTATCAATTTGCATCACTAATTTGCGCCCAAAAGTTGTTGAAATAAAAATTTCACATCGGTGTCCGCTATGTTAGGTATGGATGTCTCAAGAGAGGAGATATGCTCGTGACCTTTGTAACAAACCTTCATTATGGAAAAATGGAGCTGAGGGACAATGGTTCGAGGGGGAATAATCATTCTAAAAGAAAAAGTGCGGGCGGGCACAAGATCAGATTAACTTGGCAATCTCGGAGGGAATTATGGAAACTCTACTTTAGATCACTAGATGAATAGAAACCTTCTCGGGATCATAATGCACTTTGAATTTTTTAAAATGGTTAAAGGTGGCTCCCACTATGGCTAGAACAACTTTGAAACGAAGTGCATAAAACTCATTATGTAGTTCAATGATAAGAATGACTAATCCTCCTATTTTATAATATCCCAATTGGAGAAGGTCATTGGGGGCATTTAATGAAAGCATTAATGGTTTATGGGAAATGGAGCGCTTAAAATGCTATATGCGGATATGACGGAGAAATTAGTACAAGAGGCCCAAAATTGCATGGGACGCTTGAGACACAAAGATCCGAAATTCCCTCAACACAAAGATAGAGACATTAATGCGTAAAATGCGGGTTTGCATGGGAAATGAGGATCAAGACACACTAGGGACATCTAGGATAGAAAAAGTAGAAAGCTCCACACTATACTAGTGTGCAATGGAAAGAGGGTAAATCAAGCAAGAATTACACAAGTGGCCCATGGGACACTGGGACAAAGGTTCCCTGATGGTCCGAAAATCCATGCAACACAAATAACTTAGACAAATTTAGGAAATAGGTTATGGGTCGGAAAAGCTTGGCACATCCTATAGTGGTGCAGAAACCGGCGGTCGAGAAAGCACAAGGACCACAAATTCTCAAAATGTCGAGACTCCGCAATCAAATGGAAAACTAGTTTCTTTGGGGAAAACTAGGGAATTAGGAAAGAAGGAGAACAGAGGGCCATGGGACATGTGGGACACCAAAACCCGAAATACCCACAATACAAAGAAATAACCCATAATCTCAAAAGTTTGGAAAATGACTAATTGTTTGCAACTTCACACTTCACAAAGGCAAACAAAAACCTTCAAAGAAACGACTTACTCAATTTTTTTGAAAATTAGGACAAAAATAGACACGTTTTGAGCAAGTTACAACATAATTATATATGTTAGAGAGATTGGGAGAGTTTTTGTGTTATGATTTCCATCGATATATTATATATATAAACATTTTATAAAATAATACAAAATCATGGCGATGCAAAGACATCGGATACGGATGCAAGTCAACCGTTGATGCGAAAAATTTGGTAGTGGCGAGGATTTGCAAGGCATGGCCATCTCTTTCCAACCAATTCCATTTAAATAGACCATTTAAAGGGTTGGTATTTTTAGGGCATGGACCGAATTGGTTTGCCCTTCATTTCAGCAATGGGTTAGATTAGAAGAGGAGAGAAAAGAAGAAGTGGAAGATTGATGGTGATGGCGGCCCCATTGGTATTACATTATTTAACGTTGTTACTCATCCATCATCAGTGGTAGCTTAAGAGGTATGTTGTTCTCTCTAACTTGTGACCTTAAATAAAAAGATGGAAGAAAGGGCTAGATTATTAAATGAAAATGTTTATAATATGCACGAACATGAATGGGAAGAGGGGAATTTGTAGGTGTTAACATTGGCACAGATTTGAAAGACATGCCATCTCAAAGATAGGTAGTAGCTATGCTCAAAATGGAATAAATAAAGTATGTTAGGTTGTATGCAATAGATCGAGGGATGTTGAGAATTTCAGGTAGTAGAACAGGCATAGAGGTTGTAGTAACAATTCCCAAAACCAGTTGTTTGATATAGGAAAATCCAAATCCATAGAAGCCAAATGGGTTAACAAGAATGTGGTGGATTATGTGCCGGAGACCAACATCATGGGAATATGCGTGGACAGCGAGTCACTCACCATTCTTCACAATGCGGCCCTAGTTTTGGTGTCTCTTATGAATTTCATGCACTCTTCCCTGATGGTTGTCAATTTGGATGCCCATGTGAAGGTATACACCCCACATTCCTTAGACATCATCCTCGACGCCTTACCTCCCACCCAAGCCTTCTTCAATTCCACCTAGAAATCAGTACTAGCACCCATGCTATATTTTCTGAGTAGGCCACAGTATTATTTCATGTTCAATGTGTACCCCTATTATGTGTACATGCAAGGAAAAGGAGTGGTGGAACTGGACTATATCATGTTCATGACCCTACCCCTAAACAAGGAAGTGGTCGATTCTAACACCATGCTTCTTTACACCAAAATCTTCAACACTAATCGCCATGGTGTAATGGTGGAAAATGGTTCTAGGTCCCATGAAAGTGTAAGACACCAACGATGAATGAGGGTCACAAAAACTCTCGTGAAAAAAGTGGTGGAGGTTCTCAGAGCTGGGAAGGTGATTGTTGTACCCAATGATCACTCTTTATGGACTTGTTTGTGATGCTTGGTAAGAACCCATCTCTATTTTTTCCTCTTACCCATTTTTAAAAATTAAGTTATGGCATGGAATTAGAACTTCTACATGATTTTTCCTTTAAACCTTTTTTTAAAACTAGTTTTGGGATAGAAATGGAGTGAATATACCTAAATGATATCTTTTTCTTTATAACCATTTCTTTAAAGCAAATTTTGGCATAGATATAGAATGAAGACAGAAATATGATGGTCTATTTAACTATGCAATTACCCAAATCATCCATTATTTGATTTACTTGTTCATCTCATGTATAGAGCGTGAATTGTTCTTCCATCAATTATCATCTTAGAAGTATGTGATATGATAAGTACATATCTATCTTAACTCAAACCTAAGATACCAATAGAGAGATGACTATCCAGGAAAAGTACTATAGGCATGCTATATTGAGAAATGTATATTCATTCCAATCACTTTGGAGTTTATTCATTTGGAATTTCTCGTACAAAAGTATGAGCATTCTACCATTCTTTCTAGAAAGCTGAGATTATTCACGTAAAGCTCCTCCCAAATTAAACAAAATAAGAAATAATAAAAATAAAAACCTAAACAACCATCGATAAAGGGGACTCGCTCTACCTCCATACCAACTCTTGGAATGAGAAGAAATTTAAAAATCAAAACATTATATTATATATTCCACTAGTGTATACTTTTATAGATCTCGTACTTATCCTCACTTTCTTCACTTTAAATTTATTAATTCAAAGCTTTTACTAGTGACTAATAGCAAGCATTTGGTTAGTTTGTTTTCCAAGTCATTCAAACTCTCAAAGGACATTTAACACAAGTGATAAATGCTAGAAAGTGTCAATGAGTCTTGCTTTATGGCTATCACTTGCATTTTTTAAAAACCTCCAAGCCTATGTAAACAATTTACGTCTATGTAATTTTGCACTCCATGAGGCCACACACGAATGACTCTTTTTGTTAAATAATATGTGTCCTTCCATATGTAGGATGGGCACAACTATGATATTGAGAAAATTTGATTTTAATATTTTTAAATATCTCCATGCTTTGATCCAAGGTTTTGAATCTAGAACCTATTGTGGGAGGATAAAGGCTAACGTTGTTGACATTAGCATTACACCTTCCAATTACGTTTGCTTAAAGCAACTCGTCAAATTATTGCATATCTAACAATAATTACATGTAATGAGACCACATCATGGATGATTTCCATGTTCCATACCTCTAAGTTTGGCATAAGGTGGAAGATGCTACGAAAGGTAGATGGATTTGCACCTAGAAAAAGCATCATTCTAACTATTTTATCGAAAATGATAGAAGGCCATGAGGCCACATCTGGTGGAAGAATTTCATCAAACAATTCAGGTGCCCTATCTATTTTCCACACCTTACATGCATGTCGATAAGGCTGTCCAAACTAAAAACTTTGACCAAAGTTAGTAGTCGATTATTGTGTTGGTGACTTTCATGCCCTATCCAAAGCTCTCACTTTGAGACTTTGAATCATGCTGGAAGGAAAATGAAAATTTTTGTGTGTAAATAGTCAAATTTCTATTTCCGCAGAGGTAATGTAGCAGTTTATGTTCGAAGTAGATAGCATTTACAATAGTTCCTACCTAACTTTATTAAACTTCCTAAGATATCTTGCTTGAAACAAGGACTTTTATTCACTTTGTTTGTAAATCACATGTTTGTAATAAGATGTTAGATTTTTGGATAATATCCACAAATTTGGGATGCATTATGATTTCTATAATATTTATCACCTAAGCCACAAGGTTCTCAATGAGAATAAAGTTGGTTCAAGTTCGTCAAGGGATAAATTTTGAGAAAAAAAGTCTTTAAGTTCTAACAAATAATTTTTCCTATTATTTTTATTTTCGGAAAGATACCTTGTTGGTTAATAAATTTGAATCTTAATGACAAGCAATCTGTTTGGGGGACAACAGTCCCTCCTCTTTATTGGAAAGTTTCCCTTATTTACCAAACAAAAGAAAAACCTATTTATTTACAAATACACAAACTACCAATATCTAAATGAGGATCTTGATGTATTAAATGTATTCATATTTAATAATTTCTCAATAAAGAAGAAAAGGATGTAAACAAATAAATGACCTCGGTAATAAAGATGGAAGCACTTTCAAATGAATAGATTACATAATAATGTCCTACTTATGCATGCATGAATTTTCAAGAAAACATGGATCTAGATATATCTGAATACAAGACATATATGCAATAGACACAAAGTTCTAAGCACAACATCAACTGGAAGAACACAAAGTTTCATATCCAAATATATAAAATCCACATTCATTAGAGAGAAGAAATAGAGAGAACACAGTAAAAGGGATAGAGAAACTTCTTTTGTATTGATATTCAATAGCTCTATACTTTTACATCTCAAAACATCAAGATCTAAAACCCCCTTTACACAATGAAAGATGAATCCTTTCATAGTTGTTTGGGCAGCTACTAAACCGATTCTTTTGAGCTTCCTTTCTTTTAATTGATCATTAATAATTTAATCAAAAGTATCTTAAGTTGGCCTTAATTATAAATTGAATTATTATAATAGTGACAAATTGAAATATAAGAAAAACTAAAAGAAAATTTCATGCACTTGTCAAGGGGACACTCGAGGAATATTTCATTGTTATCCAATTTTGCCCCTCAGGAAAAATTGATCAAACACGACCCTGCACAAGAGAAAATTAGAAAAAGGGTTCAAATTTTTCGACTTCACATACAAGTCGACTCGGGCCAAAGCACCGAGACTCACGGAAGGTACCACGTGTCACTCAACACAATTCCAAAAGGTGCAAGAGAAGAAAGTCCCCAAACAAGCACAAAGCTTCCATGTGTCTAGGATCCAACATAGTCACTCCTAAATAGGTAGAAGGCACCTAGCCAAAAATGAAGAAAGAGGAGCAGGCCGAATCAGCTAAGTGGAACAAGGTCGATGAATCCTCCACATGCCTTGTCCACGTAACTTCAAAGGCACAACCCAAAGAAATACTCTCAAGCGGCGTAGACCCTCCACATGTCCAAAGTCTCGAAAGATAGAATCAGCAATTGAAAATTCTAAGGCTAGTGGAAGGAGTTGCGTGTCACCTCAAAGTGTGACTTCAGAGAGGAAATACAAAGTGAGTCCCCGAGTGAGTGCCATCACGCCACATAGCTGTGTGGTCCGAGAAAGGTTTCGCCACCATTGAAAATTCCAAGCTTAGGACAAGCTTGCGGACGCTTCCATGTACCTCATTGGCACAAATCTAAAGGAAGTATCAAGAGGAAGGTCCCAAATGTGCGCCTGAGCCTCCAAGTGTCTTGGTTCAAACATAGTGTCTCCGCCTAAATGGAGGGGTTAGCTTAACGTAAAGGAAATAGAGCAGCCCCTTGCAGACGATGCTAGATGTCTCTTTCGAGCAATTTCAAGAGTGAAAGGAGGAGGGTGAAATCTTAAGACACGCAAGGATGCAAGTGGATCTTACACGGATAGAGACCATGTTAAATACGACCCCGATCTTCAGATAGCCATATCTTTCAACTGGAAGCTCATAATTGAGCGAGAAAGAATTTTTGGAAAAATCTCAATGTCTGCTACTCACCTACCACCATTAATGAAGAATGGTAAATTTTGTCCATTTTGAGGTCTGTAAAGTCTCCCACCGCCACCATTATGAAGAATGAGCCTCATTTCTTTCCCTGCAAGGAATAGCACATGGAGGCATGGGCTCTATCAAGGAAACCATCATTGTTGCAGGTGAAATTTTAATGCTTTCTAGGGTGGTTAGATTAGGTGAATTCAATGCAAAGTTGGGGTGGTTGAAGCAAGATTCAAATTATTCTCTCCTTTCCCTCTCATTCTTCCTATATATTGTAAAGGTCATGAATTTTTCTAAAGGATTTTCATTTCATCCCTCCTCCCTCCCTCTCTCTTTCTTCCCTAGGGTCGAATGTGGAGTTTAAGCCTCCTCTCATGGCTCTGTAATGGAATTTTCTTGCCTCTTTCCCGTTGATGATGTACTGTGTGAACTCATGGAGCAATAAAATATGTTTTGTGATGTATTTTTCCATCCCTCCTTATTTTATTATCTCTTCTTGCCTCTCATCATTGTAGGGTATATTTTGCATACTTTTGATGTCTATTGCAGGTTTTGAGAGTTGTGTTTAATGGGTTTGAAGTGGTGTTCTATGTGAAATCTATCTTTGGTATGTGATGCATCTATCCATCCTCTCCATTTCTCACCTCTCTCCACTTCAGGAAGCTGAGATTGTGATCAGCAACCCCCTTTTCTTGGTCTTTATCACCTCTGTAGTGTAGGATTCCTTTATTTCATGCTCTCTCTCTCTGTCTCCTTGGCATTGTTAGATTAGGAGTAGATAATCACATTTCCTTCCTTAGAAGTAGTTTAGCATTAGGATTAGGAAGAAGAAGTCAAATTTCTCTAGAGGTCCATCTCAAGTTTGCAAGTCCCATAGCTTGAGAGATGGTCCCATGTTATGCAGTCACACCGGATGCCCCACTCAGATCTGAGGCCATTGGGGTGCTATGATTTTGCATCAATAGTTTTGGCATGCCCGATGGGACCAGAATGAAGAGCTTTACATCTTCATATCAGCAGGTTCGATGTGTTATTGCTAAGATCCAGCCTTTGGAGGCATTTTTCAACACATCTGGCGACTCTATCTAGTCAACAACCCATCTCGAAGTTTGCAGACCTTCCCCCATCCATTTTCATCCATTTTTCTTCCATCTCCTTCATCTTCTTCCATCCCATGAAGTTGTGCAATCATGAATTCATTCCCAACTTGGAATTCACACTTATGACAATAGCAATGTAGTCAATCTCCAATGTATTTCCCAACTCCTCGGATCAGCATTATGATCGATCCATAACCATTATGCTTACCCATATGTTCAGTTTCAAAACCATTTTGGCTATGGAACTTATTAAGAGCAAGGGGTGCATCAATGGTGAATAGTTATATGGAGAATGTTTGTTTGATAGAGAAGATTCAAAGAATGGAGGCTATCATGGTGCGATCCTGGGGCTACAAACACAGATGAAGGCATTTCATGGTTGATTGTAGGGCACCTTGTCCATGGGAAGGTCCTTTTCTATGACAGACATTCAGCCCACGGAGAGAATCTTGACTTCATGGTTGAGATGTTGCCCCAACTTTGCAGCAAATGGGAGGAGGAGATAGAGGCCTATGAGCTTGGTACTAGATAACCTTAATAAAATGGGTAAGTCACCACCTCATAGCTTTTCTTTTCCTCTTCCCCAATCACACCATCTCATCGTAGTGGTGTGATGAGTCAAGCTTCCCATCTACTATTTCCCAGAGTGTTGATTTCCCTTCTCCATCTTCTAATCTTCCATCTCATCTCATTTCCTCTTCCCTCTTTCCTTACAAATATAATTCCCCTCCACAAGAGCCAAAGGAAATACCTTCCCCTCCACCACAGATAAACAAAAACTAGTGGAGACCCCACCCACCACTCCTCCTACTCTCCCAAGTCCATGTCAGGGAGAGACTCCAAAAACCAATCAAGGAGAGAAGCAGGAAGGAGAGCCAAAAAAGAAGAAATAATCAAAATCTTGGTAAGCTTGGCTCTCATATTTGGGATTAAAAAATCCCCTTGATGGTTAAACCTTCAGAGGAGGAGGCTAGGTAGACCACAAGTGGTGGAAGTTGAGTTTGCAACAGAAGAAGAACAAGAACAAGAGGAAGAAGATCAACAATCTGATATGCTCTAAATGTAGTGTCCATAATGGCACTTTTTTCTAGAGAAGATGATGATCTAATCCAAGCTGCACAACCAGTCAAGAGAGAGGAAAGAAAAACTAGCTCAAAGTCCATTGAAGAGGAGCAACTGGAAGAGATCAAATCAGAGTTGAGGTCACTTGATGAAGAAAGCATTATGAAGATTTTTTTCTTTCATTTGAAGGGCCTGATTTGATTGATGAATCCATGATGGAGGAGAGCTATCAAGAAGACCTTTCCACCCCAAATAGTCCTCTAGAGTAGAAAATTGAAGATTTCGATTTGAAAAATTTCATACTAGAGGAAGAGGCTATCCAAGAGCAAGTCAGTCTTCAAGAAACAATAGGAGAAGGAAAAGAGTACGAAGATCCCATCTCTTCCACACCATTCATCCAGAAGGTCCACAAGAAGACTCCATTCTTGGAGTTGAATTTCAGAACCATGGGCACATTCAAAGGACCAGACCATGCCCTATAAGGTACTTGGCTTCATTAGAGCCAAGGGAGAAGCCAAAACTAGTCATGATTACTCCTGAGCATGAGGATGAGCTTCAAAGTACCAAGGATCAGCTATCAATGCCTCTTCAATACAAATGTAGAGCAACTAAAAGAGGCATTTTCTTGTTTCCAGTTGATACCTTGATGATTTGGGTGGAAGATCGGCCTCTTGTCAGTTTCTCACTCATATACAGCCATGTTTAGTGCCAAATCAGATACATGGCTTCCTATTTTAAGAAAGGGAAGTTATTTCTCCCTACCTGTGGTAGGATTTGTTTAGCTTTTCTTTGTTAGGGTTAGTGTAGGAGTAGGAGTAGATTTTCTTTCAGCAGAAAGAAGTGCTTGTGCACACTCTGCATGTTCCACTTGGGGCATGTATGATCTTTCCCTTTGTACATAGCATGTCGTGGTGATTTTTTTCTCCAGGGTTGTATCGCTATGTGGTTCAATGTACCTCCGGGTGAATATTGTAATAGTCCATTTCAGGAGAGACAGTGAAAGCCCCAAGTCAATACAATTTTCTACTCTCGAAATCTCACCTTCAATATTTTCTTATGAAAATTGAGAGAGTGCAAGGAAGCAAGGGTTCAGTGGTCACCAAGATGCAAGCATTCGGGGAGAATTTTCAAGAGAAAGATTAGTATCAGGCTATCATTCATGACTCCATGCCCAATGAATACTTTAAGGAAATTGATCACTTCATCTAGCAGGCATGATGTCCCCGTGACTCACCAAATTATTATCCAATTTTCCCCTCGATGAGGAAAAATTGATCAAACATGGCCCCGCACAAGAGAAAATCGGAAAAAGGGCATGACATTTTCAGACTCAAATCCAAATACGACAAGTCGAAGCAATGGAGGAAAAAAGCAATCACTGGAAGAATATGCCACGTGTCAACTCAACGCAATTCCAAAAAGTTAAAAAGAAGAAGGTCCCCAAATGAGTGTGAAGCTTCCACATGTCTAGGATCCAAGAAGGCACCATAGTCCCTCCTAAACCTCCAAGGCGGAGGACCTAGCCAAGCACTCCACGAAGAAAGAGGTGCAAGCCTGAATTGGCTAAGTGCAACAAGGTTAGGAAAGCCTCCACATGCCTCGTCTACACAACTTCAAAGGCGCGACTCCAAAGAAAGACTCTCAAATGAGTAACTCTCCAGTGAGTGCGAACCCTACTCCAAAATGTGTCCAAAGTCTCGGGAAGAAAGAATCATCCATTGAAAAGTCTAAGGCTAGAGGTAGGATCCGCACGTAACCTGGCACGTCTTCGAGAGGAGAAATACAAAGTGATTCCCAAGCGAGCACCAAAGATCCACGTGTCCAAGGTCCGAGAAAGGTTTTTCATAGAGCCGTTGAAAAGTCCAAGCTTGGGACAAGCTAGCGGAAGCTTCCACGTGCCTCATCGGTGCAACTTCAAAGGAAGAATCAAAAGGTAGGTCTCAAACGAGTGCCAAGCTTCCACGTGTGAGGGCCTAAAAAAGAAGAAGAGCCATTATTTAAAATTCCAAGCAAAAAAGAGCTAGTGGAAGGAGCCACATGTCAGCATGATGTAACTTCAAAAGTAAAATTCGGAGGTAGGTCCCAAATGTGTGTTAAGCCTCCACATGTCTCTAGGGTCAAACATAGTGTCTCCGCCAAAAGAGGGGGTTAGGTAGAACACAAAGGAAATAGAGCAGGCCCGTGGATGATGCCACATGTCTCTTCAGACAATTTCAAGAAGGAAAGGAGGAGGGTGAAATCTTAAGACACGGGGCTGCCACGTGGCTGCCATGTGGATCTTACATAGACAGAGCTCGCATTAAAACCCGACCCACGATCTTTAGATGGCCATATCTTTCAATTGGAAGCTCATATTTGAGTAAGAAAGGATTTTTTTGAAAATCTCAACGTCTGCTGCTACTCACCTACCACCATTAATGAAGAATGGTAAATTTGGTCCACCATTTTTGAGGCTATCAAGTCTCCCACCTACCACCATGATGAAGAATGAGCCTCCTTTCTTACCAAGCAAGAAATAGCACATGGAGTCATGGGTTCTATTAGGGAAATTCATCATTATTGCAGGAGAAATTTTAATGCTTTCTAGGGTGGTTAGAGTAGGTGAATTCAATGCAACGGTTGGAGTGGTTGAAGTGGGATTCAAATTCTTCTCTCCTCTCCCTCTCATTCTTCTATATATTGTAAAGGAGTGACATTTTTCTAAAGGCTTTTCATTTCTTCTCTCTTGCCTCCCTCTCTCTTTCTTCCCTAGGGTTGAATGTGGAGTTTAAGCCTCCTCTCATGGCTCTGTAATGGCATTTTCTTGCCTCTTTCCACTGATGATGTACTGTGTGAACTCATGGAGCAATAAAATATGTTTTGTGATGCATTTTGTCCATCCCTCCTTATTTTATTGTCTCTTCTTGCCTCTCATCATTGTAGGTATATTGTGCATATTTCGATGTCTATTGCAGGTTTTGAGAGCTATGTTTAATGGGTTTGAAGTGGTGTTCTATGTGAAATCTATCTTTGGTTTGTGATGCATCTGTCCATCCTCTCCATTGCTCACCTCTCTCCACTTTAGGCAGCTGAGATTGTGATCAGCAACCCCCCTTTTCTTGGTGTTATCACTACTTGTAGTGTAGGATTCCTTTATTTCATGCTCTCTCTCTCCTTGTCTCCTTGGCATTGTTAGATTAGTAGTAGATAATCGCATTTCCTTCCTTAGAAGTAGTTTAGCATAGGGATCGGGAAGAAGAATCCATCTTTCTCTAGATTTCCATCTCAAGTTCACAAGTCCCATAGCTTGAGAGATTGTCACATGTTATGCAATCACCCTGGATGCCCCAATCAGATCTAAGGCCATTAGAGGGTGTTGTGATTTCACATCAATATTCGCTAGAGTATTTATCTTGAGTATTTGATTTCTAAACTTGAATAGTGCTCCAATAATCTCCATGCCCCTAAGAATAGTATTATTTGCAGCATGTAGTTTTGTCAGTTATTCATGAGACCTTCCATTTATTCCTCGAAGTCTGAATTGTATGAAAACCTTTATTTTCCTTAATTAGTGCAACATGTAAGGAAAAAAATTATTTCAGCTTTTCCTTGGTGATACTATCACTTTGAACAATTCATCTTTGACAAGTGCTTTGAATTCTACAAGTGATATCATGCACCGCATTTCTTTCAACAGATCTTTCTTTGAGGAAGTGACAACAAAGATTCTTAAAACCATCCAACACACAAGTTTTAAAACCTTTTCACTTTCTACATAAGTTCTTTAATTTAACCACCGCTCTTCCAGACCCTTATTTTCCAATCCACACTATAGACCCATTTCTTGGATAGATTATTCTTTGGGTCATCAAAAATTCCAATGGCGATTACAATTTTTCCATCGTAGTACTCATCAATTTCAGGTCCTGTATGCATTCTATCCACATTTTAAGTTCCTTCTCTAGGTTTGCAAGTGGATGAAGTGAGCTTTATTGAAGCGATAAAATGTTATCATAAGCCATGTATGTTGCTTCTATGAAATTTAGGCCAGATATTAACATATCCTCCACCATATATTCTATTTCTTTCCCATAAGAGGCATGTTTGTGGATGTCTTTGATACTTTGTACTTCCTCATTAGTCAATACAACAAGAGGTGGCATTGAAGTGAGAGGAGTTGGATCTAACACTTTATCACTTGCCAACAAGGACCTCATGAATTCATAAAGAATTTTCTTTTGTTATTCCAACTGTTCTGTGTTTGTTTTCCTTTTTCCACTCTTTCTATCATCTTTGATACAATCTCCTTCAAGTTGTGAATCTCACTTTCATGAGTGGACTCACCCAAATGTATTCTATTCAATTCCAATTCATTCAAGGCCAAATTCCTCTCCTCTTTTTCAACCTTGGGTTTAGTGATCTCTAAGAACTATTTTCCCTTAGAATCATACACTATCCCGGATGTGGTTTTGGCCTTTTTAGTAGATGGGGTAGGAATTGTGCCCAATAAGGTAGCTACAACATCAAACACAGGGGAAACTATGCGGGAGGAGGCCTTACTTTTCTTGTTATCAATGAGTGGATAGAATGAAGTAAAATAAGTACTTGAAGGGGAGGGACCGAGAGGCCCTAATGCAATTTTACTCATTGAACCCAAAGTTTTTACAGACTAACACTTCCATGACAGATGTTCCAATACTAGACACAAGCATTTCCTTGGCAAGAGTTTCTTTGACAGGTGGCTCAAGGGTGACCATTGTCTCAAAGCATCTTATATGATATATTTTTCCTTGTCATCTCCTTCTTATTCTTTTTCTATGTTGCTCCCTTCAAGATTGGTTTCTTCGTTTTATTTTGATTCTTCCTCGTCATCACCATAGAGATTAACAATCTACTCAATCTTTGAGCATCGCTTCTAATTGCCTTGGAGAGGGAAAATGCCTATTTTCTTCATTGATTACCTCTTCTTCCTCCTCAGCATTTTTAGACTTTCCTTTCTTAGTATATACTAGAGTTGAGGATTCAAGAGGAAAAGGGTCTAATTGCGTGTTGGATTCAGATGTTGAATCCAAAGCTTCTCCATGGGATGAAGGAATTTCTTGGGAGGGAGACCATAGTCTTCCCACTTTGTACATTTTCATTTTCCTATCAAACCAAACCTTAGTTCTGACCAAGACTAGATTGATGATCTCTTGAAAATTATATTTTTCCTTCTTTAACCATTCAATGGTGTCAAGAGGAGTATGCCTTATAGTCTTGTTATACTCAAGAGATTGTAAATCATCATCATCATCTTGCACGTCTTCGGTACTTTGTAGATGCCAAAATCCTTGATTTTTGCAAAGAGAGATGACCATAATACCTTCTTCTTACTTCATAATCATTTGAGCAATTTACCCAATAGTCTTCTACATCAAGGAGGTGATAAAGGACATCCGGACATTTCTAGCAATGAAGCCTTGAGATTAAAACAAGATCTTTTATGAAAGAAATGAAAATTGAAAGCAACAACTATCCTTTCAATATTTTGAGCATCTAAGGCAGTCTTACAAGTATAATTTCCTAGAGTGATAGGGAATTGAACACTAGTTATCTTCTTATCTTTGCAGGTTTTATGCAACTTATCAAATTGCCTACAAATTTCTACTAGGACAATATTGTCACTACAAAACATGGGGAGCTTATAGGGGGATCTTCAAAGAATTCAAAATTTATATAGGAGAACTTTCGAGATGAATGTAATAACCGCCATAAGTTGAAATCGAGTTTCTTGGCCTCATCCGAGAAACTCTTAGATGTATCACCCTCTAGAAGCCTAACAATTTACATTACGAAGGCATCATTTATCCTCTTAAAATGATTATTGTTGTTCTTTAGGGTCAATTTTGAGTAGTACTCATTTACCGGGAAAAAAATTATTGTCTTCTAGGAAAGGCCTAACCATTCCCAAAGTATGCTCCAATAATGTACATCAAATAGAGGTCATATAGACGGAATTAGTCCTCTGTACATTAGCCAATTGCTTAGTCAAATGGATACAAATGATTTCTCCTCGTCTAAATTATGCTTCCCTTCACATACAATATTTATGTAAGGGCACATCCAAAAGTTGAAATCATTTCTTGTGGGAAGCCCCATGATCTTGGCGAAGAGAATGATGATGTCTAAAAGTTATTCCTTCAAATCACTTCAGTACATAGCTTTAGGAAACATAGAAGCTCCCTTCTTCAAGACCTTGAACTAGGACTTGGCTCCCATGTGCTTGTATTTGTCAGGTTCTTGATCAAAAAATTGTTTAGCTTATGTTGTGGCGAGAACATTTGAATTTTAAAATATTGGGATCCCAACGGAAACATTGATACATCCCATGTCCAATTTGCTAATCATGAGGGTCTCTGTGATTTCTTTTGTATTGAAGACAAAATGGGAACCACAAGCCAAAACTATATCTACACATTGAACTGGGACAGTGGTATCCTCCAAAGATATGATATCCCGCAATATTTGATGAGATGAGCCATTGATGAAGGATTTGCATCTTTAATTTGAGCCCAAAAGTTGTTGAAATCCAAATTTTGTACATCAATGTCCCCTATGTTAGGTATGGTGGTCTCAAGAGAAGATAGATGCTCGTGACCTTTGTGTGAACCTTCATTACGGAAAAAGGGAGTTAAGGGACAATGGTTTTGAGGGGAGAATACTCGTTCTAAAAGAAACAATGTGGTAGGGCACAAGATCATATTAATTTGGAAATATCACATGTTTTTATGGAAAATCTACTTTAGATAACTTGATGAATGCTGACCTTCTCAAGATCAGAATGCACTTTGATTTTTTGAAAATGGTTAAAGGTTGCTCGTACATTTTATGGCTAGAAAAACTTTGGAACAAAGTACATAAATCTCAGTCTGTAGCTACAATTGTACGAATGACTAACCCTCCTATTTTATAACATGCCATTTGGAGAAGGTCAGTGGGGGGTATTTAATGAAAGCATTAATGGTTTGCAAGAAATGGGGTGCTTAAACTTCTATATGCAGATATGACTAAGGAAAGCACACATGAGGCCCAAAATTGCTTGGGACGCATGGGACACAAATGGTCGAAATTCCCGCAACATGAAGATAGAGACTTTAATGTTGAAAATGAAGGTTTCGGAGAAATGAGGATCAGACCGCACTTGGGACATCTCGGGATAGAAAAATCCATAAGCTCTACACTATACTAGCATGCAATGGAAAGCACATAATTTACACTAGAAATGCACAAACGGCCCATGGGACACTGGGAAAAATGTTCCCGAATGGTCCAAAATCTACAACACAAAGGACTTAAACAATTTTAAGAAATAGGTTATGGGTCGGAAAAGATTTGCAAGTCCTGCATAGGTGCGGGGAACTAGCGATCAAAAATCATAAAGGCCGCAAATTCTAAAAATGCCAAGAATCGTAATTAAAGGTAAACCTGGTTTCTTGTGTGAAAAGTGGGAATCGAGAACAAGCAGTGTGCCACAAAGGGCCTTGGGACATGTGGGACACCAAGACCTGAAATACCCGCAGTGACAAAGAAAAGACCCCAACATGCAAAAGTTTGGAAAATGACCAACTTTTGCGACTTCCAACTTCCAAAAGGCAAACGAAAACCTTGAAAGAAAGGACTTACTCAGAAAAATTTAAAATCAGAAAAAATATACACATTTTGAGCAAGTGACAACATCCTTATATATGTCGGAGGGATAGATTGGAGAGAGTAATTTGTGCTATGATTTCAGTTGATATATCTATATATATATATATACATTCTATAAAATAATGCAAAAATCATGTCAAAAAAATTCCATGTGCATGTCAAAGAGATGAAGGGGTTTGATGAAGCAAACTGATAAGAAGACGTTGAATACGGATGCAAGTCAACCGTTGATGCCAAAAATTTGGTAGTGGTAATATTTGCAGGGCATGGCCATCGCTTTCCAACCAATTCCATTTAAACACACCATTTAAAGGGCATGGATTTGCAAGGCATGGCCCGAATTGGTTTTCCTTCATTTCATAAATGGGTTAGAAGAGGAGAGAAAAGTGGGCGTGGAAGATTGATGGCGATGGCAGCCACTGTTGAGATTACATTATATAATGTTATTTCTCATCTTATTTTCATCGTCATTAGTGGCATCTTAGGAGGAATGTTGTTCTCTCTAACTTGTGACCTTGAAGCAAAAGATGGAAGAAAGGGATAGATTATTAGGTGAATATGTTTGTAATTTACATGAACAGAATCGAAAGAGGGGCATTTATAGGTGTAAACATTGGTACAGAGTTGAAAGACATGCCATCTCCAAGTAGGGTGGCGGATCTCGCTCAAAATGCAAAAATTAAAGCATGTTTGGTTGTATTACGTAGATTGAGGGATGTTGAGCACATTGCGTAGAATGGGCATAGAGGTTAGTAATAAAGTGCCAATAGCCAATTGTTGGAAATAGGAAAATCTAACTCCATGGTAGACAAGCTGGATTAACAAGAATATGGTGGCTTATGTGCCGGATACCAACATCATGGGCATATACGTGGGCAGCGAGGTATTCACCACTCTTCATAATGTTGCCCTTTTTTTGGTGTATTCCATGAAGTTCATGCACTCTCGCTCGGTGGCTACCAATTTAGATGCCAGTGCGAAGGTCTACACCCTGCATTCCTCGAACATCATCCTCGACTCCTTACCTCCTACCCGAGGCCTTCTTCAATGCCACCTACAAATCGGTGTTAGCACCCATGCTAGATTTTCTCAAGTAGGACCAGTCTTATTTCATGTTCAATGTGTACCCCTATTATGTGTACATACAAGGCAAAGGAGTGGTGGGACTGGACTATGGATTGTTTAGGCCCCTACCCCGAATAAGGAAAAGGTCGATTCTAACACCATGATTCATTACACCAACATTTTCAATGGAAATTGCCATGGTGTAATGGTGGCAACATGTTCCAGACACCAAGAAAGTGTAAGTCACGTCCAACGATGAACGGGGTCATGAAAACTCTCGTGAAAAAAAGTGGTGGAGTTACTCAGAGGTGGGAAGGTGATTGTTGTACCCACTGATACTCTTTATGGACTTACTCGTGATGCTTGGTAAGAACCCATCTCTATTTTTCCTCTTACACATTTTTTAAAAACAAGTTGTGGCATGGAATTAGAACTTCGCATTTTTTTCCTTAAAACCATTTTTTTAAAACCATATTTGGGACAAGAAATGGAGTGAATATACTTTGGAATGATCTCTTTTGTATTTATAACCATTTCTTTAAAGAAAGTTTTGGCATATATATAGAATGAAGACAAAAATATGAAGGTCTATTTAACTCTACAATTACCCAAATCATCCATTATTTTTTTACTTATTCATCGGTGTACGGAGCGTGAATTTTTTTCCATCAATTATTGTCTTAGACGTATGTGATATGATGAGTACATATTTATCTTAACTCAAACTTGAGATACCCATAAAGAGCTAACTATCCAAGGACAAGTATTATAGTCACGATATCTTGAGAAATGTATATTCATTCCAATCACTTTGGATTTTATTCATTTGGACTGTTTTGTACAAAAGTATGAGCATTCCACCATTCTTTCTAGAAAACTGGGATTATTTACAACAAATTCCTCCCTCCAACTAAACAAAATAAGAAATAATAAAAATGAAAAAACCTACGCAACCATGGATAAAGGGGACTCGCTCTGGCCTCCATCCCAACTCCTGGAATGAGAAGAAAATTAGAAAACCAAAACATTATATAATATATTCCATTGGTGTATACTTTTACTGTGTCCGTACTTATCCTCACTTTGTCTTCACTTTGAGTTTAGTAATTCAAAGCATTTATTACTAACTAATAGCAAGCATTTGGTTAGTTTTTTTTTCCAATTCTTTCGGACTCTCGAGAGGACATTTAACACAAGTGGAAAATGCTGGAAAGGGTCAACGAGTCTTGCTTTATGGCAGTCACTTGCATTTTCTTAAAGACCTCCATGGATTTGTCAACAAGTAATTTTGTGCATATTTTACACTCCATGAGGCCACACCTGAATGAGGCTTTTTGTTAAATAATATATGGCCTTCTATATGCAGGATGGGCATAACCATAATATTGAGAAAACTTGATTTTAATTTTTTTAAGATCTCCATACCGTGATCCAAGGTTCTGAATCTAGAACCTATTGTGGGAGGATGAAGGCTAAGGTTGTTGACATTAGCATTACACCTGCCAATTGCATTTGCTTAAAACAACTTTTCAAATTTGTGCATATCTAACAATGATTGCATGTAATTAGACCACAACATGGATGATTATTGATTTCCATATTCCATACCTATTAGTTTTGCACAAGGTGGAAGATGCTGGGAAAGGTAGATGGATTTGCACCTATAAAAATGCCCATTTTATGTGTTTTATCAGACAACGATAGAAGGCCATGAGGCCACATTTTGTGGAAACATTTTATCAAAAAATTCCAGAGCCCTATACGCATGTCAATTAGGTTGTCCAAACTACAAACTTTGACCAAAGCTAGTAGTCATTTACTGTGTTAGTTGACTTCCATGCCTGTCCAAACCTTCAACTTTGAGACTTTGAGTCACGCTGGAAGGAAAAAGCCAAAGGTTGATGTGTAAATAGTCAAATTTCTATCTCCGCGGAGGTAATGTAATGAGTTATGTTGAAGTAGATAGCATTTACCATAGTTCCCACCTAAAATTATTAAACTTCTTGAGCTACTGCTTGAAATGAGGACTCTTATTCACTTTGTTTGGGACTCGCATGTATGTAATAAGATGATAGCTTTGTGATAATGTCCACAAAGTTAGGTTGCATTATGTTTTCTATAATGTTGATTGGCTAAGTCACAAGGTTCTTAATGAGAATAAAGTTCGGTTCAAGTTCACCAAGGGATAAAGTTTGAGAAATAAAAATTACGTAAGTTATAACAAATAATTTTTCCTATTATTTTTATTTTGGAAAGATACCTTTATATGTCAGAGGGATAGATTGGAGAGAGCTTTTTGTGCTATGCTTTCGGTCGATATATGTATATATATATATATATATAAACGTTTTATAAAATAATGCAAAATCATGTCAAAAAGATTTGATGCCAAAAAAATGGATAAATTTCGAGTTCATTCTCGACAAGAATAAAGTTTGGAGAAATTCAAACTTTTTCGATAAAATTCATGTACCTTGTGCAATATTTGAACAAAGCGAAACACTAAACCAAGGACTATTCTATGTCTAGGGGATTTAACAATTGAAGCATATTTTATATATTGTTTCTGAACCCTTTTGTGTCACATTATGGGTGATCAGTCCTACATGGAGATAATGCAACAAAAACCAAGGGATACTAACATTCTAACCAATTTGATCCACATTGATTGCTTAAAAAATAATCCATCTTGTAACTTTAGCATTCAAGATTATGATTGATGCTTACACGAGCCCCATTCAAAATTAAGTTTTGATCATCTAACCTAGATGGTGGTACCCACCTAACCAGGCTTATAGCCTCCCTTTTTTCCACCTTCCCATTAGCAAAAAGAATTGCTGGAGATTTTATGAACAAAATAAATGTAGAATATTCTAGGTGAACAAATAACATGTATTATTCATTGATACGTCTAGCCACAATTCTTATATTTATATATTAATTTTAATGTTGTACACAATATGTGGTATTATTTCTTGCATTTGTTAAAGACTTTTAAAATTTTCCATGTGAGTATCCAGGGAAACACGTGACAGTGAAAATAGATAAAAGTAGTAGCTATCCTTACTTTCTTGCAGTGCAATTTTCGTTTGAAATGGTCTCTCTCTCTCTCTCTCTCTCTCTCTCTCTCTCTCTCTCTCTCTCTCTCTCTCTCTCTCTCTCTCTCTCTCTCTCTCTCTCTCAAAACCATTATACTTTATATTTATGTATGTGTTTGTAACTTTATTCAATGGAGAGACACAATTTTATTATTTTAGACATTGTTGTTGCCAATGTATGAATGTAGATGTGATTTTTCCAGGATTTGAATTCGAAAAAGAATAGAATTGATTTGTAGTAAGTGTTCAAAATATATAGCTCTTTTTATATATATTTGAAGTTATGGGTGTCATAAAGATTTGATTTTGAGTTTATGGGCGTCTATAATTTGGCTTTTGAATTGTTTTTCAAGATAAAAAATCATCCTATTTGTTCTCAACACATGTCAATTACATTTATGTTAGACAAGAATATAATCAATTATCATTATTCTCTTAGCTTTGTCAAATGCAAGTTTTATTTATAATTTTTATGCAAGAATATAATCATTTATCATTAATCTATGAGCTTTGTCAAATACAAATTTTATTTGTTTTTTAGATCTTATAAAAGGGTAGCCAAAATGTCAATGATTATTAAAATAGGTCTCCTAAAATAGTTGGTAAAGCATCTCTAATCTTTCTCGAATGTTTGGTTTATTACTTTTTTAACCGCATTAAAAATATCGATTGCCTAAAAGCATTAGAAAGAATAATTCAAAGTACATTTCATGAATGACCTTTGATTTTCCTATCCTAACAAAAAGAGGTTTCTCAAATGTAAGCCTTTCAAGGTAAAATGTTAAAACATGACATTGCCTTTCATAAACGAGAATTGTTTGAGGTTTCTTGCATTGTTAAATGTCTATAATAAATGAGGGTTATGATATAGAGGATTGAAAATCATTAATGTTAAAGTTAAATTTTAGAACTTTTACAACATAAACATATAGTAAAACATAGAAATTCACTTGTAAATAATTGAACCCTATTAACATTTTGCATGAAGTAAATGATTACAAATCAAGCATGTTCAAGTATTATTTTGGTTTACAATTCAAAACTTGAATCAAATCCACAATAAACCACCTTGAAGTCTCCTTGAGACCAACCAAAGCCTTTCAACCATCCTCGGGTTCCACAAACTGATTTTAAAAAGTGTCTCTACTTGCACGTTGGAAAGATTATAAAAACTAATTCCAATTTCATTTCATATCCATATATTGATATTCTCAGTCAACAAATGTGTTCGTTGACTTCATCCAAATGGAGTGTTATGAATATTTTTCTAATTCTTAAGCTCCTTGTTAATGTGAAAGCAAGGAAAAAAATACGTGTGAAATTCAATTCACTTGCAAATAGGAAATTACACATGTATCAAATGTCAACTATACTCGGGTACCGCAAATTGATCAATGTGTCTCTTCATGCATGTTGCATAGATTATAAAAACTAATTCCAATTTCATTTCATATCCATATATTGATATTCTCGGTCAGCGAATGTATTCGTTATTTAATGTTTATTTATGTTGGGTAAGTTACGACCTTCGTTAAAACTCAATTCTATGAATTAATATGCATTATTGTTGCTTCATGTTAAATATTACTTATGGACGTGTTATTAGTACTGCCTAGTGCGGAGATACTAATGTATTCGCCTTCTCCTATTAATTTGCTTTGGGTTCCGGTTGAAATATATGAAAGCTAATGTTTTGTGCATATATTTCTTGTGATTTTTGATAAACATTAGCAAATGTTTTGTTTGGGTTGCCGATGATTGGTGCAGGATTAATCCTCATTGCCGAGCTCGTTTCTTCCTTCTGCACAGATACGACCGATTTAATTAAAGTTTTATCTTCCTTTTAGGATTTGCCATCTGCTGCAGGTGTTTTCTGTCCACCTCCCCTGTTGTCGGATCCTGGAGACATGTGGCTTGTTGCATGAATCTGTTTGATTTTTTGTAACTAGATGCCTGGTTGGGGAGAGCTGTGGACCAACACATAAGTTAAACAGCTCTGAAATTCCGCCTGTGGAAGCATTCCACTCATGCCTTTCCTCCTTTCTCTTGTACCTCATACCATTCTTGCAGACCTTCAATTATTGCAGACCTGTATTTTCATGAGCATGGTTTCACAAGGAAAGACAGTCCACTCTTCCATTGCTCACAGGTGATACAATTATTGCAGCATACAGAAGACATGGTTATCCTCACGAGGCAGTCACACTGTTTCACCATATGCAACAAATAGGCCTTCAACCCAATCAGTTTACATTTTCCAACATACTCCCAGCCTGTGCCAAAATGGGACCTTTGGAACAGGGTATGGATATCCATCAAAGCATAAAGGATAGAGGAATTTTGTCAGATGTGGTTGCAAATGTCTTGGTAGACATGTATGCAAAATGTGGAACCGTAGACAAGGCACGTGAACTGTTCGACAGAATGCCTCAAAAAATGTGGTATCGTGGACAGTCATGATTGCAGGATATGCCCAAAATTGTTTTGTTGAAAATGTGTTATAATTACTTAGAAACATTCATGCAATTGCAATTGGCAGATGTAAAGCCAAATTCCACAACCTTTGTCAGCATCTCTGGATGTGCCAAAATGGGAGCTTTGGAACAGGGTATGGATATCCATCAAAGCATAAAGGATAGAAGAATTTTGTCAGATGTAGTTGCAACTGCCTAGCAGACATGTATGCAAAATGTGGAAGCATAGACAAGGCACGTGAACTGTTTGATAAAATGGCTCAAAGAAATGTAGGCTCATGGAATTCCATGATTGCACAATATGAATTTGTTGAAAATGCACGTGAACTATTTGATAGAATGCCTCGAAGAGATGTGATCTCAAGGAGTTCCATGATTGCAGGATATGCATAAAATGGATTTCTTGAAAAAGCCCATGAACTGTTTGATAGAATGCCTCAAAGAAATGTGGTCTCATGGCAGCCGCACAGGATACTGTTGTATTCGCCTTCTCCTATTAATTTTCTTTGGGCTTCGTGTGAAATATATTAAAGCTAATGTTTCTGTATATATTTCTTGTAGTTATTAATAGAAATTGGCAAATATTTTAGTACGTCAAAGAGTGAGAGCATCCCTGCAAAATCCATCTGGTACATATACTGCAATCATGGCAATCTCTGATACGACATCTTTTTCAGGCATTGTTTCAAACAGCTCATGTGCATTAGGTATGCTTCCACATTTTGTATAGGTGTCTACTAGAGCTCTTGCAACTACATCTAACAAACCATTAGGCAGTCCCTGATACCACATCTTTTTCAGGCTATAAGCCCAATCTGACTGTATTGACCTACTTGACCTACTTGTATTGCGAGGAAGTAGTGACATTTTTAAATTTTGTTGTACTCTTGACAGCATAATGAAGACTGTAGTATGGATATTTTGTCTGTTCCTGCATTTCAGAGATAGCTTGTTGTTCTCTGCATACTTGTAGCATTTTTTCTATAATGCATGAAGGTCTGCAATAATTGAAGATATATACATCTTCAGAGGAGTTGTGTGTAATAAGCAGAATGTGCATTTACAGCCATCAAAGCATAATGCTTTGTTAGATGTAGTTGCAAGTACCATAGTAGACATCTATACAAAATGTGGAAGCATATCTGATGCACATGAACTGTTTGAAACAATACTTGAAAAACATGTGGTATCAGAGACTGCCTAATGGTTTGTTACACGTAGTTGCAAATGCTATAGTAGGCATCTATACAAAATGTGAAAGCATATCTAATGCACATGGACGTCAGGCATTTGATCAAAAAGTTCACATGCCTTGTCTATGCTTCCACATTTTGCATACAGTAAGAGCAATGTGCAAGTTACTGAATATAAACAACAGAAATCAAATCCATTGTTCCACAGGTGGAATTTCAGAGATATTGAATGCTAATTAGCCAAAGCAGAAAATCAAACAGATTCTAAAAGAACATTTCCATAGCAAACAAGAAACCCTATTTCATGCAAGAAGCCACATGTCTTGAGGATCCGACAACAGGGCGAGCTGGACAAAAAACAGCTGCAGCAGATGGCAAAGTCTGAAAGGAGAATAAAACTTTAATGAAATTGGACATATCTGTGCAGAAGGAAGAAACGACCTCGGCAATGGAGGATTAATACTGCATCAATCACCGGCGACCCAAACAAAACATTTGATGATGTTTATCAAAAATCGCAACAAATATATGAACAAATATTAGCGCCAACTGAAAATATTGAAGTAACTAAACATGCTATCAGGGACTGCCTAATGGTTTGTTACATGTAGTTGCAAATGCTGTGGTAGACACCTATACAAAAAGTGGAAGCATACCTGATGCACATGGACGTCGAGCATTTTATCAAACAGTTCACATGCCTTGTCTATGCTTCCACATTTTGCATACATGTCTACCAGGCTGGGTAATTTTTTTGGAATGCTTTGGCTTTCTCTAAGGTCATACTCCATGTATTACATAGACTATAGTTTGCCTGGGAATTTTGACTGATGAAGATAGGAGATTAAGGATATTCCCTTTCCATTCATACTCTGCTGTGCCACATGGCTGCCAACTTTCCCCTGCTAATATGTGCAAGGTTCAAAATCATTGTCTTCTATACCTATTTTATAGGAATTTTGACTGATGAAGATAGGAGATTAAGGATATTCCCTTTCCATTCATACACTGTTGTGCCACATGGCTGCCAACTTTGCCCTGCTAATATGTGCAAGGTTCAAAATCATTGTCTTCTATACCTATTTTATATGTCTGGTATCAACAAGCGCTGTTTAACTACAAGCTACTGTCTAATAATATAGAACAGATGTCATTCTCTATCATCCACTAAACTGTCATTCATGTTTTGTTTATTTCTTATCTCCCATGTTTATGCAAAAGACACTGAAATTATCTCTTTCTTGAACTAGTTTTTGAATCTACTTTGATCTTATTAGTATAGAATAACTTTGAGCTTATTTGTGCATATCACTTAAGCTGTTTATGGAATAACTATTTTAACTCTTTGCATTTATTGCAAGGAGCAATAGTGGATGACATTAGAAAAAGCTTCCCTCCAGATCTAAGAAATGCTTCATGTATGTCAGAGATGGCAGGAGAGATTTCTGTCCTTCGTTGAAGTTGGGCACTAACGATCATGTCCTTCCAAGACAAGGGTTGGTCTAGATAAATGTTTGAACTTCTACATAGACAAACCTTCCATTTCTGTTGCTCTGAACAATACATGTTTGTTTTCAGGTACCCACTGTGTAACCTTCTTCGGGACAGCTCCAATCTTGTTAAAGCTCCTGTGCATGATTGGAGCAATGCTAAAGATGTGGAAGATTGCCTTGGCAGGCTGCTTAAGCCTTCAGGAAGCAAGAGTTTCCTCTCTTTGAATAAGTGTAAAGACATACAATTTGTTTGATTCAGAGTGTCAAATAGCTCCATGGTTAGAAATTTCAATAATCTTGCAGCATCCTTGAAATGCAAAATTTCATTAAGAAAATCCACATGTTATAGTGAAACGACAAACTTTGTTATTCTTCATTCACATAAATCCAAGATAATAATATGCCACTATTACTTTAAAATGCTCACATCAGTACAATTTGTTTTGTTTGGAGCTTTTTTATAAACAAATTGTAATACGAGAATAAACAAGATATCTGATGCAGGGGAAAAAGACTTCTACATCTGCTGAGAAGTTGGCCTCTGCATCTGGTGTGGCCGCTACTTTCTGAGAAGGCGTGTCAAATAATGTCAAAATAATTGCCACCCAGGTGCGTATTCAAAATATGAGATTCATCTAATTCTCTGTTGGATCAAAAGAAAAGGCTGGCTTTCATTTGCAAATCTTATTTTTTTGAATTCGGCTTGTCTGAATTCACATAAAAGGAAACTGGAGTAAACGTCTAATGTTCTTTAAATATTTTTGTCCTTCTAAAAATTGAAAAGTATCTTTGGTACTAGGTGCTCGGAATCTTTTAGCTTACTGCCAAGGTCTCCATTACATCAAATTTACTGTGGATTCAAATCATGTTTTAACAGCATTATGTGCAAGATTTACAAATCAATTTCTAATTACTTCTCCAACATGGGCAGGCTAGAATTTGAACCAAGGAACCATCACAATTTGTTGCAGGTATGATTGCTTATGTTGTTTACATTGTCCTATGCAAGATCACATCTATGTTTTCTTTGGTCTGTTCCAAGGCCTTTCCATTATTAGATATATCTTAATTTTGGTGCTGCAAATATAATTGCTCTCTGGTCATATAAGAAATATCTTGGCGTCTTTTTAAATATGGTATTGAAGTATATGAATAAGGATATGGTTATGTTACATTTAAATATAATCAGGAGGGGGTGGATACAACAATCAGATCCCCCTCTAAGAACCTGAGTTTCCTTCAAATAATGCCAATCAAAATCTGGTCTTGCCTATCAATCTACACACTTAATTCTACCTGAGATATATACTCGCATGGTGGCTAATTCACTCTACCCATGCTACATACTTTCATGGAGGCCAATCCACTCATATGATACAAGGATTGCTGCATCTTGATCTCACAAACACTATATGGAATAGAATAGTATACTTTTGTTTGCAAGATATATGGTACAGGGTAAAACAGGATTTATACAGTTTCTGCAACTTATAGGTCATTTACATTATATCCATCTCCTACAGGACATATGATATGTGATAACTATGACTGCTTACTTTGTGTAAGTTTGACATTGTTCAATGGAATCATAGAGGTACAGATCCTGCATTTACTTGAGTGATTTATAGGCATTCTTCTTGAACAGAACTGAAATACTGACCTGGGCTGGAAATTTTCCAGTTGGCAATAGGAGATTGTGCAAAGCTGTCACTTCTGGGTGAATCTGCATTGTTATCAAAAATAGATACAGGAGAAGCTTTATGATGCAGGTGGATATCATCGTGGAACTGCTGACCCATAACGTAGCACAACTCCAAAGCTGGCAGAGTACTAGAAAGCTCTGGCATTTCGTCATAGTTCAAACCAAATCCTAAGTCCAGGAAGCCTTTTAGTTCATCCAAGTCCACGTTTGTCAAGCTTTTAGCTCTAGCAGAGTCAGGCCTGGGAGAATTAATCCTAGCCTCTTCACCACATGAATCTTGAGCTGTTTTAGAGGAATAAGAATCACTGTAGTTGTTATTATCAGAAAAACCACCCAATTCCTCTGATAAAACTTGATCTCTCTTTCTCTCCCATGCCTTCTCAAGCTGTCTTCTCTAGCCCTGAAGAGGCTTCTTTTGGCTTTGGTCCTCGATGCTACATGATATGTCTTTTCCACACTGATGTCTCCATAGTGCATATCTATTGGCTGACTAGGAGAAAGTGGAGCTTACAAACTGCAGGTTGCAAGACATCATGTGCGCGATAATAACTAAGTGTTGCTTAGTGACTGAGTTCTGATCCTCGCCAACTACCTCAAATGAAAATAAAATATCTTTTCAGTACAGCAGATTGTTGTCTCCAACATTATGTGTCCCGAGTTTTGTAAAGTGATGAAATAGTAAACTGATTTGTAAGTTTCAGCTATAAATACATCAAATGAATTTTACTAAAAGTCGTTACCTTACTAAACTACTGTTCATTAGCAGATCTTTGAAAAGCTAATCTCTGGAATGTACCTGGGAGAGATTGTGAGAAGAATATTGCTCAGAATAGCCGAAGAAGCTGCTTTATTTGGACAGTGTATACCATCCAAACTTGCAATTCCTTTTCAATTAAGGTATTCTATGCTACTCTTTATTTTGTAACAGGATCTAACTCTATGGATGGTTGTTCATTTATAAGTGTTCATATTTTATACGAATAATCTTCAAAGTACTCTACAGTCTAGTTTTTCATATTCATTAAAAAAGGCAAAAAAGAACTTTATTCATCAACAAAATCTCTCACATGCACAAATCTCCAATCTTAGTTTCATGTACGACTACAAGAAAACATATGATTACTATTTTATGTTGCCTCAATGCATTTGATTCCATATTACAGTTTCGATGTGTTACTGTCAGCCCTTAATTTCCTGCAGCCCTCATTTCTTATGCAATTGCAGAATAATAGAGATGTTAGATGCTATTCTTACACAGAGATTAACCCTATAACATAAGATAGAGTAGTTGTAAATTTATCTCCAATCTTTTCAAACAGGCCCTTGTACTCCATCTAATATAAACAGTTATTGTGGATGATACCAGAGGTGGCCGACATTGCAGCAGACATTGCTCAAGGTTAATTGTTTTTAGAAATAGTCTTAGTCTGTTTAAGCTTTACCCAAGGAATATATGCATATATGTTCGACGCCTTCTAACATTAGGTATTGTCTATATGTATGGCAGTCATTGCATCTCACTTTTGACTTTGAACATCAAAGGCAAAAGCGAAGCATATGGGATTCAAACATGAAGCTCTCAGACTCTTTTGCCAAATACACTCTGCAGGTCTGAAGCGAAACCATCTCAAAAGCTAAATTAAATAAGATGTATCTATATATAACAGCCCCATTACACTGTTTATTAACTGCCAAACGCTCCATGATGCAGTCAGACTCTTTGGCAGAATTTGCACTAATTTGAATTGCCATTTGCTTTAATTTGAATTGCCATTTGCTTTGATCCCCCTCTTAAAGTTTACAAGCAGCAAATCTTACGTTTTCAAGGTGCATTCATCTTTGCCTCATCTATGCTTTATGTAAAGAAATTTAGAGACATCAGTTCTTATTTTTAATTTAATATGCAATGGACATGCAGTTACTTCAACCACCTGAGGAAGTGATCTATCGTGGGCTGTTTCGAACCATGCATTTCCATACATTCACATTAGAAACAGACTGTGATGACAGTAACTCTAAACGTTCATCCGTCCTAGTCTTACATTTTGAAAAGCAAAAATGAATCTGATTACTGTACTGGCTTATCACGTTAGTAGTCTTTTTATACCAGCTGAAAGTGCAAAGTGCATAAATGTTCCCTTTCAAACAAGATGATTGTTTCCTTCTCAAGCTCAATGCTATACTGCATCATGATAATTGCCACTTGTAAATATTCTTTTATCAATGCTCTACTTTATGTAAGTATCTGATTACATGACAAATTTCTCTCAAGTTTTGCTACTAAAAACTACTCAAACTTGTCGGGCTATTTTCTTCTTTTCTGCATCAAACAGATTTCAGAATTTATGCTTTTCAAACTGTGATTTCTAAATTATACATGTCAATTAACTCTTTAACTGCCAAGACGATAGATTCAATATAACTTCTAATTCATTGCCTCCCCGCATTCGCAATACGCCTTCACGGCAGGTACTCCTGCTGCAACGCAGCCCTTGTTATATATAAAAACCAACAAAGGTTTACGTGCGCTTGGGATGTATTTGGGATCCAATGGTTTCTTTTACTTTTAGCCGTTAAAAATTCAAAGAACATTTAATAAAACAATATTTTCTTATGTAGAAATTTCCATGGGATAAGCGGCACGGTTTAATGACAAATTGTTTGCCACATGGAAATGTGAGGTTAATATCAAAAGACTTGTCTATAATTTACCTGATTAAAATATTAAGGAGCACTCGGCGGCAGAGGCGACGCAGAGGTGCACATGAAAAAGAGATGGCCCGCAACACAAGTCCATCGTGTTTCCCTGCCTTTTTGAATGTTGTACTTCACTTCGAGTTGAAGTCTGGTTATAAAACAGTGGGCATGAAATCGAGAGGGTCGACGATTAACCATTACAAATATCGGGCGTGGAGCGAGTTCAAAGAAAAGCTCAGGAGAAACGCATCTACGTAGGTGGTGGATTGGGAACAAAGACGGAACTGAGTGTCACATGACAGGGCTCTCAGTCTGGGTTTCGAGGCCATTCCGCCTCCTGACTAGGTGAGGAAGTTCTGTCGGGGGAAGGATACTTCATTGCGTCAATTCATGGCAGAACTGTTTTTTTGACAAAAATGGGTTGCTTTCATTGATGTTGTAGCAGCTATGCCGATAATTACGCCGAGAATCATTTTACAATGGGTTAGAGGTGGTGGGCGTCTAATAGCATTTTGAGATATCGATGGAGGATAGGGAGAGGCAGAGGACATCGAATCGTGGACCATGTTCAGCTATCAATCTCTCTGGCTGACACTATACAGTGTATCCGTTCAAGGACATAATATTGTTTATGCATGTTTTTTCTATTTTCATGACTCATTATTCGGGTCAGGAATGATTTGCAGTTGTAATTTCCATACTTATCCCATAGCCGTAGACTCCCATTTGTTTGCGAATCATGCCTCAACTATCACCACATAGTACCGTAGGGAAGATATTGAAACTGACAGAGAAACAAATGCGTAGAATAAGTCTCATCCCATGTTGCATCTAAGGATATCATCCACGGTGTGGTCTCCTATAGATTTTGTATAAGCCCGAAGTAGAATAATCCACCCCAAACCAGAGTCCACAAATGCCACCCTCCCAATGGTGCTCTCGCCAAATGCAACAATCATTCATTGTTTCTAAGACGATCATAAAGAACTTTATTTCAAGCCGGCATGACACCAGTTATATGGGTAGGGGGCAGATAAGATATATAGGGCCCTCACCCCTCACTAGTAGATGGGGCCTTGCCAAAACTAAAATAGTATTCGTTTCTCACTTGCAGATGACACATTATTAGAAGGAAATTTGTCAGCATTTGGGGCTTTCTTCTCATCAAAAAAAGTGGCATCGATTCCGAAAGAGTTAATTATCGAGTCCGGAAGACCTATCACTGGCATATGTACCTCTTATACACATGTGACGAATCTACACTTTTTATATTTGACATTTGGTCAAAATAATATGGTCTTGAAGATAAGACTTCCACCATCTATACTTCCTTCGTATATTTTGATACATTGCACCCGGGCTTCAATGCTTCCCACTCTAAACAAATTCATTTTGTCACAAATCGCGTGCTTTAGTTATGGATCAAGAAGATCGGCGAGCTGTGGAAATTTGGTTGGCTGCAACGCTCTACTCGATACCACTAGTGCCTATGAAGGTCAATTAGTTTTTATCAAGTTGGAAACCCCCTCATTTTGACTTCTCTATTCGTTGTCAATGTCCCGTACTGTGAATGTTATTTTCAATCATTGAACCTTTTAAATGCTAAATAAATCACTTATGAGAGTTTCGTCCTCCGATACTTGACAATTTTGAATACATCAAGTAAATCACTAAAACTCATTTTCATCGATTAGGTTACATGTAGCACACCAAACACTAATAGACCGATTTTTGTCATTTGTCACCCCTAGCCATTTGTCTTGCTCTGAGGTGAGAAATATTCACCAAGATTGAACCCCTCCTTTCACTTTGTCTTCATTGATCGTTACCACATCCTGCACCAACATCTTGCGCCATCTTGTGCAAAAACTTTTCTACATGTCAACTCCATATTCCATGTATGTTTTTCCCTTCCCTTCACTCACATTTCAACTACTTTCATATAAATAACTACCAACGATTATTACTTCTATATCATTACCACCCATTACACCTCCACCCACCATACTAATATTTGCTTCTTTTCCACTATCACTTCCTCCTTATACCAAAAAAATCAAATACCTTAACCAACACTACTTCGCTTCTCTATTTCCTTCCCCTTTCCACATATCATTCCTCCACCACATCCCTTTCGGCATTAACATCGCACTACTTGCATGCGATTGCTAGTAATATAACAACTATGAGGTGGTACTATAACTATTGAGTATTGTGTGATCAAGACTCATGTCAACTATTGGACCATGTTGACCTATTAACCCCTCCTCTAAAGATCAAATTGAAATCTACTTAGTTTCTGCGTTAAAGAAAATAACTATTCCAAACTCTTGTGGAATACTCACCCATCAATGTTTTGTCTTATCTTTTGTTTCCTCTTTCAAATTATGGCTTTTGATGTCTATGAGAGTTGACTTGACTTCCTTTCCCCATAATTAGTACGTGGAAGCTACCAAGAAAGCATAGGATGTGGAAAAGGTAATAATATATCTTAATATATAATATTTTAGAATGTTTTATTATATTTAATAAATTTTTAAGTATAGAATTAATTCTTTGTGATTTAAAGTATACTAGTAAATTTTAGAATCTTTATTTTAACACAATTTTTAAACCATTTTTCTTGGTTATTATGATAATTTTCTAGTCTTTGAATTTTGGTAAAATAATTGTCTTCTTATTTTACTCTCTGTAAATACAATTTTCAATTCAATTATTTATAGAAGACTGAGAGTGATCCCCAAACATTATATCCAACATTTAATTCTTACTCATAGTGGAAAATTGTGAACTACTTATACTGAATTGAAAGCATTAACTAAAATGCGATCTTTGGGTAGACTAGTTTTAACTTGTAAATGCACCTGAAGACGCATTGGAAATGTCCATAAGACTTGCATTGAAGGGTCAATCTTTTTAAGATGGAAATACATAAGTGGCCAAGGGTATGCACATCAAAGAAAATATAAGTAACAAGATATTTAAAAAGTACATGATACCCCACATGAAAAATGGAACTGTGCAAGAATGTTAGACGGAAGGAACCAACATTCCAACCAGACCGTGTGCATCTATGGGGAACATAGCTGGCACATTTACAAAAAAAAAAATAAAAATGATAAATCAAAATCAAATATAAGGCTATTGAAACATTAAATTTCTTGAATGAATGTGGTCAAAAGAGTTTTCTAACAAGAGTTCAATGGTATATTTACGCCGAAAGGCATCCTTCAGCTGGGTCGAGGGTGAGCTGCCTCTGACAGAGTGCAGAAGCATCAACGGGTGAGACGGGAGGGTAGAAGACGTTGAGTACGGGTGCTTCACAGCCGCTGGATGGAATGGGGTGGAAACCCTAGGACAGAGAAGAGGGCGGTTGTGCCGAGATGCAGAGGAGAGAGGGTGCGGAGGTCAGGATAGTGACCAGGACAAAGCAGAACCGAGGAGAGCATGCGCCTATGCCTGAAGTGCATATCGTGGCAAAATGATACTGAAACCGTAATGCATTGCGTGGGGGAGGAGTTAATGTTTCGTGAATGTGAAATTTCTCCTGCACGGTACCTATTAAGGGTTTGGTGTTGTTTTTGCAGGGTGTACGCGGAAGCAGGGCTACGTCGAAGGGGAGGGGGCGTCGGTCGGACTGTACGCAGAAGAGGAAACTAGAAATGCAGAAAGGAAGGTAGTGACTAGATTTCTACGCGTGTACCTTTAAATATTTGTGTGAAGACTAAATTTTGTTGCTTTTTCCAGGGTGTCGCCGTAGTTCTGCTTGTTCCGTGGGTAAGTTTTCATTTCTTATTGCCTTCGTGAATGCAAAAAAATGTTCCCGGATGGCAGGCTAACTTTGTTTTTTTCCTGTCGTGGGTTTTACCAGTTTGCTTTGCGTGCTTCAGAGGCCTGTGTGAAGGCGGCGGCGGGCATATACCATCCTCTCGGGGTCTGTGGGGAGCTGTGCATGCGCAGATGTATGTTTCTAGGTTTCTTGTTGTCCTTGTTTTATTCTGCCTTTCGTGGGCCAGAGATTGGGTATTTTCAGTGTAGTTTTATCTGTTTTTTGTTGTCTTCTTTCTTACTGAAGTCGAGGCTTCTACCTCCTTAGTTTAGGTCTCCACCGACAATGGTGATCAATGGTTGAACCACTTTGTCAGTCACAGTAGAGTTCATTATTCTTTATTACTTGGTGAAAGGATCAACATTGTGTGCGTATAAGTCATGTTGATCTTACATTGATTTCTTTCCAATAAGAGCATATTTATTCTTGCCATCAAAGGGACATGTGCAAAGTTGGGGGTGGGAGATGCAGATTGAAGTATTTATCCATTAGTTCTTTTTGATTTCCAGGCGCTGCTGTCATCTCTTCATCTCAGATATCCTGTAATTTGATATGTTCAGCAAGCGGTGTGCCATAAGGATTCAGTTCAGTTAATTATTTTGATTTGTCCTAATTTATTTAGCAGGAACGTACAGGGGCTTTGTAAACAGTCATTATTGAGGCCCTCAAATATGTTTCGCATTGATGCAGCACTTGTTATTTAATATGTAATTACAGAAATTACGGTTGTTCTTTTGTGATTGCCAATAATGTGCAAATGAATTTGTATAAGGCTTTCCTTGAATATATCTTCCTTAGTATGTATCATTGACTCCTGGTTTTCTTGTTTTTTCTTTTCATTTCCTTATGACAAAACCATATTGGCTTGCTTCTTCTGGTTTGTTGTAGATTGTTGATTCGTTGAGATGTATATTTATTTTTAACTATTATTTTTATTAGTAGTTTATAGTGGCAGGCCCCATTTAACATACATATTAATGTGACCTCAGTTCATTGAACATAATGTCCCCAACGGGTGTTGGTGACCATAGTGTTAGTTAACATATTACATTGGTTGGTTAGATGGTTTCCTGTAACCGTTTTTGCAGCAATTGTATTTCTTTATTTATATCCTTCTCTTCGTTGTTTTGTATATATGAATAAAAGACAAAATATTTTAATGCTTCCCTCCCGTACATTGATGTCGAGCACAAAGCGATTGGACGGCATGGGAGGAGGCACTGAAATCTCTTAAGTTGCATCAACTCAAGAAGCCAAGATTCTCGCGTGGAGATTTTGTGTGAGCCGTGGGGTACTTCATGAGAGAAGTCCACCAAGAAGGAAGTGTCTGAGCATCTAACAGGCTACCTAGAAACTTGCACCTTTACCGCGTATTCGGACTTGTCATGGGCAAGCCAAATACCTTTGTTTTTCGCTAGCTTATGAACAATCAGCTTTTCTTCATCTCTCAAATAACTTTTTTTCTTGTGCTAGCTTGGATTTTGAGGGATGTAGAGTGGATAAAGGAGGCTCATCGAAAAGAATGTTGTGAAAGATAAGACCATGCCTTTGCCAACAGAAAAGGGTGTCAAGAAAGTAGACAATGGAGAAGTGCGGAACATATGGCTTGTGTTTAACATATGCCGGGAAGAGTCCTGAGTGTCGGTAATTTACTTTCTACTTCACCATTTTTCATTTCTTTAGTAGTTATTATGGAATTCACTTGAAAATACTGTGAAGTTAAACTTTTGCATACATGGAAGGTGAAGATCCAAATGGTCAACTTATGCATAAAAACTTATGGGGTATAATAGATGGGAAAAGAAAACACCCAAGGTTCCTTGCCAAATAAGAAAAACAATATTAATGGTAGTGCAGAGATGATAAAGCAAAACTCCATTATTGGCCTTACTATCTCTGTGATTCTAAGAACTCCATCATGTTGATCTCAATAAATCTTCCAAGGACATGTGGAATAATTTAAATCAATTATTTGGAGCGAAAGATAGAACTGAAGTTTTCCTAAAACTTGAGTTATATAGATTCAAAATGGAAGAACATTGTTTCTATGTCTAGCCACATTAATAATCTTTCTTAGATGATGGGGCTTATTTAAGAAGTCAAAGTCTTAATGTGATAGAAGATCAAGGAAACCAAAGCTATCTTATTAAATGTCTATCTTTTGAATCATTAATGTTGTTTTTACTCGAGTCAAATTTAGTCTAAATCATGTTTTTTTAGATGACATGATCGTGCTCTTCTCGCAGAGGAAAAATTCATAACGATGAGTTAGCTCGGTGTTGCCGCTTGTAAAGTGATTTTATACTCAATAGTAAGTGAACCAACTTTATTCCACAAACAAAAATTTCACTTTGATCGGATAAAAATAAACAAGGGCCTAAACAAGAGATTGAATGCCATGTTCATTATAGAAGAAAGGTCATACAATGTGGAACTATCATATCCGAGTAAGAGATGTTCTACAAGGAAATATAAAACACAATGGAGCTAATTTGCTCATATAAAAGATCCACAAGACTTCGATGAGTGAGGAAGGTGTTGATGAGATTGGCTTCACATCATCTCTCTAGTATTGTCAAAGTTGAATGAAGGAGGACGAGGACAATGGAGGATTGGAGGAAATCTGGTGACATTAGTTCTTAAGTGCTTGAATCCACACGAGGCCAGGCCGCAACAAATATTGTGGTGAATAAGGTATTGAGGACCAAATTCCTCAATTTTTGGTTTTTGTTTATTAAAAAAGGAAGACATTTGAATAGACAAAAAAGGCCATTTCTGAAAAATGTTTTGTTTGTGATTGATCGTTGTTTTGTGATCGGATGCTAATCAAAATGGATTACTCGATAAGAGCATAGTTGTTCACCAATGGTTCTTCATTTTGAATTGATCCTCACGAGTGTATTATGGCTTTGAAAAGAGAATGGTTCGACTTAGGCAAAGAATACGTTCACTTGCAACATGAACCATGTGCAACAAGGTCAAAGTGAAATAACTATCCATCGAAAGCATGTTTCTTGATGCATAGATTTCTTTCTCAATATTCATCTTTCACATTATGGGTGAAAAATACTTAGATCAAGGGCAACATCCAAACAACTAGTGATTTTTTCCTAAATTGAAGATAAGCTAAACGATAATCACATCATAAGTGAATTATAAATAAGAACATGATTGTTATGATTCTTAGAAGTGAATGTGGAATATTTTAAATATTGTTTGTAACACCCCCTTATGTTGTTTGGTTGTTCAATAAATAGATGGTGCATAGTTTCTGTTTGGGACCTCCAAACGATGAGTGTCATGGGATGGGGGAAAAAGGACACACACAAGGTACCCAAAAGCAAGAATACAACAAAGTAAAGAGATGGTCCTCGCACTAGGTCCCAAAAAGTGGTAAAAACTCGTAAAACCACTAAGGTAAAATCCTCTTGGTTCGTGGTCAACCTATAAAACCACCGAGGTATCATCCTCTTGGTTCGATCACGGTAAACCTATAAAAACCACCAAGGTGAATACTCAAAAGTGCTCTCGTCCCTCTGAGGTTTATGGTCAACCTTAGAAAAAACATGTGTATCGAGACCATGTAGGCACATGCTCGTGTGAAGACCCTCCAAGAACGGTGTTCTCATTAAGGGGGACACAAAATCAGAAATGTATGTTTGTATGAAGAAAATAAGGGGGAATGTTAGCGTAACATATTACATTGGTCAGTTAGACGGTTTCCTATAACCATTTGAATGGGTGGAGTGGCGCTGTATTTCTTTATTATATCCTTCTCAACTACTGTTTATATATATGAATAAAAGACAATGGAATTTTAATGTTCTCATAAACACATAGCAACATCCAAAATTGAATGTACATGTTTGTTTTCGGTGTTGTGTAACTACTAGATAAAGAAAAATGTCAAAACAATACATATTTCATTTTTTTGTTTACCCTTTGTTGAATGTCTTAGGAGAATCAAACTAGAGCCACTCAAGTTATTTCTTCCTCCCGTAATTGATGTATATCCACTTGTAAATTAGCAAGATAGTCTTGTGATAAGTTGGCATCTGTATTCAAGAAGCCATGATATTTAGTTGAGCCTTTGGGGAATGAACATTAGAATTAGTGCCTTGCATGACAAAGTATAGTTCTGGATTGTGAACACACTTGAAAACTCTTTTCTTTATCTCTCGGAAGTTATTAAATTAGATCAATGCCTAGATGATTTTTCCCTTTCATCCTTGCCTGGCTTTAGCTATAGGAACTTCATTTGAAGACTCAAATAATCATTTTCTTGTGTCATCTGGATGCTGAGAACTTGGTAACAGTAGTAGAGTTGACATTGCATTGAAGATGGAAAATATGAGCCTTGGTTTGAATGGTTTTGACATGTCACACTCCGGTTCTTTTCAGTTATTGGGCCTGTGTTTATCTTCTCCCCTTATGCTAGAAATCCTGTAGTGTCATATAACACACACATAAGCAATACTTTTTAAGCGCATCCCATTACAGGGCAAGTTTTTTTTGAAAAATAGTGAAAGGTTTACGTGAAGCATTTTTTAATATTTGCATCATTGTACCCCGAAAGAAGGTGTCATGGTCTCCACCATGACAACTAACGCTATCGTAAGTTAATGACTAAACCTCTGAAAGGTTCCTTGTATGGATAAGAAAAAAATATTACACATCGTGAATAAGCATCTGAGAAGAATTTTATGTAGAAAACTCCTGACATATATAATACTTCAACAACACCTAATACAAGCTCCAGGTTCATGTCGAGTCAAATATTCTGGACATGTTATTGAGACATAGGCTCAAGTCAATTGTTTCGATACTCATTCCTGTCACACATTGTCCTTATTTTCCAAGTGGTATCTTTATCTTTCTTAGATGATGGGGCTTATTTAATGTGATGAATCTTAATGGTATATAGTATCTTGGAAACGAATTTTCAAAATGTTTGATTTAAATCATTATTTTTTTTTTCCCAAATTTAGATTTACTAATTCAAGTAGAACATCATGTTTTTTTATAGGATTGGTTACAGGCACATTCTCTGAGCTAGGAACATAATTCATAAGCCCTTGGATTCATCTTGGTGTTGCCATTTGTCAAATATTTTTATACTTAATGAAATACTAATTGATGGAACCAATGTGTTAGTTTCCAAGTGGTAACAATTTCATCTCAAGAGACTAGCTTGTCAAAGTTGAACTCCAATACCACTCTTATGGATCGATTAGCTGAATTCTTGGCCACATTAGTTGCTTATAGTTCTTGGATCCACACATATGCCATTGTTCGTATGTCTCTGGCAATAGCAAAAATATTAATTTATGTCGCAAAAAAATTAACAGGTTAAAAAAGGAAGACATTTGAATAAAAAAAAAGGCCATGTTACAGGATGTGACTGAAAAATGTATGGGCTACAAATGGCTTCTAGGGTGCATGGGGATTAAATGTGTTATCTTATAGTCTACATGTTTCATTTGGAATCTCTTTGACAAGTGAAGGCCCATCTCGGTTTATACACAGCATCAGGCAGGACTGAAAGTGAAGGGTGCTAACTTTTAGGCAGTGTTGCATGGTGACTCATTTTAGGGCACTTCCTACTTGCCCAAAATCGATTTAGTAACACTTCATACTATGATCATTAAAGAATAAATAAAAGTGGAAGTAGAGAAGCAACTTCCATGCTCAAATTCCAGAGTATTGAGAAAACCATGGCGGTCCCCTAAGTATAATTAGAATGGGTTTTTTATTAACTTGGGATGAAGTCATATCTTTTTGGATACATACTATGTCTTCCAGAATGGCTGAATCTAACAATTATTTTAACTTTAGATAACTTGGTATTTTGTATTTTGTATGGCATCCATTATTTATTTGTTTAGAAATTTGTAAAGTTATCAGAGTACTCAAGAAAATCATGTCATTCCCCTTAATGCAATTAGAATTTGCTCCATTAACTTGGGTTGGAGTCACATCAGTTTGCATACTCACTCTGTCTTGCAAAATGGCTGAATAAAATTGTTTCAACTTTATATAGCTTGTGTATTTTGTAGGAGATTCATTGTTTACATGCTAAGTTGTCGTATGAACTAAAAAAAACCTGAACAGTAGGATAAACTTCCACCCCGGCCTTAGGCAAGCTTTGAAAATAAGGGGTCAATTTTTTCATGTAGAAGGTTAAAAACTTTAGGAGAACTACGGCTACATAGTTTTCTGTGGAATCCCTCCATGGGAGTGGGGTAATATAGAAATAATAGAAACTAGTTTTCATTTGTGGTCTGCATTTTTCTTCGAACTATTGTTGTTTCTATGATATTCCCCTGTTGTCTTATTTGTTTCCACTGCATAGACATCACATCTTTACGCACCAAATTTCGATAGGATTAACAGAGCTGCTGTAAAATTGAATAGGAAGGTGCGGGTATTGGGTTGCATCAGTTGTGTTGCAGGTATTGGCTTTGATGTTCCAGGTTTTGGGCTGCATTAGCTGTGTTGTAGTTAAAAAAAAATTGTATTTTTTGGTTAAAATTTTCCCGTAGTTTTTAGTTCATTTTTTTTTTTTTTTCAGTAAAATATATGGTATTTTTAATGGTATTAATTCCTTATAGCTATACTGTGTGTTTTAGACCTTGCATAGTATAGCTATATCAATTGTGTAAACTCTAAGGCAAAGGCAGTTTCATTTGAAGTTCCCCTCGTTTACGTTTGTTAGTTTTACATTTTCTTGGCAACCTTGTGAATCAGGGAAAAAAATGCTATTGTGTCCTTTTCTTATGTAAGTTTTGCATTTCTTTTGATGCTAGAAGCAGAGAAAATTGGTGGAGAATAACAAGTTGTCTTTTACCCTTGTTTGGATGCAAAACAACTTATTCTGAGGGTTTTCCTGCGGTAGGGAAAAAAGGTTATTGGGAGGAAAAAAAGGTAAAGTCGTCTTTGGTTCTATTAATACTTCATCCCTTTGTTTGTTGTTCATTTAAGCATGCCATGGACTTTAAAAATAAATTGTAAACATGTTTGTTGGAATGAATACCTTAGGTTTTTTTTGTCTTGTTTGCATGTACATGTTACCATTTTATTGTGTATGTTGCATATCTCTGACTGCAATTTAGATGTTGTATACAACTAGTTCGATAGGTGATAATAGTGCATGGAACTTTCAATGTGTGTTTTTGTTGCTATGGTTGGGTGTCTTTACCTTTCGGAAATTGTTTTGTGTGCCTCTTTTCTTATGCTTTGTGAAGATGCAAACAATATCTGCCCTGAGTAATAATGGCATGAAGGAGCACGTGCCTTTCTTGTTAGCATGATTCCTAGTGTGCCGAGGGAGTTATCTCCCTGGGAAGCCACTTTGAAGTGTCCCACAAGCAACCCTTGCGGAGCGTTAGAATGTTCAACGGGAAGGTTTTTAAAGCTACCTACTGAAAAGAAACCTTCTTTCTCGGCTCATCATACATTTTGCTTCTGCTGCTACTTTCCTAATGTTTGGATGTTTCCTTTTAGTTTAACATAATGAGGACTAGAAATACAATTATCTCTCCCCGGTTGGTGTGACTGTTACGACATCGCACTTGCAAAGAGAAGAACAATTTAAGAGGATTCAGTTTGTTGTAAACGTTTTACACTGCAGGCAACCAAAACCACCTAAACCGGTTATAGCAGATTTGGTTAGAGAGTGACTTCACCTTTTGCCACAAAGCCCTTTGTATTTGTCCAAATTTCATACTGTTGGGCCTCATTCCCGAGGATTTGGCCTGGCCTACGATTCTAAGGAGGCTGCAATGGCATGTGAACCTTCCTATAAATTAAGAAAAATGGGTGTTGTTGTTGCGAAAAAAGAAAGTGGAAAAAGAAAAACAAAGCTGCAAAGAAAATTGCTGGTGCTAGCAAGAAAAAAAAGAAAAAAAAATTGATACCCTCCTCCCCAAACACCTTGTAAACGAAAACAAAGTTGTAGACTGTATATAGTTATAGGCTTTTTTGTAAGGCTTTTCTGCAAGTATACGTGAAACAATGAGCCATATTTTGGATCTGTAAATATTAGCCCGAATATACTACTTTGTTTTATCTAACAACATGTACTTTGGTTTGTTGTGGGTGTTATTGACCTTAAACCCTTTTTGTAAATACATACAATGATCGAACTATATATATGTTTATTTTATCTACCTTGCTAGCAATCTTTATTCTTGCCTTGGAAGTCTGTTGAAAATTCAAATTGATTTTGGCGATTTTCCCACTGCTGCTTTTGTTTATGAAGGCAGTCTTTGTTCTTGCCTTGATGAATTGTTGTAAATTTGTATTGAATAATCAGACTGCTTGTACGAGGTTTGGAAGTTGAAAATTAGTATAAAATTCCACTAATTTAGTAGATCTTAACTTTTAAACCTGTCAGATTGAAGAAAGAACACCTCTCTAATGTTTTGTTATGTGCATGCCTATTTTAGAAGCTCCTTCAAGGTCTGAAAAACTTAATTATTGTTCATTATATGCTGCATGTGACTCTCAGACACTATAAAAAATGGGGCTTGCAGATTATTTATCTGGTTAAGATGAAATTCTTTAAGGTTTTCTTAAGCCTTATTATATCTTTTCTATTCTCCCTATATAAAACATTTTTTAACTAGATGAAAGTGATCATGCATATGGCAAAAGGAAGTGAGGAACCAATCAGATGGCAAGAGCTTTAAGGTGCAAAAACAATCCTGGCCATCTAAAGAGAGTCAAACAATTTGGCCATCCGAAGAGATCCTTCTTCAAGTTGCATGGTATTTTGAAGATTTAGAGATCGGTTTTAAATTCATTTACATATATATGGTAGATATAAGAGGAAAAATTGTATTGAAAATTTAACTAAAATTAACTCCCACCATGAGAGTACTCGGCAGAAAATATTCTCTGTTGTAAAATGAAAGTGTGTTTTTGTTAAGGGAAAAAAAGCACAGCTGCGAAGGTCTTCTAAGGGAATTTGTTATAAAAAAATTATGTATTTGGATAAATTTGATTATTGCTAACAAATCTGCGTGACAATTTTGAGGGTTGAAAAGTATGTGCAAATAATTCAAGGACTAGAAAATTTCCCTTGGGAGTTCGAATTATCCTTACATCCTCCATGAACTTTTAATATATTTCTTCTTTTATATGTCAAGCAAAACAATAAAAACTTGAATCCGTGTCCAAAAAATAATAAATTATTGAATGAAATGAGTTGGGCAAACATAACTAGAAAATTAAACTTGATTTGATTTTAAGATGTTTTATTAAAATGTTTTGAATAATAGTTTGATAAGCATAATAAAAACATGATAGTTATGGATGGAGATTTGAAATAGCAGCCTATTTCAAAAGAAAATTGCTAATACATGACGAATGGTAAATAGTAAGTGTATTTACTCTCTGGTTTATAGAATGATGCTTGCTATTTTTCATGTTTATGGAGTCTCAATAGACATTTTTTTATCACTCTAGAATGGAATTTAAGGAGGTTTGTTTTTTTTTTAATTTTTTTTAATTTACGTGTACACAACTCTCTTTTTTATTTAGTTTATGTGTAAATGTGTAAATTTGCCCTTGGGAGTTCGAATTATCCTTACATCCTCCATGAACTTTTAATATATTTCTTCTTTAATATGTCAAGCAAAACAATAAAAACTTGAATCCGTGTCCAGAAAAATAATAAATTATTGAATGAAATGAGTTGGGTGCTGCAGCATAACTAGCAAAGTAAACTTGATTTGATTTTAAGATGTTTTATTAAAATGTTATAAATAATAGTTTGATAAGCATAATAAAAACATGATAGTTATGGATGGAGACTCGAAATAAGAACCTATTTCAAAAGGAAATAGCTAATACATGACGAATGGTAAATAGTAAGTGTATTTACTCTCCGGTTTATATAATGACGCTTGCTATTTTTCATGTTTATGGAGTCTCAATAGCCATTTTTTAATCACTATGGAATGGAATTTAAGGAGGTTTGTTTTTATTTTATTTACAGTGCACAACTCTCTTTTTAGTTTATGTGTAAATGTGTAGTGTATTTATGTTTTTATATAATAAGTATCTCTTAATTATTATGTAGTGGAATTCAATAAAGTTTTTTATATTTAGGTACATTCACAAATGGTAAGTTTGTTTTCACGTCATCATTTTTCAGATACATTTTCTTATGCAAGCTCCTCTTCCGGGCTAAAATGGCATGTATAGAATATGTTTATATAATGCATATCTCTATTAAATTTGTGCTTGTTCAAAAAAACTTGAATCCATAGCTATTTGTTATCACAAACTCTTTTTTTCCTGGGTGTGACTTCTGTGTGCATTCGCAGGTTTAAGATTTGTGGAATTTTTATGCCGCCTAAATTTAAATGTTGGCACATTTTGTTCCCTTGTTTTTGTGGGGTTTTTAATGTCTGTTACAATGAATGATAACATGTTTGATTCATCATTCATTAATTTGTTGCTTCCTTCTTGTTTGTTTAACTTATTTATACAAACTCAACGCTTCTATCTATTTGCTTGTTATCGTTCTTTTGATTCATTTCTAGCTTCCCTTCCACAATGAAATTTAATAACAAAAAAATGGCCCTTTTGTGATTGGTGGCATTGCATTCGATTTTAACTTTTTTGTGCAAACTCTAGACTACTATCCTTTAACCCGCCATCAATCTTTTGATCCACTTCAACCTTCCCTTCCGCAATTGCTTTTACTAAAAAGAAATATCTATTCATTTTTCTAATTGGCGGCATAGCATTCGGTTGGCTTGTTTATTTTGGTGTTTACTTCACCTTTGTTGTTGACCATTGCATTTTTCATGCAGTGCATCCATTCTCCTCTACTTTTTGCATTGAAAAAATGGACACAACTTTAACAGAAGGAGGTGTTGCGTGCCTAATGTCTGGTTGCTTAGATATGGGTTCCACGTTCCAGCTCCTCAACATTTGTCCTGTGCGCTCTTTATTAAATAGTGAAACCCAACATCGAGTTGACCTTTCTGACGGTGTTCACATCCAAAAAGCATTGTTGCCCTCCAAATTTTTGAAACTGGTTGCCGACAAAACGTTGAAAGAAGGCACAATAATTCACCTGCAAAAAACCGTTTGTAGGATGGTCAAACATGAAATGTAGGTAGTCGATATTTTCACTTCCCTTTCGTCTTTTCTAACTCATACAATATTTTCTAACATTTTTGTTCCTTGCACTGCCTACCTGTAGGACCGTTTTAATTACCGATATGGATATAGTGAAAGAAACATATCCGCAGATTGGTTCTCCTTCCCGGATCCCCAGACCATGTTATTCGAGGCAAACAAGCCTGTGTTGACCAACCTGAGGGTGTGCCCAAGACTTTGTTTCCGCAAACACCGCCTCAAAAGATATATGCTTCCTCGAAATCATTCGAAGGCCATCTTCATAAATGACTTGAACACGACCATGCGGGTTTGGTCCATAGAGGGCAAAGAGCTTGTGGAAAAACTCCATGTAGACATATAGTAATGATAACGGCAATGGTTGTTTCTTTGGCTTGATTTCGTGGATAGCAGAGGTGGCGAAATCCATGTCACTTGTTTCAATGAGATTGCAGAAAAGTTCTATGACAAGATAGAAAATGAAAAACTGTACACCATCTCTAACGGAAGAATTGGAAAAGCAAAAGAAAAGTTCAACAACCTGAACAACTCGCTTGAAATTTTCTTGTCAACAACGTCCATTGTTCACCCTCTGCATGTCAACAATGAAATCATACCTTTGCACCACTTCCACTTTGTCCCCATCAAAGAAATAGTTGGAAGACTGCGGATCTTTTGTCGACATTCTTGGTGTTGTTCTTGCTATTTCTCCGCGATCCACCATTCGCAGACATGATCAAACAGAAATGGTGAAGCGGATAGTGTAGGTTAAAGACATGTCCACATTTAGTGTTTCCATCACTTTGTGGGGTCAACATTCAATTGCACTTGGAGAAGAGCTAGAAGAATTCCTTTCAATTCCATAGAAACCTAGTGCTTGCTCTTAAAACTGCTCGTGTTTCGGCTTCAATGGAACATCTCTTGATACTATATCCACTACAAAATGGTTTGTCAATCCAGTGATCCCTGAAAGCCTCTCTCTACAAGAATGGGTTGCATCTGATGCTTTCAATGTCCCCACACCATCTATCACAAACAGGGTTCTAGGGCCTCCATCTGCCTTGTCCTCTCGGCAACAATAGCTCAGGTTCTACAAATGGGTAACACAGAAAAAAATGAATGGGCTGCAATTACAACAAAAATCACAGACATTGCATTGGACAATTTTTATTACTTGGCATGCCCTATAGTGAAAAATGGTACACAGTGTCACAAGAAAGTGCAAGAATTGGAAAATGGGTCCTAGTTTTGTGGGAAATGTAATGTTCCTATCCAAAAATGTGACTACAGGTATGCACTCCATGTCACTTTAAAAGATGACACAGGAGAACTTCAATCCGTAACTGCATTTGATGAGACCGCTGAAAATATAATGGGTGTCAAAGCTGAAGACTTGCAATTTTTGAGCATAGATGATGGTGCAACAACCAAAATTGCAGACCATGTTATAGGCCACGAATATCAATTTACGCTTTCCATCAAAATTGAAACATACCGTGAGAAGAAGCAGTTTAAATGTGTCATTATAAAGTCACAAAAACTTGAAGCTACTGGCCCATCCCTAAATGATGTTTATGTAACAGTATACAAGCTTCCCTACATTCATGTTCTCCCCTTTTTAACCTCTTGTGGTCTCTTGATGTGCTAGCACCCTTTCCAAGAACTCTTTCTTGCACAAACATATATTTAGTTGTAACTTGATACAAGGATGGCCATAAAGGCAAAGCATGGAAACGTTCACACCTATCCAGGACAATTTACTTTTCTTTTGACAAGACAACATAGAAGTCCAATCACAGAACACACTTACAGTTAGGACCAACCACAATGAGTTATTCTTGAGGGTTATTTATTTTAATAAGATATCTTGCAATTCTTAGGTTACGTTTTCAAGGAGGCTCAAGATATGACTCATACAATTCATCGTACCAAGCTAAGTTTATTCTTTTTACACTGAGTAATCATCTTTAAAACTTCTCTATTATGACATTTATTTGCTTAATTCGTTTATTTAGAGAAAGGGGGAATTTAATCCCACCAGGCCATCTATTTACACTTACGCTACTAGAACTTGTTCATGCCCATATGACAACATGGGTTTCCGTTCAACATACTTAAGAGAAGGAAGACAAAGCACTTTGAAAAAAAAAAAAAACAGGTTAGAGGAAGAAGGTCGAGTTGATTTCATCTTTATGACCTCATTAGTTATTAACTCACTTTTTAATGAGGCTTGAGGATTTATCGAAAATTATTAAATATTTTACTTAGGCTTCACTGGATGATTTTACAAAAGAAAACAATTTACCTTTCAAATGGTTGAGAAACAGATTACATGGCTTCGAAACCGATTCCTCCTATTTATTAAATCTTATTATCTTATATCAACTAACAATTTGTTTCATCTTATGATCATTCTAAGAATTCGCCATAAAAGGATAATGTTTATTAGTTTGGCTCGGAAAAAAAAAAAGTAATCATATTTCGTTACAAAAGATAGTTTCCTCTTGATTGTTCCAGGTCTCAAAGGTTATCAAGTAGATCACATCTACATTAATATATTCATATACATAAATTTTCATTTAACTTTTATAAGGACTATCCAGTCCACTTTATAGTGCTTACAAACTCATTGTTACTATGCCTTAGAAGGATTTACAAGTCAACATTCTAACTCGAGAGCAAAGTTTAACAGTACTCGTTTGCGAAAACAAAACAAGGTTACATCAATTCTTTCCAACACGATGCACAAACCAAAGGGACATACCATCTCTATTAATCCATGACTAGGGAACAAGAGCGTAATAACATGGAACATGCCACGCTACTATTCTAAGGATTTAAAATACACTAGAATATCCCATAACCAAGCGGTAATCAAATTTCATCTTTCACATGATAACCAAACAAGCCAAAGTTTCAACAGTTACAACAACAATACTCTACAATACATTCGACATTTTTACAAGGAACTTCATAAATTGTACAGATGAACCTTTAACACTCTTTTCCTCTAGTCTACTCGCATAATCCATCTGCACAAATATTAACTAAAGTCAGTTCGCAAGAACTGAGCATGTTAAGACTACACATTGCAACAGTAAGCTAACATTTAACAATATCAAGAAAGGAATGTTCTAAATTCAGAAATGGATTAAAACACAACTCACAACTCCAAGATTAATCACATGAGAGAGAAATCTAAACCATCCAACAAGGAGAAAGTCAAAATACCAGTAAGAACAAAATCACATAAATCAAGGCAAGACCTTATGGGTTAGGGACAAGAAGGTCAAGAGTGTTGATATCTCCTTCATGTAATCCTATGGATTACGTGATTGGAATCCAAAACTTACTCCATCCAACTAAAGGGGTCCAAGAGAAGACAAAACATACTAATTATGATCATAGGCGCAAGCGAAACGCGTTATCCAATTCTCCCAAGGAAAGGCTTCATAGTATTATGGGTTCGACGCCCTTAAAAGAAAACAACTATAGTTTCAGTTTTAACCAAGGAGTTTACCACTACCTCCTTGTAGGATTTCTTAAACGTAGTACTAGTTAACAACAAATCCACTCTTCCAAAAGCATACAAATGAGACACAAGAGGGGCCATTATTTTACCAACAAACCTTATTCTAAACGTAAACTTCTCTACAATATATAAGGGAAGACTAAACCCAAACGTCGTTAATAATTTTTTTATATATTTCAGACAATGTCAATAAGCATTAAAATAAAAAAATTGATTTCCTTAACAAGGCCACAAAATGGGACCTTTTAGTAACCAAGTTGGAAGTATAAGATACTCGAGTTCGAAAACAAAGGGATTCGCTACGCAGAGGGTAAAACACCAACGATGCCCCAGACTCAAAGGACCCTACCACGAGTGCAAGCACAAAAATAAGAACCAACACACATATCCATCAGGAAGGTTACGCGTTGGTGTGTGCCTAGAAGTTCTATGAGCTCCTTGCCAATGGTATAGAAGATGGAAAATTTTACCCGATCCATGTGGGCTTATCAAGGAAAGGTCTAGCAAATATCAAACAAATAAATATAACAGTCACCTATTATATTATCACTGAAATCAGCTGTCATCTAACAGGAAGCGAGTTCACGAGTCCAATACCATGGATTCACCTACAACTTTTGTTTCAGTCCAGCTATTACTAGCTTGCTTGCGACCCTTAATAAAATTGTAGAGATTTCATTCAATAAAACTTACAATGTTTCCCCCTTACTTTAATCAAACAAGAGTTTGGACCAGGAAGTAGGTATAGAAATTCTCTCGACACGTAGAGGCCAAAATAGATGTCAAAGTTATTCATCATCTAGAACTAGGTACTACGATAACCATGTACGGTTCTAAAACAAAACCCAAATGCCATTTTCTAATCAAACAAAAGTAAGGAATGCCCACAACGAGCTTAAACAAGTTTTAGAACACAACGTCACTATCAATGTACCTTTTAGCAAAACAGGAGAGCCCTAAACAGGAAATACGTATTTATTCAAGCAAATAGCGATATGAAGGCTTAACTTTCCATACAGTAAGCCTTCGATTAAAATACCATCACAGAATTCTTTTAAAGAGAGTCATATAAGCAAACAAAACTCAATAATGTTTCCTTCCCTACGAACTAGATTGCATCACTCAAAATTAGTAACCCATTTAGACAAATATGAAATAGAGTAGCTATAAGGGAGGAAAGAACATTCCAAGCAAAACCAAGCAAAATTGGATCGAGATTTAAAGGAACAACCAACACAATCGGGCAAATGATATAAACAACCACGAAAACATTTTTTCTAAAGCGCCATTCAAGAGGAAAGAATACTCATTTCAAGATCTTTGAAACAAAGTAGAAAACTATTACAAGGAGTAGATTTAACATGCATGATTAGAATTCTTCCAACCAACAACCACATCGACCTAAAGTGGCTCGCAGCAACAACACAATGACTTTGACTTCTCTTCCTCCGCCTTGAAGATCCATATCCTGTTAACGGCCATGCTTGGCATAGGAAAGGGGGTGATTGAAACATGCCTTCTTGGAATCCTCAGGAGCAACTCCGGGAAGATAGAAGCACTCTGTTCTGATATTTGAAATTACTAAGGTCGATGCAGAAGATGGCCTCCACGGAACTACGGCTGCACCCTTACTGAGGATTCGGGCATTAAAAGCATTCAACCGCAGGAGGTGGCGTTAAATTTGGGGCAGCAGGTCGCGGGTTCCATTTTGGCTGGAACCACGCGAAACGTGATGTTTAGGGGTAGCCGTTGGTTCTTTTCTTTCTTCCCCATTTCTCACCGGTTCGGACTAACAGACACCGTATCTAACCCAAACTCTGATTTGAGAGAGATCACATATATAATAGAAGATCCAACAACTATATATATAGATCCAATCTCCACCCATTTAGATTATCCCCTCGGCCATACCTATATTTAGACTCCAACTCGTGTATGTGGTTATATGGGACACTACCGATATTATCCATATCCGATTCGGTCCCGCCTATCGATATAGAGTTTGGCCGCCCCTTTATGCATAACCCTATCCCGCACTCTACTGTACTCACTCTACTCCAGCTGGCTGAACAGAAAACCTGTTCCAGATCTACTAGTATTTGAGCATTCATGCACTGGTTGTGACTGTGAAAGTTCATCTAGAGCACCCTGTGTTGTACTAATAAGCCAATCCAGAGTTTTACTTGGACGATCAAGCCCTAATCTATCATGCACATCATAAAACTTAACAGTAGTAGAAAGAGAAAACCTCACCCTCGCGTCCAGAAGTCCTTTGCAGTATTCACTCTCTCTGTGCCGATCTTTTGACGGGGAAGAGCGAACTCGCAATGCTTTTTGAGCGACACCACATAATATTTTCTCACTCCTCGTATTGTATTTTTTCGCATTGATCGAGATTGAGTAGACAAGGCATATCGGGTATCCTTATGAGCATCTCGATTTCGGGCTGCTCCGTTGGATGATCTCCTTAATTACATCGCAGGCGGCATTTCTTAAATTGTATTCAGGATCCGACTCCAAATTTTTAAAATAAATAGACTCCTCGTGGGATTGATAAGCTTCTATGTTATAACCATGAAGCGTTTCGGCCTAAGACAAACAATATCACTGCAGATGAATGGAGTACTTGGCATTTCATCAGCACAGGAATAGGTTTATCCCACAATCCTCCCATCGCGTCAACATACGGTCTCCTTGTAACACTCTCACTGTCACTTAGTCGATTTTGAGAAACATATCTTGAAGGGGAAAAACCCGAATCTGAGGATACACCTGATCTGAGCAGATGAAAACACATAGATGGACAACCTGCTTGCTGGGGTGCTCAAACAGGCTTCTACCAACTGTAAGATCTTGCAACAACTGATCACGACTGTGGTCGCGTGCAACCAGAACAACAGAATCAACACCAACGGTTCCTTGGGATCACCTGCAGCAGCTGTCGCACTTATCTCTCTCTGGAGGCCACTGATTTTCTGAGATAAGTTTACTTCTCTACCCTGTAGCTGCTGCATATCGCCAAACACCTCCTCACGGCACTTTCCTAGGAGAATTTCAGTTCGCGCTCCACTCGAAGTGCGCCTGCACAAAGATGATTTTGAGAATCGCACTCACCCACGCAATCACCAACATCGTGGCTTGATGCAGACCTTCATTTCACCATTAATGAAACCACTATCCAGAACACGCTGTAGCAATTCATCTGTTTCAACATTTGATGGAGCGCAGACAAGCATTCGTGGTTTTGGGCAAAACAACAAGTGCACTCCACGTGATGTACGGATGACAAGTCAACATTTTCATAAATGGGTAGGTAGGAGACAAACACATGGAAGATAAAAATCTGATCCTTTTTGAAAACTACGCGGCCAGCAAGGAGGAAGGCATACGGTGGGTGGGTAGAAAACAGTTAGTTTCATTAATCCCCACCAACATATGCCAAACAAGGCACCAAATAAAATAAAAAAGAATATGGTAGGAGGCCATACACTCTACCACGCACCCCTCTTGCTAGAAAACAAGGAAATAAAGAGTCCAAGGACAACAATGTAGCCCACGTCTCCTCATGTCTAGCATTTTGCGCATCCATAATCCAACGTGGGAGGAAAGGGAATGGTCGCAACAATAAGTGCATCCCGAATTAAGAATGATGAGGCATGCGTGTGGGATCGCATCCAAGGTGGGTGACAAACAAATCAAAAGGATAGTTTAACGATAACAGAGGATGATATCGATAACAATCGATATAAAGGAGGTAATAATAAAATACAATCATAATGTCATTATTATTATTATTATCATTATTATCATTTTTACCGCTTGTAAAATTATTATCAATTATAGTCATAATGGTCAGCAATCGAGGTCGACTTAAGGCACAACGACACTCCATGCTTAGCACTCGATCGCCATGGACGAATAGGTCTAATGTAGAATGGGCATTACGCCTTCAATGAATATCAATATATATAGCTTTTGTTTTGTGTTTGTTAACAAACTCTCTACGTTATTGAATATCAATAATTGAAATTCCTAACCCTTTTTGCTTGAAAATTAAATACTAGTGATGGCCATTTATATTGTATGGACATGTTATTTCCTTCGAACACTTTACTGTATTTATAACTTTCGTTGAATGTGCTTTGCTAGTGCTATGTTCCTTTACTTGTAATATACATGAGCACTACAAATTTCGTATTCTTTTGTTTTACTCCATGCATGACTATATACAAGTTTTATTCCTTTACTCGTCTCATACTTGTGTTCCTTCCGCAGAGCATTGCAACATTCCCCATGTCTGTAGAGCAAAGATTAGCTCGAAGAAGAGAAATCTACACAGAAACAAAGAACGGATAAATGCGGATCAACGCCGCCATTACCATGCAAGAAAAAACACACCATGCACATCTTTTTTATCCCATCTCACACCATTCCAGTCCCCGGCACCTGCCCTTCCTTCCCCTCATTCTACCTCTCACAGTGCCTCCTCATCCAATGCCGCAATTGTTTTTCAGTCTCCACCTTCCGCTCCTCTTTCCCCATTCCTTGCACAAAACACTTCCACCCTTCCCTTCTATGAGCCCCTTGCACCCTTGGATACACAACACTTCCCTTCTCAATCAACACATTCCTCTTCCCCCCCATCAACCACGTATTCTCCAATGTCCTCTTGTTTCTCCCTTCCGTCGATACTCTGACAACCTCTTCACATTCGTTTGTGCTACCTTCCCTTCGCCAGTACATGCCAAACTCTTGACGCTTGTTGTTCTACCACAATGATCCCTTCTGGGCCATCTGCCTCTTCTTCATCCTCCTTCGCAGATGCACAAAGGTGTTTCGCAAAAGGATAGATTCCCTTTCCATTGCAAGCACATGCACTATCTGTTTGGAGAATTACCCTGGCATTCAAACTAGGTGTTACTCAGGATCTGTCCTTTGCTCTAGGTGCAAGCTAGAGAAACAAGGACACCAGTTTTCTTCTTGGAACAACATGGACCCGGGTGTCCAGGCATCCGTACTACAATCTTTGACACAAGTTGAAGAAATGTTGATTGCTAGAGTTAACCCAATTCTCCAAGTAACCCATGCACGTGGTGGACAATACAAATACTTTGGCCACACTATAAGCTTCCCCCAAAATATATCTTCCATAGCAAAGTACCTCCCTCGACATCTTGGTGATTTGGATCTACTTCTTGTGCAAAAGGCAGGCTCCCAACAAACAAAATACGATTTCTACGTTAGTAGATCTCGTGTATGGCATGCACTTCAATACAAAATTTTACATGACCCTTACTACAAAGACGTTCTCATTGACAATGAAGCCCTCAATGCTCTTCCCGTACAACAAATAGATATTTCCTCCTCCCTTAACTCCATACCAATGGACATCCCTACCTCTTCAGACACTACCGCACCTGATTCCAGTGATGATCCTTCACTCTGCACTTTAATTGGTGCCCATACTTCTTCTTTCGTCCCTTCTGCCCACAACTCCAGCACCGAAGATGAGGAAATCTCACAGTTCCTTCTCTCCCATGATCAAAACATGCCTTCCACCATGCCTTGGCTAGACATAAGTCTTTCTCCCATAAATGAATACACCACTGAGGGTCTATTTTCCATGGCATTCCCAACTTTTTTTCCTGAAGGTAAGGCTATGTTTAGGCAACCTCACATGAAAGAGGTCCTTTTTCATGAATACGCCCTCCATTTGATCCGTTACCATGATAACCACTTCGGTTCCCACCCCGATTTCACTATTTTTGTTTAACCTCATCATGCGCCATAGGAGCCAATCTACAGTAGCTGTTTTCATGCAGCAAAACCTAGAAAATAGCATACCACCAACTATAGCAGACCTCAAGAAAAAATTCTGGAAGACCCTGCATATTCCCTTTTGGATACCTTGATGCGGTTTGGAAATAACCTCCAGGGAACACGCTCCTTCTGGTCCAAATACAGAGGAGAGATATCAGACATGGTTGAACAATTGGGCACCCCTACATTCTTCTTCACCCTTAGTGCTGCAGATACTAAATGGCCTGATCTACATAAATGTATGTCGGGTGCTCCACCTCCTGATCATCGATTCACAAAAAGATTCATAACGCACAACATTATCAACCACCCCCACCGTGTTTCTGCTTACTTGCACCAGAGGTTCACAATATTCCGCGAGGAGGTCTTGTAGAAACACCTTGGAGCCAAGGACTATTGGTACAGGTAAACAAAATTAAATGGCTCGTTTTCCATTCTATTGCTTCTCTTTCTTTCTAACTACCTTCTTCCTATAGGTACGAATGGCAACATAGAGGGTCTGCACATGTTCACGGTTTCCTTTGGCTCGAAGGCACCCCGATGTTGACACGATAGATTGGAATGACGATGCTTCTATCAACGCAACAAGACTGTACTTTGATCAATACATTTCGCATGGAACCCTAGAGCTCCTGAACGTAGACCAACATTCTTACAAAGATCTCTCGAGGATGATCCCTACTTGCTTTCCTCTTCAGAGCTTCTAGCTTCCAACCCTCTACAAGACCTCGAGGAACTTATAAACCGAGTTCAACGCCACACCAAATGTTCTGAACAGACATGTCTCTCGAAAAAAGGGTTCTAGAGCTATATGCCGATACAAGTGCACCTTGGGAAACACAACCTTTTTCTTCCTTAACCATGGATGCCAACAAAAGTGTTAAATACCTTCCTTCAAGGAATGATGACAGATTAAACATTCACAATAAAGCCATGCTAGCTATATGGAGAGCCAACATTGACTGTCAACCTGTATTGTCCCGACACGTTGTTCTTAAATACATTGCAAAGTATGCCTCTAAAGCAGAGCAACGTTCTGAGACATACCACCAAATGTTGTCTAGACTTTGTTCACATGCAAACCTGATTTCCCTTCATCTTTTGCAATACAAAAGATGCTCACAGGAAAGTGTTTTTGAACATGACATAAGTGCACAAGAATCTTGTCACATGCTTCTCAAACTTCCTCTTGTTGTGTCTAGCCGCTGACCATCTATTTGAATGTGGGCAAGAAAATACTTCGGTGCCTTTTTGCATCGGCTACTCAAGAACAAGATACATCACAACTTCTTGATGCATACCTTGTCGCCCTCCATCAATGGAGTCCCTTTCCCTTATCCAAATTGCTCGAGAATGGAGTTATAGAAAATACAAAAAATGAGAAATGGAAACAACACACTACCAAACAATTGTCTGGGTGTACCCAAGGTTTTCCATCATTCCACCAACTAATACAGATGCTTTCCACCTTTTCTGTTGGTTTGAGCTCCTGCTTTGTACAAGCCTTTCCAGGAACATTCCTTCAGATATTGGTTCTTCACCAGATATTGTTTCTTCCAATTGGCGCATGTTCAAAACCTCATACAAACCGTGGCATGTTAGAAGAGCAGACACAAAACCTGATACAAATCTAGATGAATCGTCTGAATCTGACACAGACACAATGCAAACAACCGAGAGAATCTATGAATGGCAACTTTTGGCGGGCCTCATCCAAGGCAAACAGAAGGTCTTGACCACCTCCATATGCTTGGCCTCTGAGAATTTGACTCCCACTATGATTGGTCCTCAAACAGCGTTCCGGTTCACCTTGTCGACATCACCCCATCTTTTATCGAAACTTGTAAGGCTGGTTATTGCCCTGACCATACAAATCCATCCGGCTCGTCTTCTCCATCGATTTTTTGCGATGACCAATGACTAGCTTTCACTACAATTCTCCACCACTTTTCCTCTACGCACAGCCTGCCACCCCTTCTTCTCATTATTCAAGGCACTACAGGAACAGGAAAGTCATTCCTTATCCACTCTCTCCAATCTGCCTTCTCCTCCCTCGCTGCCCCTGGTGTTTTACCCCTTCTTTTACTTGCCCCTACTGGCATGGCCGCTTTTAACATTTCTACGTCGACCATTCATTCCAGCCTCTGAATTCCCATTAGAGATTTAAAACCCCTTGAAGGCCAAGCTTTGGCCTCCTTCCAAGACTCTTTAAAACATGTTAGATACATTTTGATTGATGAAATGAGCTTCATTGGCCCTAAACTTCTTGCAAAAATTGACTTCCACCTTCGTGAGGCCTTCCCACATTTCCGTACTTCCCCCTTCGGAAATAAATCAATGATTCTGGTTGGGGACCTTGGTCAACTTCCACCCATTATGGACATTCCACTATATGCCAGCAATTCCTACGGTGGATCCCTTTGGTGCAAATTTCCTAATTCAATATCGTTGAGATCTATATTCAGACAACAAGGCTCTGCTCCAACTCAAGTTTCCTTTCGCAACTTGCTTCTCAACATCCGAAACGGTGTTGCCACCCTTCCAAATTGGGAAACATTGATGTCCCACACCGATTCATGCCTCTCACAACAAGAACTTGTAAACTTCCACAATGCCCCCCACCTTTTCTCAACAAATATTCTTGTTAAAAACCACAATTTGCAAATGCTGAAGGAACTCAATTCTCCAATCACCTTGTCCATTGCTCTGAATACAAGAAGAAGTGACTACTACGATCCTGATGACGACCAACTTGAACAAATAGTGCTCCTTTGTAAAAAAACAAAAATCATGCTCACTGCTAATTTATGGATTGCTACCGGCCTTGTTAATGGCGCATCTGGCACTATCATTGACATTGTCTATTGCCCTTCCTCAGCTCCACCTTCTTTGCCTTCTTTCGTTATTATCGACTTCGATCGCTATACTGGTCCTCCATGGAATCTGTCTAATCCCTCCCACGTCCCGATTCCCCCCATTTCAAGAGGTTCTCGTAGACAATTTCCTTTAAAAATGGCTTGGGCATTATCTATTCACAAATCCCAAGCACTCACCCTTCCTCGTGCTACCATTGACATTGGATCCACCGAGAGACCTAGCCTTACTTTCACTGCTCTTTCACGAGTTCCCTCCTTGGATAACATTCAGTATCTCGCCCATTTTTCTCCTTGATTGTTACTCCATAATTTCATCGCCCCCTCTGTGATTATGGAAAAATGAAGAACTTCATCTTCTTTCCTTCCATCCTACCCCGCCTCCTAAAGCATCACTAGTTTTCTTCTTCATCGCCAAACCTATCCTCCCCCACCCCTTAACGTCCTGCGTGCATTTCAATGTTGGCATTTCCAGTTTACCATAACTCACCCTTCCTTCATGCATCTTCTTATACAACATACTCTAGTGTACATCTTTGGTTTGTTAAGATACATAATAATATCTTCTGCCCCCCCCCCTTCATTGTTTTGTACATTCTCACACATGGATTGTTTTTTTTCAGCATTACTTTCTAGATTGCTTTCTCTTGCTTCTTTTCTCTGCCACTTTAAACATGCTTGGGTTTTTCATTAACATTTAATTTACAACTCCCCATTTCCATTTCGGCATTCACATCACACACCTCGCGTGTGATTCTTAGTTGATTACAGCAAACATGTGAATAGTGAGTCCCAAATTACACCCAACCAAACAAGGAATCACCAAGTAATCTTGTAATAAGATGAAACATGCGTTAAGTACCTCTACTTGGTCTACAAAGAGAATTTTTTATCATAAGCCCATAAAACCAAAAAGAGGAATCTTACGTTTTTACGATTTCACTTCAGACTTACGAAATTTTAAAAGGACAAATATCAAAAGATATGTATAAGATGATGTATATTTGTATATTCAAAAATAACAAATTTTATTTGAAGATGAAGTTCCTTTTACAAAAATCTTAAAATATGGGTTCAAAAAAACTATTAGATCTCAAGTGACAACATCCACGCTTTCACATATTTTGGATGTAATTAACAATTTACAAAATTGAAAGAGTAGCTTTATACCGACTATATTTTTATCTAAATTGTAAATTTCATAGAATATATTTTTAAACAACCATATGTGGTCTTTAATTGTAATATATTCAATACATTAAGATATATAATGTTTTCATTTTTATACCATAAGGATTATTAAATATCCAATGACCGGTAGTTACAAAGTACAAATCCCTAATAAAATGTGAGCACCTCTATCAATCAATAAAAACAACACAAATTTATCCCACTCAAGTAGGAAACTAGGTATCAAATCCTTAACCTAGCGATTACAAATTAAATTATATGCGAGTAAACTTTATTCCTTATAGAAATTATAATATATAAATAATTTTAGAAAAAATATTCAAGAAATAAATTTTGTAACCAATGATGTATTTTTCAAAATTAATATTTCAAATTGTCTTATTCACTTTTATTACAAATTTCAATTCATTTATTTACAACTAACTAAGATTTATTCTTGATAATTAATTCTTACTCGTAGTGGAAATTTGAGCATTACGATCTTAATAGACATCTTTCAACTACTAAACGCGTGACCTCTCTACCAGGGTGGCCTAGATTTAATTAGTTACTCTATGTACATGTATAATTATTCCTTCCACATATTGTTTGAGGAACATGACATATCTCTTTCACCATCAAACATAATCACAAGTATCTCATAACCACATACATGGCCCGTACTTTTCCGTGTTGTCGGGAATGCTTTCAAGTCTCTTCCAACTTTTCTTGCTTTCTTGGTGGCTTACGTGTTGACCAATTAAATTGTTTAGGAAAATAACTAATGTATTCATAGTCACATTCAACCACCATCAAAAGTTAGAACATTCATTTGAAATCAATATTCAAAAGTCACCCAAAATTTCACTTTTTCTAAAGCCAAAATCTTGCTTTTAAACCCAATTTCTATATATACAATGCTTTAAAGCATGAAAACACTTTACACTTTCTTGAATACACCTATCAACAATGTTCATGTGCTTGAAAATTTTTCATTACTTCATCTTTACTCAAACTCATTCTAGTTCACCATACTAGTCGTTAGCTTTGCAAAATACATTTTTAATCATAAAAACCACATTTCTCTAACTCAAAACTTCTTTGTTAAAATTTTTCAAGACCTATTTTCCCAAAATTTATCCTATAAAGTTTCACCCTTTAATTCTTCATTCATTTCATTTAATACTCACTTTACCATTTCGACTCACTAGCTCAATCAACCACGATTTTGGGACAAATCATTGTATACAGAGAACTTTTTCCATTTTCAAGAAAATTAAAATAATATCTGGATTCCCATTATCACATTGGTGCTTCATACAAATTTTTAGGCTCTATCTCTTTCAACACCAATTTTCTTCACTCTAGGTCTCCAATTAGCCCTAACCTAGGGTTTTCAAGTTTAAAACTAGGGTTTGTATATTTAAAACTTTTCCAATCATTCTATCTTTTGCTTTCATTTGTGTTTGACTCTTCCAAGTCCTTTTATCAAATATTTGGCTCTTAAATCTCAATTTTTTTCTTTTTCCACTTTTGCACTCTTAGATTTATTTAGGGTTTTGACTCTTGAGCACTAAATAAGGGTTTTATATCTTTTCTTGCCTTTAACCTCGACACGAATTTATTCCTTTATTTACAACATGTCCAAGCTTGCATCATGTTTCCACACTCTTATCTTTTCAACTTGTCAAATTTTCCCAAATTTTGACCTTCTAGAATCTTGGTCATTCTTGCACAAACAATTCTTGACCTAAGTTCCTCCATTTTTAGGCTTTTGTTCACAATATTGGTTATATTTTCATCTCATTTGATCACTCCTATACCATACACCCTTCTCATTCTATTTGTCAACATCTCATGATCTTTTGGGAAAATAGTTCATTCCTCTTTCTAATGCCCCAATTTGTGAAAGTACTGATCACTATGAGTTGCCTCTTTGTTCTTGCTCTAAGATGACCTTGGAATGTTTTAGTATCTTTCCAAATCCCATTACTCACTTATATTTTTCATACTATGCCATTTAAGAACTAGTTATTCTTATATTTCATTTACAATGTTTCCTTAAGAGAGTTTTGGCTCATGCATCTCCTCTTTGTACATGCATGTACATTTTTCTTCACCTAGTATCTTTCTATTGAAACTCAATCATTTATTTAACCTTCCCTCAACTTTCATGATTCACAAAGATCACGAAGCATGGAAAGATCCTTTATTACCAACTTTTATCCTTTGAAGCTCCCTAATATGTGCATAGTAGATAATTATCTAAATTTCTTCAGTTCTTCAAAGTCTTAGTCTTGATTCTCCACAGTCTTCAAGCTTCTTGATTCCTTAAAATACATTAGCCCCTTCCTTCCATTATGGCGTTGTAATTTTCTAGCATTCTTGATAGTCTAGTATCTTTGGTTATGTGTCAAAGATCAGTTATGTGTAGTTCTTGCACAATGATCCTATATCAACTTGTGTGTGTTTCTTCCAACAAGAGTCACAAACCTAAAAGTCTTCTTATAAACCCACTTTCCCTTATATGCACTTATTTATCAATAATGGTAATAATATATCTTTATTCCCTTGATAATACTTGAGAGAGGGTGTTTTTAACACTCATCATTGATCATATATAGTGTACTTAGTCTCGAATTATGTATGTAGTTGTCTCAATCGAGACATAGAGGATTTCAACATTATTTACCTATATATGTAGTGCCCACTTCCCTTCAACACATCTTGATATTGATCATGATACTGGTGACTATATTATGGACATTATTATATTTTTGATTTAGTATGGTGTTAGATGTTCGATCATGGACTATTATTGACTCGATTCCCATATGATGCATGATGATTGCTAGAGACATTTTATATAGAAGTTGACATGTTGTTGGACATGATTACATATATATTTATCAATGTTGTTAGGACATATGATATTTGGATATATTTAGTAGACCGGGAAAATTGAATTAAAATTCATTGATGAAATAGTTGTTGATTGTCTGGATATTGTTATTACTCATATATATATATATATATTGATAATTTTGAAACTATATTTATATTCATTTGGATGTTACGATATGGCCATGAGGCCGAAGGAGGTATTGTGTTTACAAAAGTTAAAATATCACAACAAACATCGCGGGATTGGAGACCAACCACATAGGAATTGTTATCCAAAATTCAACCCCAAGGTAATTTTGATAACATGCATCAAATTCTTTAGTCCCAAGAAATTATATTGATTCGGGCGAAAAGTTATGTTTTAGGGTCCCCTGATTTTTTTCTAACTCCCTGTCCAAGTAGAAGAGAGCAAGTTCGAGAAAATGTAAAAATTGCAAAACAAGCTCGGGCCAGAAAATCATGAAAAATGGCTAAGTCCTAGTCAAGTGGTTCGCGCAAAGCATTTGGGACATCGGGGCAAAGGGACGCGCGGACGCGGAAATCCGAACTGGCCGAAAAGTTGAAAAAATTGACTAACTGTTGAAACAGTAACCGGGACGCTGCTGGGACAAAAGTACGCGAACCACCGGATCAGTAGAAATGAGTCAAGGCAGCCGGAGCAGTTGGGCGAAGGTACGCTGGCAACGCGAATCGGCCGGATCAACCGAAATGAGAACTTTTCGAGGGCCAGTCGAGGGACGTGCGGGACAAAAGGACGCAAACCGGCTGGATCAGCCGAAATGAGAACTTTCGATCGAGGGACGCCGCGGGACAAAAGGACGCGAACCGCCGAACCTTAGGGCGATCGGGAAAATTTGTCCCAAGCGATCAAAGCAAATGGGACATCTAGGCCGCGAGTACGCGAACCGGCCGAAATGGGAAATTTCAGCACCGTGCTAAATGGGATGAGAGGGACGCGTGGGACGCGAAAAGCCGAAGGAGCCGAAGGCGAGAGGAGAAAAGTCAACATTTGACCCGTGGAACTTCAAACATGACCATAACTTTTGACTCCGAGCTCGATTTTCACAAAATTGGACTTTCTCGGAACGAGCACGACGCGTCCTCTACGCCCACAAAACTAGATTTCTTATTTTTAATGAGGGTAGATATATTAAAATAAGGAAACATATTCGGCTCCAGTTAGTTAATGCTCATTCCGTCAAATGACAGAAAACGCCTGCAGACCCAAAATAGCTGCCCGCACTCAGAAGGCCATAACTTTTGCATTTCTCAACAAAATCGCACAAAATTGGTACCGTTGGAATCGTGGTTCCGAGCCCGATGCACAAAAATCAAGAAATTCCATATTTGATCAGAAATTGATTGAGATTTTTAAGAAAACGTGGCCAGGTTCAGAACAGTGTTTTATTTGGTAGCTGGGAGTGCAATTAAGAGGCATGGTCATCATTCTTTCTCTGCTGCAGCACATGGGACAGTATGGGGAGCCTTTTGCAAGTAATGTATAACCATTTCACTCAATTTAATGCCTCTTACAGGTGGTTGAAGGACAGATTTCGGGATTTCCATTTTCCCTTCTCTTTTCCTTCTCATTTTTTCTATAAATTGGAGTGTTGGGCTCATTGTAAAAGGGAGAGTTTTTGGGTAGCAAAGCTCTGCCAAAATTGCTTTGTGAAGCCAGTGTGTTGCAGTTCTTGTAGTGGACTCCTTGCATGGTGATCCAGGCCCTTATCTTGTAATAGACTGAACTGTGCATACCAAGAAGCAATAAAATACAAGTTTGTGGATGTATCTTCCCCTGCTGTGTTTTCTTGCATTCTTCTTGCCCTTTTATCTTTCCACAAGAATATTGTGTCTATTATTATGTTCTTGTAGGAATTCATTATCATTGTGTGTGCTTGGAATACTGCTGTGAATGCATTTTGCTAGATTATGGAGAACTGTCATCACCTCTTCTAGTGTGCACTTTGCCTTTGTATTTCACACATTTGGAGACTACTCTCACATCCTCCTTTTCTGGTGTATCACCGCTTTAGTGTAGGCTTTCATTTTATGTATTCTCTTTCCCTGGTCCCTTGGAAATTTAGATTAGAACAGTTAGCTTATCCTGCATTAGAGTAGATTGTGGCAGGTAGTTTAGGAGCAAGAACCAGATTTTCTCGGAGGTCTATCTCAAGTAGCAAGTCCCACAACTTGGAGATAGTACCCATGTTATCCAATCACACCGTGAGTTCAGGTATATGCACAGGGGTGCTATGATTCGGTGATAACAGAATTCTAGATGAATTCAACAAGGTCACCATGGCAACTTGTATTGTTCATGTGTGTGCATGTTTTATTGTTGTTAGGGATTCCCATGGGGGGGATCACCTTTAAATGTGACCAAGGGTTATGTGTATTTATTTATTTGGTTCCTTTTTATTGGTGTTTGTATGTGTTTATTAAGTGATGTGTTCACCCCTTTTTATTTAAATAAATTGTGGTACATAATGTGAGTAATCATATTGTTAAAATAAATTAACCAACTTGGGTCATAAGAAAGTAATTATTGGAGTGGTTGACTCTTGTATTAAATGTTGTAAGATATGTGTAAGAAATGTGTAAGTGATGTGTAAGAGATATGTGTTGGTGACGAAACGCAAAGCACCTGTTGGTGACGAACGCAGCACCCACAGGACTCCACAACGCGATCGTTTGAGACTCCAAAGGTGTAATTGCAAAACATGGAGCTTTTCCCAAGTGTGGGACCTTGCGAAATCGGAAAAGCTCTCGGATGAAGGCCGGCTCCTATTCCTCCTGTTCGAGATGCACCAATGAAACACAGAGGTTTACCCAAAAACCTAATCTAACTACCAAGGAGACGAGGGGGAGAGAGAAATGCATAAAAATAAACCTAAGCTAAGGAGGTGATGCACTAAGGAATGAAGAACATATGTTTTGCCAATTAAACACGAGACCACGTAAATGCAATGCAATATCTTGCATGAGATAAGCACATTCACAAAGTAAAAGATCGGGAGGATGCAAATGAAACACATAGAGGGTTGAGAAACATCCACATCATGCATTTATTTGCTTGAAGGTTGATACAATACACGAAAAAAAAAAAAAAAAAAAAATGCCCAGAGGCAAAGGTGCATTACAGTTTCAAATGGGAGGTTTGAGCTCCACAACTCCACCTGCCAAAGAGAAGAAGGGAGGAGGCACAAAACAAAAATGTTCGACCTTTAAAAACAGCCCCCTCCTTACATTTTATATGGAGGAAAAGAGAGGGAGAAGAGAGGAATTCGAACTGCCCCAACCACCTCCAAAACTGCATTCAATTCTTCAACAACCATGGTGGCAGATGAGATCCCCAACGCCTGTCGGGTTCGGAACTTCCTCGTGCATTTGCATCGGGCTTGGAAACTGGCTCGACATGCTTCCTTTCCATGCTCTTCCGGCGTGTTTTCCCGATCCGGAAACCCGAATTCCCTTGCTGTCGGGTTTTGAAGACCCCCCGACATGTATTCGTTGCGCCATGTCGTTCCGCCCCCGAAACCCGATTTCCTCTGCGTCGGATTTTTTAACCCTTCCGGCATGTCCTTTGGTGTCGGGTTTTGGTGGGCTCCCGACATGCTCTTTCACCATGCGTTTCCGACCCGAAAACCCGATTTGCTAGGTGCGTCGGGTTTTGCGGCCCCTGCAACATGTTTTCCTTCCTTGTTTATCCGACTTGTTTTCCCGACGCTAAAACCCGCATTTGCTTTGCAAGGCGTCGGATTTTTTACCCTCGCGACATGCTTCCTGGGCGTCGGATTTTGAAGGCCCGCATACATATTTCTTTGTTGTTTCTCTGCCATGCTTCCTCGGCGTGTCTTTCCGCCCGAAACCCGCTCTACCCCTGTGCGTTGGGTTCTCCATCCCCCGCGACATGTTTTCTTTCTCGATTTTCCGCTCCAAAACCCGATTCGCTTGTTTGCGGGTTTTGTGGCCCTTCCGGCATATCCGCGCCATGCTCCTCCCGCGACTGAAACCCGCCTCCATTCGCGCCGCTCTGTTCTTATTCTTTGCCGCGCGGGGGAAATATATACAACAATTTGGCGACTCACGGGGTTACCTGCCTGCTAGGTAGAAGATCAGTGGCCTTTTAGCAATCCATTGGGCATGGAGTCATAAGCGATAATCCTGAACCAACCCGATATCGATCCCGAGCCTCTCTCTCGGCCACTAGAAACCCATTGAACCGGAGTTGACCTTCACCAAAAAAACCGCTGCAATGAACCATGCCAGAGCAAAACCAACACCACAAAAACTATGTACAAAATTGAAAATCATACATGCCCCAAATGGAACATGCAGAGTGTGCACAAGCACTTCTTCTGCTGAAAGCAAACCTACCTACTCTACTCTAACTAGAAGCAAAGGTGAGCTAAACAAACCCTGCAACTGGTTGTGCAAAATAGCTTCCTTTCTTCAAAATTGGCAGCCATGCAATTGATTTGGCACTGATCATGGCTGTTTGGATGGATGGAAAATCAACAAGAAGCTGGTCTTCTACCCAAATCATCAAGGTATCAGCTGAAGGCAAATCCAATACCTCTTTTAGTTGCTCTGCATTTGGATTGAAAAGGTATGGCAGCTGATCCTCGGTACTTTGTATCTCACCCTCATGCTCAGAAGCGAGCATGACTGGTTTTGGCTTCTCCCTTGGCTCCAATGAAGCCAAATACCTGATTGGGCAAGGTCTGATCCGTTTGATATGCCCATAGCTCTGATTTTCAACTCCAAAAATGGAGTTCTCTTGCAGACCCTCCGAGATGGATGACGTGGAAGAAATGGTGGAATCCTTCTGTCCTTTCTCTTCCTCCAATGAAGAATATGGAAGATTAAAATCTTCCAATTTTGATTCCAAAGAGCTGCTGCAAGATGCAGGCTGCTGCAAATGAACGTTCTCCTCCATGACAGCAGGCTCTGGCGTTTGGAATGTGGATGATGAAAGAGAGAATGGTGAAAACTCAACCGGTTCTTCTCCATCAAAACAGTCCTCCAAATCTGACAGGTAAACTGCCTCATTGTTGTCCCGCTGTTCGTGTTCAACTTCCTCCATGGTGTCCTCTGGATCTGCAACTTGACCACCATGGTTTCCTTCACTCTCCAATATTGAGTTTGAGAGATCAAACTCCTCTTCAGTACTAGAACTCGGGAGAGGTGAAGTAGAAAGAAGAACTGAAGGTTCTCCTGTAGCCTGCTTTGTGCTCAAACCCCTTGGATCTGCACTTTTCTCCTCCACAACTAGGATGTGCTCCTCTTCTTTTGCCTTTGGAGCAGCTTCTCCTTCCTCTATTACTCGAAGGCAATCTTGCTCTTGATATAACTCTTCCTCCAGCATGAAGTTTCTTAAGTCAAACTCTTCAATCTGCTGCTCTAGAGGACAAGTTGGGACTGCAAGATCTCTTCTTCTTCCGCTGCAATGAATCGATCCCGACCACCATTTGTTCTCCAACCCCAACCTCTTCTGTAGGCCTAACCATCAAGGGGATCTTTGTCATCCCAAATCTAAGAGCCCAACTCTTCAGACTTTGAATTTCTTCCTCTTTGTTGGCACTCTCTTTTTGCTGTGGTTTTCCTTGGCTGGCATTCTGATTTTCATCCTCCCAACATGGATTAGGGAATGCAATAGGAGGGATAGGTTGAAACTCAACTGATTTGACAATTTTGTGTGGTGGTGGAGGCGGTGAAACCTCTTGTTTCTTTGGAGTGGAAGGTACTTCATTTAGCTCTTGTGGAGGGGGTTTGGATTTGGAAGAGAAGAGGGCAGAAAAACTGAGATGGGATGGAAGACTAGGGGGTGGAGGGATGGATTCAACATTTAGGGCAGCAGATGGTGAGTTTAAAACTTGACACTGCTGAAATGATATAGATTGAGAAGGAGGAAAAGAAAGAGTATGAGGTGGTGTGCTTACCCATTGACAAGGTTGCAGAATACTTCTCTCATACACCTCTATTCCTTCAATCCACCTTGTAAGTAATGGCAGTGTTGCAATCATGAAGTCTAACTTCTCTTGAGAGCTGTAATGCCTTGGAAAAGGTCCCACCCATGGACAAGGTGCTCTGCAACCAATTCCAAATGCTTTCATTTGTGCCTGAGCCCTAGATTGCACCATGTTCACCTCCATCTTTTGGATTTTCTCCAGCAGATCTGCATTTTCTTCTTCATTGTCTTCATTGCATGCGTACCCTTGCTCTTGGAAAGCTCCATAGCCAAACTGATTTTGGCATTGCTGCTCATATGGGTATGCATGTTGATCCTGAACTTGACCAAAATGCTGATTTGGAGGATTTGTAAAACATGTTGGAGGTGTGATATATTGCTGCTGTTGATGTGGATTCCATGATGGAAATGAAGTCATGGTTGCACAACTTCATGGAATGGAAAAGAATGAAAGAGATGGAAAGAAAGATGGGTGGAAATGGATGGGAACGGGTCTGTAACTCAGAGAAATGGGTTGCTGATCAGGTGGAGTCGCCAGATGTGTTTTTTGAAAATGCCTCTAAAAGGCTGGATGTTGCCAAGTTACACACCAAACTTGACAATATCGAAATCGAGATTTAAAATTTGAAAGACCCGGAGGGATGCAAACTTCAGTTCGGAACTCATGTCATGTTGTGCAGTTGCGGATTCCCGAAAAGCACAGTCGGAACTCAGGTCATGCGATGCAACTCACAAAACCCGAATTGCTATGTGTCGGAACTTGGAACATGTCCGACACCCCTCAAAACCCGAAAGGCTGTTTTGATGTTTTCGGATCCCGAAATCCCGAAATCACTGCTGTCGGGGGTAGGACCATGCAATGCATCCCCCGAAACCCGAAACACTACTGCTTCTGCTTTGATGCTCTCGGATCCCGAAATCCCGAAATCACTAAAAACATGAAATTTTGAAAATCAAAATCTCAAAAACCAAAGATACCCCTTTGAAGATAACCTCGGATCTACCAACTGATGAAATTTTGGCCTGTTCCGAGCGAGTTAAGCCCTTGAAAAATGATTTCGGAGTTCAGGCTAGGAGGTGCAAAATCCGAAATTTGTAAAACTTGCAAATTTTTGTGCAAATTTCATGAAAAACTCCTTCAATTTTTGCTTTGGAATGACCTCTTAGTCCCAGGCGTGCAAAAGCTTGTTGGTGACGAACGCAAAGACCCACAGGACTCCACAACACGATCGTTTGAGACTCCAAAGTGCGATTGCACAACATGGAGCTTTTCCCAAGTGTGGGACCTTGCGAAATCGGAAAAGCTCTCCGGATGAAGGCCGGCTCCTATTCCTCTGTTTAGATGCACCAATGAAACACAGAAGTTTACCCAAAAAACCTAATCTAACTACCAAGGAGACAGGGAGAGAGAAATGCATAAAAATAAACCTAAGCTAAGGAGGTGATGCACCGAGGAATGAAGAACATATGTTTTGCCAATTAAACACAAACCACAGAAATGCAATGCAATATCATGCATAGATAAGCACATTCACAGTGAAAGATCAGGAGGATGCAAAATGAAACACATAGAGGGTTGAGAAACATCCACAGTCATGCATTTATTTGCTCCGAAGGTTGATACAATACACTGCAAAAAATGCCCAGAGGCAAAGGTGCATTACAGTTTCAAATGGGAGGTTTGAGCTCCACAACTCCACCTGCCAAAGAGAAGAAGGGAGGAGGCACAAAACAAAAATGTTCGACCTTTAAAAACAGCCCCCTCCTTACATTTTATATGGAGGAAAAGAGAGGGAGAAGAGAGGAATTCGAACTGCCCCAACCACCTCCAAAACTGCATTCAATTCTTCAACAACCATGGTGGCAGATGAGATCCCCAACGCCTGTCGGGTTCGGAACTTCCTCGTGCATTTGCATCGGGCTTGGAAACTGGCTCGACATGCTTCCTTTCCATGCTCTTCCGACGTGTTTTCCCGATCCGGAAACCCGAATTCCTCTGCTGTCGGGTTTTGAAGACCCCCCGACATGTATTCGTTGCGCCATGTCGTTCCGCCCCCGAAACCCGATTTCCTCGTGCGTCGGATTTTTTAACCCTTCCGGCATGTCCTTTGGTGTCGGGTTTTGGTGGGCTCCCGACATGCTCTTTCATCATGCGTTTCGACCGAAAACCCGATTTGCTAGGTGCGTCGGGTTTTGCGGCCCCGCAACATGTTTTCCTTCCTTGTTTATCCGACTGTTTTCCGACGCTAAAACCCGCATTCTTTGTGCGTCGGATTTTTTACCCTCGCGACATGCTTCTGGGCGTCGGATTTTGAAGGCCCGCATACATATTTCTTTGTTGTTTCTCTGCCATGCTTCCTCGACGTGTCTTTCGCCCCGAAACCCGCTCTACCCCTCGTTGGGTTCTCCATCCCCGCGACATGTTTTCTTTCTCGATTTTCCGCTCCGAAAACCCGATTCGCTTGTTTCGGGTTTTGTGGCCCTTCCGACATATCCGCGCCATGCTCCTCCCGCGATCGAAACCCGCCTCCATTCGCGCCGCTCTGTTCTTATTCTTTGTCAAGCATGGGGGAAATATATACAACAATATGTAAGTAAAATTTGGAGTATGAAACACTTCATCTTCTTTGGAATTCGAATTTGTCCTTGGAGGCTGATTTTGGAGGCTTGTGGGACAAGTTAAACTTGTCCCATACCTCTTAAATTTGCATGCCAACCTTACCTATGGTTGGAGGGTTTAAATCTAGCCTTCATTATGCATTTTTGTAAGTCAAGTTGTATGCTTTAATTGCACTTTTCTTACATGGTTTAATTTCAGTCCTTTGGGGTGTGGGCTTGTTTTGGAGTGTGTAAGTAATATGTCATATTATTCACCTACTTATTTATTGTGCTTTGGAGATTGAAGTTGACTTATGAGTTGGAGTTGAGGATGTGTGATGGGGCATTCCACTTGGATCCACCTCATCCTCTTCTCTTCCCTCTCTATATATTCAAATTCATTTTATTGTTTGGGGGTTACACTCTTTTGGTTGTTGTACTTTTACATACTTCTTTTGGGGTGAATTCTTTTGCTATTTAGAGCTCTTACTTTTGGAGAAAGTTGCAGACTTTTTACAGACCTATGTTTTGTTGATCTTGGGCTATTTTTCATTGGAAAGCTTGTTGGTTGGAACTTGAAACAAACTCCATTATGGAGAGGTAAGAGCTTAGCTCTTGGAAATACTCTCCTTTTATTTGTATGCATATGTGAATGGTTGAATGTTTGAATGTGTTCTTTTATTTGTTGGTTGGTTGGGTAGATGGCCTAGGGATGGTGTAGGAGAAGACTATGGGGCATTTTTGGGAGGCATAATTGTTTTGGGAGGTATAAGTGTGGAGGAGTTGGGATTTGGGTTCCACCTTACAAAGAAATAGCTTGCATTTCTTTACTCGTTATGGGGTGTCATAAGAGGTTGGGGAGGCATAAGGAAATGTGAGGAATAAGGGGTACTTGGGGGAGGCATAAGGGCATGTCAGGGATTTTAAATGATATATATTTTGGCAGTTTTTTCTCAGGTGGTGATACCCATTTCCCCTTTGGGAGGCATAAGCAAAGCATCCCCCATAGTTTCTTGCTCCTTTGGCTTGCATGATGAAGCCTAAGTGTTATTTTTGTTTTATTTTATGGTGGAAAACTGTAGTTTTTTTGGGACTGTGTTTTGAATTAGAAATTTGTCTTTGTGTTGTGGAAGCCTGTTGTTGCCATGTGTTGAAAATCATTTCTAATTACAATATGGTCAGCTCTGGGCCAATGAAGAAGGACGAATGTCTTGGTTGGGCGGAGAGTGTTTACTTTCCCCTCTACATTGTTGTGATAAAATTGAAATAAAGAAAAATGGAGGATATTCATGTTGTTGTTCTGGAGCAGAGGAAAAAGAAAATTTTGACAGTCCTTGTTGAGATTATTACTTATTGTAACCCTTCCCACTTTGAAGTGGATGAACTTGTACATTATCTGTGATGGAAAGATGGTCTGTATGGGCTATGAAAGTTGTAAATTGAATTGTGAAAGAGATATACTTTGTTCTCTATTTTTGAATAAATGTGGAAGAAATTGTATTTTGTATATTGTAATTGAGGAAGAAGACAAAGTTCTGACAATCCCTTGCGAAACTACTTTTGTAAACCATTTCCCCACTTGATGTGGATGACAATTTAATACACATTTTGTGCTGAAGAGTTACTATGTTTTGGAAATAAAATCCCTTTTGAATGTGAAAGAAATTTACTCTGTATTCTGTTTGTAAAAGGAATGTAATGAGAAAGAGTTGTGATTGTAAAGTTGTATTTGATCTATATAAATAGAAGTGGTTACTTTGTTCAAATGATATTGCTTTCATTGGAAATATGATTGTTGAATGTAATTTGAATCCTCTGTTGGAAAGATAAAAAAGTGAATATGTATGAAGAAATGTCATAATGCTCTGTTCTTTAGAAATGAAAGTTTTAAAAATCAGAATTGTAATTTGGCATTTGAATACGTTGATTCGAATCAACTTAATGAGTTAGATTGGATCTGGAATGATTTCTAATACTTAGAAGATGATAAATGGAAAATAGATCCTTTCGAATTAGATCTCTGTTAGATGTTTTCAAAACTGGAAAATGTTTTATCAAAATGCACAGATCGACCTATGCAACATCAAAAATACAAAATGAAATATCAAATTTTATTTGTAAGGTCAAAATGACCCCAAACATACCAAAATACTTATGAAAATTTTATAGAACCTTTCAAATCGGGCAAAGGCAAAATTACAGACTTCTTGTTGTATAAAATTGATAAATTTTGAATGCAAATCAATCAAGTAAACTTAACCTTGCAATCTATCCTAAAATCTTCCAAGTAAAATCCTCCATTCTTTTTTGGCAAGTGGAAAAGAATTAACAACAAATTTAAACAAAATTGATAAGTTAAAAATACTGTTCACTTTCTAAGTGAAAGAAAGGCGTTTTCTAAAAATTGACCCTTTAAACTTTATCAAAATCAAATTCCTAAGGTTTTTGTACAAAGAGGACATTGAGAGATTTCCAGAAAGTCCTCGTTTGCCAAAAACCAGAGTTCCCAATCAAAAATTATGGCCTTCTGAAGTTTTTACTTCATTTCGGGCTCAAAATAATCTAACTATCAAATTTTAAATGAATAAAATTTTCCTTGGCGGACCTACGGGCCCAAATTTTCCCTTAGCGCCTTTTTGGACAAAAATTCCAAAGGCATGAATTTCCCGCCACTCTCTGCTGACCCGTAAGCCTTTCTTTCGTCAAATATCGCCTAAGTTAAAAAAGAAATTTTTTGGGAAAATTTTCCTAATTTTTCCCACCACCCCACCTTCCCGCAGCCAATTAGATGCTTCTACGTGGCCTCATGAGGAAATGGTGAAGGCGCGGAACCCGTTTAAACCTTAGTGTTTTCAAAATTAAAATTTGGAAAATTTTATAAGTTTTCTCCACGGCCCGCTTGTGCCACAACAATCAGGTGTTGCCACGTGGCGTCACGAGGCGTCGGTAGAGGAGCAGATCCCTTAAAAACTTAGCGCTTTGAAAATTTTCTTTGGGAAAATTTTCTAAGTTCTCCCGCTTAGCCTACCGACCCACGACCAATGGATGACTGACATGTGGCACCTTGGGCATTTCACGGATCGTTTTGATCCCTTAGCGCTTTTCGGAAAAAGGAGAAAAGTCTAAAAATTCTCTAGTGGCCCGAATTTCTACCAGAGTTGGGAAATTCCAACACGTGTCCTTTTGGGCTCATGGGTGCGCGGGGGCAAATCACTCTTTTGTCCCAAAAGGGAAAAAGCGCTAAAGTTTGCCAGCTCGCGGTGACCCAAACTATACTACATTTTATAATAAAAAATAAAATGTTTAAGTTAAATTGCTCTATCTCAAAATAGAGACGACAACAAGACTATGAATATTTCTTAAAATAATCCTATCACACATTTATTTAACAACATTAGCTCAAGAAAATCTCTTTAGCTTACACATATGAGATTTACAAGATAAATGCGAGAGCTCTTACAAATACTATAACGCAGTGTTGTTCATGACCTTACCTCTCACCGTATTCCTTTTCCTCTAACATATTTATGAACTTCATACAACCTATGCACCTATACATTCACTACATATTATTTTAATGAATCTTGAATCACATTCCACAGATGTCCATTGTAACTTGTCACACAAAACCATTCAAACACAATTCGATCAAAAATACAAAGCTTTATTAGATCATGCATGCAGATACAAGCTCCAAAGAGCCATTAGGGATCTCTCTCTTAGAGTGTACTCCCTTTTTCTTCCTTATTTACTCACCCCCTATCATTCTAATACATTGCATAAGAAAGGATGATTTAAAAGTTAGTTAGGGTTCTCACTCATCAACCCAACCATTCATGATCTAACTAAAGAATGTTTAAGCCTTAGCTAGGTCATGTGTTAATAGGGCGTTTCATGCCCTAGGAAACTTAGGCAGTTGCCTAGGGCGCCGAACAAGGAGGGGCGATGAATTTCTAAAAAAAAAATCAAATTTCAACGTCGGCTTTACAATTGCCTTTCCAAGTATCTGAGTAGTGAGTCGGATTTGCTAATATAATAGTATAAGTTCGAACTAATGCACTTGCCCAATGCATCATTCAATTTACAAATTACATATATATTATCATATAGACAGGCAGTCCATGGATATGAATAAGGGACAGGATTGCTAATTTTCTTTGCGGCTACCGTACAAGGGGAAAACTGGAAGTGATGATAGGAGCTCACCCAGAAAAATCCATTTCAGAAGGGCTCGATACACCTCGCTGCATGGGGAGCGCCATGTCTCCTTTTCCACTCACTTTTGTAATTCAAAGACACACTTCTCCGAGAAAATTAAAGGGTTCGCTTATTAAGGTGAAAGCTCTTGTGAAAAGCCTGAGCCCTCGAAGTAGGATATTAAGTACATGCCAACGGAGTCATAGTGTCGAAAATGCACAAATTCTTCCTTGTTTCAGTCCAGTACAGCAGTTGAAATTGAGACAGGACAGTGAAGATAATCCAAAAGCCCAATATTGAAAAAAATCTCATATCACTTCAGTTCCAGCTCTAGGTAAGAATCTTTAAATTATTAGAAAAACACTTTCTCCATAAAACTGTGTTTTAGATTGTTTGATGGATCACACCATTAGGATAATGGATCATGAATCTGATTATAAATGTCGATAAACATTCTAAAAAATCCACTCTTGATAATATTTCCAAATTCTAATTGTGCGTTGAGTGGTAGTCCAGTGTAGGAAATGATAGTGATCAAGTTGGTGTGTGTGCAGCTCCTTCCAATGGGATGGGATCTTCTGAAAAAAGTGAGCTAGAATTTCAGTATTCAAAATTACAAGGTATATGGAAAATGTTTAATTTAAATTCATGGTGTTCTGTAGATTGATCCATTTCATTAGACGGTGTTGCAGGGCAGTGTAGAACACCCAACATTGACCACGGTATAAAATAAACCCATGAGTGTGATAGCTCCTATTCCTTCGCTTTAATAAGTTAATTTGTAAAGATGTCTGACATTTCAATGATAATATTTACAGCAGATGCATCTTTCTTCAACCGAAAAATGCGTTATCCCGACAGGCTTGTCCTGAAAGATTTTGTTGGTTGGGAACCTGTACAAATAAAATCTCCACCGTCGATTCCATCTGTAACCCTACCTTCTCCATGCTTTCATATTTTAAGTTGCACGGAGAAGGTAGGGTGACTCAGTTCTATGATTGGAGGAGGGTTGGGGGGCGTACTCTCCGAGTACTGCCTAGGGCACTCCGAAACCTTAATTCGGCCTTGTGTTAAGGTGGAGAGTATGCCATAGGCCTCATTTATATCCTTTGATGAATCTAACAATACTTAGCTAAGACTACTAACAAAAACAAGTTTGAAAATTTAAATTAGTGATTTTGGAGGAAACCTTACAAAATCAACTTATTACAAACAAAAGGTCCAAATGGACTATTTACCTCACAAACACCTCCAAATGGAATCTTGACACACCTAGAAGCTTATACAAACCAAAATTGACTATCTACACTGATGCCCTTGCATTAATAATGGACTGGCGATTAGTGGAAATAATGGACTTAATTTGTCCTCTCAAAAGTATTTTAACTTGCTTAATTTTGTGCAATTATTATTTCTATTTCTTTCTGTGCGCAGACGAATCCCAAAATTAAAATTTTCAGCGTTTTTCAATCAAATGCATCCCTGGATGTGTGTATTTGTAAGGGGAGTTAATTTGGGTAAAAACTTTTGCTTGGAAGGCAAATAAAACTTTGCGAGACTCGAACCCACGTGAAAATTGGTTGTTTCCTTGGAAATCGTTGGAAGTTTATGTAAATTATACCAAATTGTTTAATATTATGGATTATAAAATCGACTTTATCATATAGATTATTAAAACAGAAAAACAAAATTTACGATGATTTATTCATATCTCTACTTTTTAATTTTCATTTTACTTTTAAACATTGACAATTTTATTTTGAATAATTTAAACGTCAAAATAACATGCATATTCAAAATTTGGCCGGCCTATTTAAAATTTGGCGTAATAATTATTTAATATTTTATTTATTAAAATAAATTTAACAAATTATAAAAAAATGAGGAGATATTAGGGTTACAGATTTTTCTCCATGTGCAGGTCTCAGTTAACCCATAATGGTGTTTATTTTAGGACATTTATTAGCGAGAATTATGTTTAATATAGTTCCTCATAACATTTTGTTTACTAATTTAATTCAATTCTCACCTCAACCTTGCTTTCGAGACACATAAAGGAGATTAATTTTCATATACTTCAAATGGATGGCCTCATATATAAATGTTTACAAAGATGTAGAGAATAAGTTGCGTAATAATCTTTTTGATACGTTTGATTAAAGAATTTTTTGTGGGAATTTTCAAGTTTATTTTTGGATCATTTTTAAGGAGACGAGAGTCAATATGAGTAAGAAAAATATTTAAGTTACATTAATTTTATTTAATTATTTTATATAAAGGATTTTTCAAGTTTTATGTAAATCTTACAAGTGAATTCACATGTTAATGTTAGGAAATTATGTGATTTCAATGCCTTGTCCAATACATTTTTATTAATATTTATAAATTTCAATAAGTTTGAGATGATCTACATGCGCCACAAGTAGATTTTCGATGTGGTGGTGACAATTACAGACAAGTAGATTTTCAAAATTGGCATTCCACGTTTCTTCTCTTGGTGTCGTGTGTGTAGTTCATGTTTCCTCTCTTTGTGTCGGTCACGTGATGGATCAACCATAGCCATCAAAATGTTGAAGGCCAAGCCCTTGATCCATGTCGACGCACAAGATTGTTGGACAAGGATATCGGCATGGCAAGAGAGAGAGAGAGAGAGAGCGAGATCGGGTGCACACCAGAGACAAATGAAACGATAAATGTTGGATACTGAGGCTAACACTTCTCTTGAGCGGGAAAGACCTAAAGCGGATCATTCACCTCTTCGATAACATCAAAATCAAGAGAACCCAAGAAGGTGGACTTCACAGGTTCGATGAATATCTTGTTGCTCATCAATCCATAGAATGGGTTCCCTATCCTACTTAGTACAATGTTCCCAAAACTCGAGAACACAAACCCCTAAAAGTATTCAAGTTAGTTTCTTCCTTTTTTTGATCAACAACAATGGTTAATGATTTTGCTTAGGGTTTGGTTTTGAAAAAATGTAAAATTTATGGGGGAAAACCTCAAAGTACATCGACATCATAGTTCAAAGTACGTCGACATCCTCCATGGATCCATCTACAATCGTCGATTTGGGAAAACCATTCCCGTAAACTTAAAAGCTGGAAAATACCACGGTAATTCTCGTGAAAGCCACCAACCGTTGCAAGGCATGGGCATGTACTTTTCCTCTTTTTCACTTTTTCCCTATGTACTTTGTTTTTTCCACTATCATTTATTACCCTCTATGCCAACCATGGCTAAAAGCCGCAAATAAATGTGGAACCCGTCGTCCTCATGCCTCTCTTCAAATGCTTGGCACGCCTTGCTGGAATTGCCTCCCCTCTTTTTGGCACAAAATATTGGTAAGCATTTGTTGTGTTGTTTGCAAATATTTCCATTCTAAACAACGTGTTTACAATCTCCTTCGTGCAATCAAATAGACCATGTGAATGTTAGCATATTTATTCTACTTTATTGAACACGCATCTTCACCATTTCCTTTAAACGTAAGATTTTAGTGGCATTTTTTCATGCAATGTTGAGGTCTCTCTTATATGACAATTTTGTTTTATATAATTTGAATCTTTATAACCTAAATTAACATTGATTAATTTTGCAGTCAGTAGATGTAAATCGATTCCTATCATCATCATTTCAGATGACATAGAGATTTTTTTATGATGGGATGAAACAGATAAAAATTACTCAACAAAAAAATCAAGAGAACCAAACAACAATCCAAATAGTTCTCTGTTGCGTCAACACTAATTTTTTTGTTGACAACATGCACAATTGCACTTTCATTCGGGAAGGATGAATAGGAACACAAAGAGCGAGCGTAAGTGAAAGAATTCATGTCCACTAACAGGGGTGCCTACACCCACTGCTTCGCTCTAATTGTTCATTGTTAGTGGACATGAATTCTTTGGAATGCCACTATTCGCTCTAACAGGGGTGCCTACACCCACTATTCATGTCCACTAACGGGGTGTCCACTAACTTAGAAAATGCAAGTTTGCCTTTGAAGTGCTCATGAACAACAAATTCCTTCATTCGATTTTTCTAGACTATATTTCCATGATGCCCCTGCACTTTGTATCACCTTTCCCCATCGAACAGATTACCAAAAATACCTCTTCTATTTATGTTCCTCTTGCTAACATAGATAGCTTCACAAAAATGCCGCCCGCCTCCCCCCGCATTATCCTATCCATGTTAATTCTCCTCCCTCTAATTCCCTCTTATACAACCCTCTTCCTCCTTTTATGTTTTGGTCCCTAGAAATCAACTTCATCCTAAACTTCCCCTTCGACGTTCACATCACACACTATTCGTATATGTGTGTGTGTGTGTGTGAATATATATATATATAGGAAGATGGTTTATATAGGAAAATGGTTTATATATAGATATATATATATATATATGTGAATGAATATATTTAGAGAAATATCTACAAAAGTTGCTGGAATTTACAGCCAACTCAAAGAGTTAAACCGTCAGAGATTTTGATTTGACACGTGCAGATAATTTGGAATGCCAGCCTCCAGGCCTGAGAATCGAGATTCCAAATAATCTCTTTCGCCATCAAATATTCCTTCCACATATATAAATATTCCTTCGTACACATTCCACATGTATAAATGTATTTCCGAAATTCCGTGTAGCCTGTAGGTACACTACCGACAGTACTGAAAAGTTAAGTTTGCGTGCTCCTACAATCAACTTGTCACATCTGTCTCGTCTCATGACCAATTCTTGTACAGCGTCTGCAGCACGGCAGGTTAGGCAACCCAGGTTCGAATCCCGAGTGCTCCGACACTTAATGCCCAAGTCCAGACTCCAACTACGCAAACAAAGACCAGAGCAGAGGAGCTCTTGTAGAGGGAATCAACGCGGAAGCAGGGGTTAAATTTGACGCCCGTTTAGACGTTTTTTGTGATTTTAACCGTAAAAAACAGTCGAATTAAAATTTTCCCCGTACCAAGGGATGGGCGGTTTATTTTGGAAGCTGTCATTTTAACGTGCACTTCATAAAATTACCCGTTTAAAACTAGTATAGGGTATAGAGTATAGTTATAGTGTATACATCTAAATTAAATGCATGCAAAGGACTGAGAGTCTCTCCCAGAATCCCACCGTTCAAGCCGCACGCTTCACCTTTGCCGCCCATGTCCCGATTCCCAACTCCAGTCTCCAACTCATGATGATGCCATTGCTCATGAATAAAAAAAATGCGATTTGCAGGCTGTAGCTACTACCGTCTACCACTGACCAGTGCCAGCGAATGTCGGATTTGATTTGTTATTAATGATGATTGAAATTTGATCAGATTGAAGATTTTTTAATAGACTCTGGCAGGCGGACGCTGGCTAGGCATCTAGTCTCTAAATAATAAACTAAATAATTTGCTGTTGCTGCCATAACTTGTAAATGCTAGTCTATTTAAAATTTATGCAATGCGTGTTAATAGTTACTGATAGGCTATTAATTTTAAAGCGTGGAGTTGGAATACTAGTTCAATGGTTGGTGAACTAAGCAAATGCAGTAATAAAAATCCATCTGTTTGAAGATTTCCAAAGATTTAGCACCGTAGCACCTTATCATCAATTTCAGCGGCCCAAATTAATGTTGGGGAGTCCGGACTTGCAGGTTGAATTTGAGTCATGTTAAGGGCAAAAAGGAGTTCTAAAAAATGGTTGCAGAGTTACAAACTTGCAGTTGAACTGTGTTGACACTTGACAGCAAAAAACCAGAAGATTCCACGTTTTTAGAGAGTGCTGAGTCTATTGACTGATGAGCAAAGCTTGCGAGTCATAGCAAGGTGAAACTAAACAATGCAGCAGCATTTTGAAAAGTCTATAGGTTAATTTTCAGCGGATTTTAGGTGTCATTCCAAATTTCAGTCTCCAAGACTCCAAGTTCCAACCAATGCACAGTGCACTCATTTTTTCCTGTGGCTTTTCTAATAGAGGTGCGGCTAAAAATTTTCAGCTTTAAACATACAGCTGTATGTATATTTGTTATTTAACAAAAATAATGCACTCTCTTTAAAAATACTATTTTCATTTTAGGTGATAAAATGTATTGTTTTTATATATGTGGTTTTAAACCTTGATTTGTTCAGAAATACTAGTGGGTATGGTCTTCTTATTTGCATTTCTAAATTTGATTATATTTAAATGGGAGAGCCTGAGAGGATTGCAAATGATAATAGAGGGATGAAGGGAGGAATTAGAACATGACTCATAAACAAAAAAATAATATAAAGCAAAAAAATATAGAATAGAAAAAAAAACAACATGCGTACACAAATAGAATATGCATAAAAAACATATAATTTAATGCTTTCGAACTCAGTGGTTGATTGAAGAGTTTTGAATTTTAAACTTTTGATGTTAAATCAATTTGTGCATTCAATTGAAATCTTTTCATTGATGATTATGAGTTTTAATATAAATACATCCACAATATTATGACGAGTTAATGTTTCTTATACATATTATCATATGCTTATAATAGAATAAGATTTCGTTGTTTTCAACAATATCTCCATTTTATAGTGTTATTATATGAAAACATAGATTTTGATATTTATATGAAAATCATGAAAGGTAAAATTGAAAAATAAACGTCATGTGAAAGGTGATGTTACTTTAAAAACCGTCACAAAATTTTTTTGACGGGTAGGGGTGACCGTCAAATTTAACCCCTGCGCGGAAGGATTGATTTCAATCAGACGGGTGCCATGTGGGTTTCAGAAGAGAACGTGGGAAAACAATACTAAAGTTCAAATGAAAGAATATCAAAGCACCAAAAATTGCATGGCCTAAGAATAAATGAACAGACACGATAAAACCATCAGACAGCTATACAACCTTTATTTAAATAAAATATGTAGTTTTCAAAGGTAGTACGGCCATGTCACCATGTCTGGGCAAGGACTATCTCCACCCAAAATGCACCACTTCTACTAAATGTTCCTTTGTAAATGTGGTGCGTTTGGGTGGAGGATAGCCTCCAGTCCATATTTGACCCAAAAAGGCTGCGACAGTCTAATAGGTGGAACTGTGCAAATTAATCATACCTCAGTTCCAGGTTTTTAGTATAGCTTTAAAAAAGGAAAGTTTGTGTTATGGTTTTGTTTTCGGTCTCTCAAAGCTTTTCTATGCTCTAAACCCGTTCATAGATATTAATCAAAAAAATCATGAATCATTGATTTTTTTCAAGAAATTTTAGTTTAAATCAAGCATAATATAACACTATAGGATTTGAACATAAGGTTTTACTATTGGAACCGCTTTTATATTGTAAACATAATAAAGACTTATATAGTAAGTAGGTGGTCGGCGAGAGAACACGGCCTAAAAAAGAACAACAAGGTCCAAAGGGCAATACCACGAGAGTCACGAAGGCAACAAAAATAAGCCACGGAGCAACAAAAGAGCGGTCCAGAGGGTAAAAGCAAAACCAAGTGAAAAGGAAACTATACTAAGGCATTACTAAACCACATGAGTAGCAAAACTTGGAGGTGGTGGTAGATCATCTCTCGATAGAAAGAAGCGATGTGTGAGGCTCATCAACGGGGGTCGATCATCCATCCATCCATCCTGGTTGGGGGTTATGAACTTAAGATTTTAAAGAAAAATGGCCCAAAGTTGGTTAGAGGCGGCTTAAATTGGTCTAGCAATCCATCGATTTGAAGCATGAAAGATGCAAAACTCGAAAAATAAGAACTCAACAACATTAAAAAAATCGATATGAGATGAGTATAAGCTAATCATGTGTGATGGATCCTATAAATCTCGTCCGCTCTCTATCAAGGTTCAAATTTGAAGTCGTCGATGTGCTTCAAACGTCTTTCACTTGTCATAAAGGGTGATTAAAATTTTGCACTTTAAAACAAAATGAGATTTAAAACTACATTTTAATACTAATTAAAATATTATAAATTTTCATCGAAGGGCTAACTAATAAAATCACTTATCATGTAAATTGTATTCTAAGTTAATTTTTATAATTTGTTTAATTTATTTTAATAAATAATATATGTAATAATAACTAGAGCAAAAAATCATGCTTGTTAGCTTTCTATTTTCTATATTAAAAAATCTTCATTCACTTCACACAAATCATGCACAAAATCACTAAGAAAAAGGATAAATCTCTAGAAAATAAACAATTATCTTACTCTTTCTATTTTCAAAATATTGATATTCTCTTTTAAATTTTGCTAGCTTGTAAATTATGTTTGGAATTTGGTGGTTTATTCTAATTGCCCTTATCTTTTATAAACTATTCATTTAAATGTTACCGAATCCACACCCTTATGCATAAGTGAGAACTTGTACAAGAAACAAGTGAAGTTAAGTACTAGTGAGTTTTGTTGCTCAAAATATTATATATATATATATATATATATATATATATATATATATATATATATATATATATATATATATATCAATGTAAATGTGTTGACTAAAACATTGTTTCATAAAAATATCTAATATATTTTTGAATTTTGAACAACTTGTTACATAATGTATAATTTGTTTGAATACATGTCTATTTTACACATTAACACCACAATTATGCCACTTTTTAATTTCTCAATATTTTTCAATAGTAAATTGTTATTGCTTATTTTCTCTACAATATTTTAGGTGTGATTATATACTACTCGATATGTTTATTAAGAGGTCATTATTGATTCAATGTATAACATACTATTATATTGATAAATTATTAGAAATATTTTCAATAACCTTGTACTTCTTGAATTATAGGTTTTAACAAATATATGAAAGGCACGCCCTGAATTCTAAACAAATGTTCAATTTGTTGTCTTAGGAAGCTACAATCTAAGTCTAGTTTGAGAACAATAATCTTTAAATTGGAGATTCCTCATTGTCTCGTCCATATCCATGTTTTCTATCGGTTAAGACAACTTTACTTGGGAATGAAATGATTTGAAAGATGTGACATTGCCATTACTTAAGTTAGTGAGCCTAAGGTTCATGTCTCATTCTAAAAAAATCTACAACCAACTTATAAATTTTTACAAGGATTTTCTCAAACTTCTAACTTATGTAATTATTATTTTTAATCTTAATTAGTTCATTTAAATAAATTTCAAAAATATTATTCTTTGTTATATATTTAATAATTGTGACTTATTTCATATTTATATTATTTAAATTAATTAATTGTGTGTGTGTGTGTGTGTGTGTGTGTGTGTGTGTGTGTATTGAAATGAAATTAACATTTTCATTTTTTCTATGAAGGGTAATTGGTTGTTTAATCATGTCATTTACTAAAGGTAAAACTTAACCTAGCCCATCAAATAAAAATATGCGAGATCCCTTCAAATGTGATCACTAGTCTAGATATAGTTTTATTTCCCTAAAATGCCATTTCTATGTGATTAACCTAGGTGCCACGTGGGCCTTTGTCCCATGTGTCGAAACATTTCGTAAGATTGTTGGATAAGACATCGTCGGGTGAATGTGTTACTATACACTTTATTCAAAGCACCAAATTAAACAAACACGTCGGTGAAGTTTAACAAGTACACTGATTGGGCATGGTCTCGATCCTTTGAATGTGCCCCTGGCGCTCAAGTTTAACTTCAAAATGGAGTCTTTTTGTGGACCTTCTTGGATGGATGGTGTGAGAGGGATGATGACATCCTCTTGCTCTTTCCCTTCCTTCTCTTGTGAAGAACATGGAAGACTATGATCCTCCAACCTTGGTTCCAGAGGGATGTTGTGAGACATAGGTTATTGTTCTTGAATTCCCTCCTTTATGGTAGCAATGATCATATGCTTGGAAGGTGGGTGATAGAGGAGTAAATGATGTAATTTCCTTAGGCTCCTCTCTATCAAAGAAATCCTCCAAGTCAGACAGATAATCTGTCTCCTTGTTGTCCTGTTGCATGTGCTCAACCTCCTCCATGGTGTCCTCCTGATCTACAACTTGCTCACCATGGTTCCCTTCATCCTCCAACATGAAGTTTGAAAGCTCAAACTCCTCTTCAACATTAGAGATTAAAGGGGATGAAGTGGGAGGAAGAACTGAAGGTTCTTCTGTAGCTTGCTCCACACTTGGAGCCTCTGAAACTGTATGGTCCTCCTCCATCATGGGTTCATCAATCAAATTAGGCCCTTGAAATGAAAGCAAAGAATCTTTAATGATGCTTTCTTCATTGTTTGGCTTCAACACTGACTTGATCTCTCCCGGTTGCTCCTCTTCAATGGGGCTTAGAGCTGATTGTTCCTCCTCTTTAACTGGTTGTGCAGCTTGGATTAGATCAACATTCTCTTCAGACAGAGTGCCATTAGGGACACTATATTCAGAGAAAACAAACTGTTGATCTTCTTCTTCTTGTTTTTGTTCCTTCTCTGTTGTAAACTCAGCCTTAGCCACCACTAGCTCTTCAACCTTTACCTCCTCTGTCGGCTTAACCATCAAGGGGATCATTGTAAACTCAAATCATGTGCCCAACTCTTCATATTATCTGTCATTTCTTCTCTGTTAGGCTCCCTTCTTGCATTGTTCTCCTTGAATGGTCTTTGAATCTCTTCCCCATATGGAATTGGGAAGGTAAGAGGAGTGATAGGTTGGGGTTCAACCAACTTTTCAATTGTTTGTGGTGGGGAGGGAGGTGGAACTTCTTGTTTGTTTAGAGGGGATGACTGTTTGGAAGGGAAACTGGGCAGAGGAACTAAGGTGGGATGGGAGATCGGGAAATGGAGAAAAGACATTAATTCTTGGGGGGCAAAAGTAGATGAGGGCTTGACTCTTGATCATGCTAAAATGATAAAGTTTGAGAAAGAGAAAATGAAGAGCTAGGAGGTGGTGGACTTACCCATTGACAAGGTTGTCTTGTGTCCAGCTCATAGGCCTCAATCTCCTCAATCCACTATGCAAGTTGAGGCAACATTTCAACCATGAAGTCAATCTTCTCTAAGGGTTGTAATTTCTTGAAAAGGGTCTCCCATTAACAAGGTGTTCTCAAACCAATCTGAATGCCTTCACCTGTGTTGTACCCCTCAATTGCACCATGCTAGCCTCCATTCTTTAGATCTTCTCCAAAAAACTAGCATTATCCACATATTTTTTTCACCGTATGCATCCCCTTGTTCTTGATAAGCTCCATGGTCAAAACTGATTTTGACCCTACTCATATGGGTAAGCATAATGGTTCTAGATTTGATCATAATCTTGATCTGGAGGAATTGGGAAACCCATTGGAGGGAGACGCGACTGACCGCAATGTTGTAGAGGTGTGAATTCCATGAAGGGAATGAAGTCATGATTGCACAACTTCATGAAATGGAAGAAAAATGGGAGATATGGAAAGAAAAGTGAATGAAGATGGGTGGAAATGGATGAAAAGGTCTGGGGTAAATTCGAGAGATGGGGTTGTTGACCAGATGGAGTCGCCAAATTTGCTTGCATGTGCCTCAAAAGGATGAACCTTAATAGGAACACACCAACTTGCTAAGATGAACTGGTAAGGTGCTTCAAATCTTGGTCCCACCTAAAAGGCGTGCAAAATTATTAGTGTAGAATCACATCACCCCCAATGGCTTGGGTGTGAAGTGGGGCATTGATGTGATTGCACAACATGGGACCATCTCTCAAGCTGTGGGACTTGCAAAACTTGAGATGGACCTCTGGGAGAAAGCGGTTCTTGCTTCCTAATCTACCTACCACAAGCTACTCCAGTGCAAGCAGAACCTATTCTATCCTAATCTAACCATTCTAAGGGGAGAGAGAGAGAGAGAGAGAGAGAGAGAGAGAGAGAGGGTGAAAGAGCCTACACTAAGTGGTGATACACCAGAAAAGGAAGTGGTTGAATCACAAGATCGACTACCTGAAGTGGAGAGAGGTGAGTAGAGGAGAGGGTGGACAGAATGCACCACGGACCAGAGATAGATTTCACATGGAACACCACTTCAAAACCCATTAAGCACAGCACTCCTAGAACCGCAACATACATCAAAGTATGCACGGTATACCTACGCAATGATGAGAGGTAAGAATTGCATAATAAAATAAGCCAAGGATGGACAGATGCATCACGAAACAAATTTTATCGCTCCAAAATGTTACACGGTACATCATCGAGTGGGTGAGAGGAAAGAAAACGCCATTATAGAGCCATGGGAGGAGGATTAGACTTTGCATTCTACCCTACGAAATAAAGAGAGAGGGGGAAGAGGAGAAATAATGACCTCCCCTTTGAATATGCCCTCTTGTACAATATATATAAGAATGAGAGAGAAGAGGGAATAATTCAAATCCTCGCTTCAACCACCGTGAGATATGCATTGAATCCTGCTTTGAAATCTCAACCACTATCAATCAATTCCCCTCTCAAATCCACCTACAATCTGTCAATTTTGGTTCCCTATGTCTGCTTGGCATGCTAAGGAAGAAGAATGACGAGATCAAATTAAATCTAATCTGGTAGTTGAAGAAATCAAATTCTGCATTAATGGTCCTGGAAGACATTTTTCCCATTTTCACCCACTAAATCCTATTAAGAATGATATTTTATGTTTCCATGGTGTACGAGAGGTGTCGAGACATTTCAAAAAAAGTCTTCTCTGGCTCAAATGAAGTTTCAGACCAAAAGATATGGCCATCTAAAGATTAGGGTCGCGAGCGTGCCATGCTTAAAGAGTCTGTCTGTACCGGGTCCATGTGGTCGCCTCGCGCATCTTGGAGATTCAGCTCCTTATGCTCTTGAAATCATGTCGACTGACACGTGGTGGCTTCTGCAAGCTCCTTGGGCTCCTTTTTATTTTTCCTGAGTCTCCTTGCTTGGTGGGGCCAAAAGTCGACTCGACTGACACGTGGAGGCTTGGTTCTTGTTTAGAAACTAGCACCAAATTTTACTTGGGACAAGTAGCGTTGTCGACACTTGGCTCCCTCCGCTGGCTTTCCTCTGCTTTGACTATTCAACCCCTGACTTTTCCCCTTTTTTGGACCTGGGACATGTGGAAGGCCCGTACTCATCTGAGTCTCCTCTTTGGGTCGCACCTTTGAATTTATTTCAAGCAACACGTGGCACCATCCGCTGGTTTTCTATACTTAGTCAATTTGGGCCTGCTTTGTCTCCCTTTATTGACTCTGTTGGACCCTAGACACGTGGAGAGTTGGCGCTCATTTGAGTCTCCGCACTTTGGACCCAACCTTGGTGTTGTGCCGTCGAGACACATGGAGGCTTTGTCGGCACTTTATACTTAACCAATTTAGGCCCGCTTTTGAATTTGACCTCTGTTGACTATTGGCCACGTGGAGGGCTGGCACAAGTTTAAGTCTTCACCTTGGGCTCCCATCTTGAAATTGTGACGAGTTGACACGTGTTTCCTTCTACTTGTTCAGACTTTTCATCTGGCCAGCTCTATATTTTTCTGGCTGGGACACGTGGAAGCTTCGCGCTCATTTGAGTCTTCCTTTTTGAGATTAATCTTTGGAGATGTGCTAATGAGGCACGTGGAAGCCTCCGCTTATTCTTCTATACTTAGCCAATTTTGGGGCTTGTTCTGAATCATTTGCAGAGCCGAAGACTTCGAGCCTTCTCCATTTCTTTTCCTTCGAGCCTCTAGTTTCTTTGACACTGTTTTATTCCTTCTTGATCATGCTCCTGCATTTTAGAGCCTTTCTGTAACCTGTTTATTGGATTTGAAGCATGGGTTCATTCGACAAAACCATTTCTTGAATTTCTTCCTGCATGGGGTCGCGTTTGATCAATTTTGCCGGGGGTAAAATTGGGATAAAAAGAATTTCATAGAATTTATATCCATTTTTGCAAATTATGAGAAGACATAAGGATGCCACAAGAATAGTGTGGATGTGGACTAGAATCTTTAAGTACATAGTGAAGACTAGAATCTTTTGCATTGTTATAATATAGAGCTCTATTTCATTAAAATATAAACTCTAGTTTATTCTAGCCTTGGTGTTTGTGGTTGAAAATGTGATTAATGGTGTCGGGTGCTTTTATGTACCTCCAATGTGCTTCCATGTTTTACTTATATGTCTCAGTAAGGAATTTAAAAATACAACAATTCCAACGCATGTCTTTTATTCACTAGAACTGTGGATATTCCATGACAAGACATCCCATTCAATAATTTTTTCACAACACTTTTGCAATATCCACTAACATTATGCACTTGTCATAACATGCATACAAGGGTATTTTGTAAAAAAATTCTTCAAGAAAAATGAAGCTATGTGCTCTTATTGATGTGGAACTAGATTTTCTTACCCTCCATAAGGGATCTCTTGGAAATGCAGGTCTACAATGGTTCAAGATAAGTAGAGGAGTTTATTGTGGGGTGTGCATGTGAGATTGAGATTTAAATTGGTGGTGAATAACAATGGAAATGATTTTTTTATGATTAGAATTGAATCATTAGTAATGGACATTTTTTTCAATCTACTTCTAAAACAATTACATGAAGCACCATCACCATTTAGTTTAATTTTATCTTATTTTACCGTGAACTATTATACCTTTTAAAGAGAAATGTGGAGTGGGAAACCATAATATATATTTAATCCCTGCACCAAATAACCCTGATGTTACATCCCCTCCCTCTTCTTAGGCCCAACATTTACTTCCCATCCCCTTCCTCAACACCCCCTTCCCACATCGTACATGCACACATGCATGTGTGAGTGTGTCTATGTTCCGTATGTGTGTGGACCTTGAATTTTTATATGTATTGAGCTCAAATTTCTTGTAACTCATGAATATATGAGGAAATCACACTTTTTGTGATATAGTAGTACTCTAATGCCTGCACTTTTTACATATTGATACAACTACAATCCCAAAATTGTGTACATTTATGCCACAAAATTTAGAGAAATTGTTGGAGACGTTGAAAATGTGTAAATGTGTTTAGATAATTAACTATGCATTGTTTAGTGAGTTTCATATGTTTTATAATGTTAATTAAAGGTGGAAATAGTGACTATTTAGCATTTATTTCACATGTGTAATTTCCTTTCGGCCTTGACTCATGTTCTTGCTTCGACCGTAGGTTACTAACGTTGAATGCTTGTAATGTACTCCCTATGAGGAGTTTTGAAGCACAATTTGTGAATCCCAAGAATTGAAGTAGATGCAATCTTATGGGGTTATTCCGATAAGTTACCTAAGTAACAAATTTTAACCTGTTCCTTAGTCTATTGCAGATTTTGTTACGAATGGTCATTCCTTGGATCAATTTCAGTGATCCAAGGCATACCTATGATCGTTAGATATTTGTGATCTTTGTTTTGAAGTAAATTTAACTTTTTTTCATTCCGTCATACCATCTTGTTCGCAGTAAATGCTTATAATATTTCTGATGGTGTTTTGTAACATCTTGTGAAAGTATTCATATTGAAGATTTATCATATTTTTTTTTAAATGGGTTGCTAAATGACATCCTTGTGTTATAGCTCTAAAGGTGTATTGAGACCTTTCCAAAGGTGATTGGGGCATTTTCAAAAAAAAATTGGACCTAATATTTATAAATTAAGTTT